>JALIGW010000027.1:432500-977500 GCA_023053685.1 Diadophis punctatus similis
TCACTTCTCTCTCTCTTCAGAGAGAGAAACAATGAGAAAAGCAGGCAAAGGGAAGATCGCTTAGCTCAGCGGTTCTCAACCTGGGGGGTCGCGACCCCTTTGGAGGTCGAACGACCCTTTCACAGGGGTCGGGAGACTTGCCTGGACGCCGCCATTTGGGTTCTTTTACCCTCTGCGCATGCGCAGAATGCTTTGCACATGCGCAGAAAGTAAAAGAACCCAAATGGTCGCGGCGGGGTGGGTCACGGCGGGGCCCGGGGCGCGGCATTAGGAAGGTTGAGAACCACTGGCTTAGCTAGCAAAGCAGGGAAGATCGCTTCACTCGTTAGCACCTCGTTAGGGCTGAAAAAAGCTTAGTAAAAGCTACATTCGGAGTATAAGAAGTACCCAGATTTTCAGCCTCTTTTAGGGGGGGGAAAGGTGTGTCTTATACTCCGAAAAATACGGTAACTGATCTTGTTAAAGTCATCCAACAATGCCACCTCTTCTTTAGAAAAAAGAGGAATAGGTATTGCAGCTAAATCTTGGAAGCTGTAATTTACATTGGGGAGGGAGGGTGCATGAATGGGGAATTATTAAGTATCTCTGGAAAGAAATTATATTAACAGTACAGGTAGTCCTCGACTTACGACCCCAACTGAGCCCAAAATTTCTGCTAAGTGAGACATTTGTGAGTTGTGGCTGATTTTTACGACCTTTCTTGCCACAATTGTTAGGGGAACCTCTGCAATTATTAAATTAGTAGCTCGGTTGTTAAGTGAATCTGGCTTCCCCATCAACTTTGCTTGTCAGAAGGTCGCAAAAGGGGATCACGTGACCCCTGAACACTGCAACCGTCATTGCAAATATGAGTCAATTGCCAACTTGCATCTGAATTTTGATCCCGTGACCATGGGGATGCTGCAATGGTGGTGTGAAAAATGGTCATAGGTCACTTTTTCCCAGTGCCGTTGCAACTTGAAACAGTCATTAAATGAACTGTTGTAAATCAAGAACTACCTGTATTTCACTTAAATCAAATAAAGGCTTCACCTCTGCTCAAAAAATTGTTCAGCCCTCCACACCAATTCCCCAGCTTGTGGTCCAAAGCCAAAAAGCTGCCCCCAGCCTGGAAAAGATTTTGTCCCTCTAGTTCAGGGGTGCCAAACTCAAGGGACGGATCCGGCCTGCGGGGTGCTTAGATCTGGCCCATAGGGCTGCCCTGGAAAAAGCGAAGGACTGGCCCGTGTTGCCTCTGCCAGTGAAAACGGAGCTCGAGTGGGCCGCATGCGGCCCTCCTGAGCTCCGTTTTCATTGGCAGAGGGTTGCAGGAGGCCTTTGCAGCCGAAAACGGAGCTCGGGAGCCCGTTTTCTCTGGCAAAGCACTGGGGCCACCACAGGCACCCCTGACACGAGTGACGTGCTGGCCACGCCCCCTGGCCACGCCCCCCCTGAGGTCAAATCCTGATGCGGCCCTCAATGAAATTAAGTTTGACACCTCTGCTCTAGTTTATCTCCAACGTCCTTAGATTTATGGAAGAGGAAAAAAAACACAAACTTTTTATCTAGCAGAGGTGTGCAGTTTGTCTAGAGAGGTGTTTCCAACTATGGCAACTGGCTGCGGAGTTCTGGGAGTTGGAGTCTCAAATTTCCCTGGAATAAAGCTGTGCCGTTTTTATGCTGAGGGTGATTTCCCTGCCAAGAGAAATCTGCCTTCCTCATCCATTTCGTCTTCTAATTAACACTCTGTTTTAATCCCCCCCCCCATTCCTTTTCCTCTGCCCTTTTAGTGGAGAAGGCAGTCACATCTCCGGCCAGAGCAACGGCCGAGACCCTCAAGCTCTCGCCAAGGCTGTGCAAGTTCATCAGGACACTTTACGTACCATGTACTTTGCTTGAAAGCCCAACATTTTTACCTCACTCCAGAAAGCTTTCCGATTTGTAGGAGCCATACAAAAGAGAGAGAGAGAGAAAGAAAGAGAAGAAAGAGAAGAAAGAAAGAGAAGAAAGAAAGAAAGAAAAAGAAGGAAGGAAGGAAAGAAAGAAAAAGAAAGAAAGAAAGAAAGAAAGAAAGAAAGAAAGAAAGAAAGAAAGAAAGAAAGAAAGAAAGAAAGAAAGAAAGAAAGAAGAAGCATTGGAGCACCTTGTGGTTATCCAATGGAGAGATCACTGCAGGCCGCGGACAAAACATTTCTAAGAAACAACCCTTGTTTTCCAGGGTCAACGCAGGAGAACTGCGTAACTGGATGGACACACCTTTGTAGTATTAAAACAAGAGAGACTTTCTGGTTTTCAGGCTTTTCAGTTACCTGACCAAACAAATGCAAAAATATTGAAACCAAGGGAGGGAATCTGTCTTTCAATTTCAAAACAAAACAAAACAGGTTTTCCATCACTGGGATGGTGGGCAGGAGAGACAGGAGACGCAATATTAGACTTCTGACTGTGAAATAAGAAGAGTTCCAGTCCTTTTAATGCCCCAATCAAAAATGCTGTTTCTTATCGGTTCAGGGCGGGGTGGGGGGTGGGACTTGTAGAGCCTTAAAACAGATGACTAGATTTATAAAAACTAATATTTTAGGATACAAAATGCTTTAATTGGCGAAGAAGAAAAGAAGCCAGTAGTTTATAGATGAATTTTAACACAGTTTACCCCTTTCTCCACAGAAGAAAGAAAAAAAATATGAATTTTTTTTCCCTCCCCTTTCTATATAATAATGGTGTAAGGTACCCGCAGCACTTACCACAAAAGGAAACTTGTCTTCCGTCTGTTTAAAAAGTGAGTTGGCTGTTGCCCTTTTAATGCGGCAGAAACACACCGGGGGCGAGTGCCTTACTTCAATGCTACAAAATGATGACTTTTTTTTTCACCTTTCCAAAAGAAAAAAAAGAGGAAACCAACAATGCTTTTGACTTGACTTGGTCGTGGTCCGGATCTCTAGCTTGAAAGTGTCTGGGTTTTTGGGTTTTGTTGATGTTCACCAAGCATACCATTTCATGTTAGCTCACAGCCTCGTTCGTGGTGGATTACAGTTCTGTGCACTTTTATCCTGACATAGAAATTCAGAGAGCTGATGATGATAAAAAAACCCGGCTTTTTTTAAAAATGGTGAATTGCAATTGATTGAATTGCTTCTGGTGTATTTCTTGTGTGGTGATTTTTCCCCCCTCCTTTTTAATTTAAAGAACGCTGCATTTCTGATGAACAGGGTGTGTGTAAAAGGAAGTGTGTTTTTGTCTGCCCTGCAAGCACAAAAAAAAAAGAACTCTGCTATCAATTCATGCCCTGATTTTTTTAATATATGGATGAAATTTTTTATTATCAAGTATTTTTATACGATGCCGAGTCTATTGCCAAAACTTACACTGAAATTCTCACTGTTTACATCATCTTCCCTCCTTTATCTCTGTCCGACATTTTGGGAATATTCTTAAAGCGCACCAAGTAGATGGCTTGATCGCCACAAAAACTCAAATTGGAATTATGTCGAGAAGATTTCCAGGTAGCTGAGTTTCCCAGGAGCGGCCCAGCCCCTCCAGAGTCTTTGTGCTATATAGTGAAGGAATGATCATTTCATTTACTGCGGTTATGTAACTCCGATGTCTTCTCAAGCCCTTCTGCTGTTTTTCTATCTAGCATGACAGGGAAGATGGACCTAAACCAAGCCCATTTCTCCAGCTTGCTTTGAGATACAGAACATTAAAACGCACTTTGCGGTTTGTCTATAGAAATGGATCCTGATTTTCTAGGGATAAAACAAGCCAGATCTTTTACCCATGGCTGTGAATTCCGGTTTTCCTTCCTGCAACAAACACCTTGGATAGGAAATATCCTGGCCTGGGCTGACCCCTCGCAAACCGATTTCGGTTGTTCAGAAGGAAGCCTGTGCCATAAGTTGTCTCCAAACCATATTTTGTCGCTTCAGAGTTGTATCTTCGAGTGCCAAAGTGAGTTTTCAACATCAGCCACAGCAAAAGAGCCCACCTCTCCCATAGAGCTGCACAACTCTCTTGTAGTTTTTGTGGAAACCCTCCCTCCCTCCCCACAAGGAAAGGCAACACTTGGCAAGGTGAGACTTGTGGACTGTGTGTGCTTCCAACAGGTCAAGTTCAATTTTCTTCCCTTTTTTTAGGCCTTATCTCTTCTCTGCGCCCCTCCCCCCGCCCTCCCCCGCTTCACCATCTCCCACAGGGCAGAATGTTAACCCATCTGAAAGCTATGCAAACCAACAGGCCACTCAGAACGGAACCCAGTTGGGTGCTTTGCAATTTGATTGTGAGTCTGTATTCTTTAATCACAAGGCTAACAACTGCTATGGGAATGCACCAGCCTGACAGTGTGCGCAAAGAGGAGGTGGAAATTCCTGACACGATGCTGTATCTCAGATGGCCTCTGAGTAACTTGTCTGTTGCTCTACTTAACGTGGGTGGAGCTGGTTGATCTTTCAAACAGGAATAATGCAGATTGTGGGTTCAGTGATCCTTCCTTCCTTCCTTCCTTCCTTCCTTCCTTCCTTCCTTCCTTCCTTCCTTCCATCCATCCATCCATCCATCCATCCATCCATCCAACTTTCTCCCTCCCTCCCTCCCTCCCTCCCCCATCTTCCTTCCTCCCTCCTCCCATCTTCCTTCCTTCCTTCCTTCCTTCCTTCCATCCATCCATCCATCCATCCAACTTCCTCCCTCCCTCCCTCCATCTTCCTTCCATCCATCCATCCATCCAACTTCCTCCCTCTCTCCCTCCTCCCATCTTCCTTCCTTCCTTCCTTCCATCCAACTTCCTCCCTCCCTTCCTCCTCCCATCTTCCTTCCTTCCATCCATCCAACTTCCTCCCTCCCTCCTCCCTTCTTCCTTCCTTCCTTCTTTCTTTCCTTCCTTCCATCCATCCATCCAACTTCCTCCCTCCCTCCCTCCTCCCATCTTCCTTCCTCCCTCCTCCCATCTTCCTTCCCTCCCTCCCTCCCTCCTTCCTTCCTTCCCTCCTTCCTTCCCTCCTTCCTTCCTCTCATCCATTCTCCTCCCATCTTCCCTCCCTCCCTCCCTTCTTTGAATCCTGCAAGGTTGGCATTGCTCTACCCTGGGCACCTGCTTTCGAACAGAAGCATCAAGACCGAAAGCCAACATTGCTTAAACAAGTGCCTGCATGGCCAACTCACCTACCAGCCTTCATCGAAGTTCCTCGTAGACGATTACCGCTTGCCTCACCCCTTCTCAGCTTTTGCGTGAAAATGCAATTACAAAACAAAAACCGGAAGGACATTTTGAGTTTTTCTTGGTGTCTCTTCTCCCCGTCTGCCTCTTTCTGCTTGGAGTAGATTCTCACCTCCGACACCAGCACTGCGACGGCGATTCTAAACTATTTTTGAGAAAGAATAAGCAACTTGGGCATTTGCAGAACGGGGAACGTGGGGGACAAGAGAACCCGAAAGAAACTTGGAGCTTTTGACAAAACCACCACAACCACCAATGCTTTAAAGCCAACACCAAACCTCCAGGACTTGAATTGTGACCAGTGGATCCCATTCTCAGTATTATTATTATTTTTTTGCACTCCACAGTTAGGTTGCTGCTTTTAATGGAAGAGGAGGGGGAACGTGGCATGATTGAGGGGATGTTAAGTGGCCAGCGCTTTCCTCACCCCACCCCACCCCACTTCCTCACCTCTTCCCCACCTGGTGCATGCAGAGTTTTCACGAAGTGCCGTAAATAATGTAATTGCTGCAACCTCTTTGAAACCATGTTTTCTAAGTTTGGGGTGATTCTCCCACCCCCACCCCTTTTTTCCTTTCGTTTTGATGTTTTAAGAACTGGGCTAACCCTCCCACCCCACCCCCTGCATGTGCTACGTAACAAAAGCTACCTGTCGCATTCCTGCTTCGCTTGGGCAAAATTTGTCTTCTGTCTTTTGGAGGGTCAGAGAGTGCAACCCAAAGAGGAAACATTCTCTGCTTCAGCTTCTTCCTCCGTCACTAAGTGTGGCTGTTGCTGCTGTTTCGCACTGCACGGGTGTTTTTGTGAGATCCGCAAAACTACTACTACTACTACTACTACTACTACTACTAATAATAATAATAAAAACTGTTTCAGGATGTTTCGCCTTGCACCTTAACCCGTATTCCTTATGATATGCTCCCCCCCTGTTTCTGTGGCTGGAAACGTTGCTGGCTTCCCACAGGCTGCGTGGCTGGATGGGGGGACGGGGGGGGCGTGAATGCAGCATACAAATGTAGCCATCGGTTATTGGTTTTTATTATGATTATTTTTTTAAATTTTGCCTGCACTGCTGCTTGTTCCGATGGACTGCTTAGGTCTGAACGAAGGGAAAGGGAGTGGGCGGATGAGGCTTCAAAAAGCAAGGAGAGATGTAAAATAAGGCCCGATCGAAGATTGGAGTCCAGTGGTTTGAGCGATGGGCCCTGATGCCACAACGGAAGCTGGCATCGCAAAGACCTGGATTCAGAACTAGCCTGGCTTGTAGGATTGAAGGATTCCAGTAGCTTAGGGGAACATTTTTCTCTGCATCCTGGATGTTTACAGTAGAGATGGTGCATCTCAAGCATTAGGCCAGTGTTTCTCAACCTTGACATCTTGAGGTGTGGACTTCAACTCCCAGAATTCCCCAGCGGGAGTTGAAGTCCACACCTCTTCAACTTGAGGTGTGGACTTCAACTTGAGGTGTGGACTTCAACTCCCAGAATTCCCTAGCCAGCCAACCTAGCTGGGGAATTCTGGGAGTTGAAGTCCACACATCTTCAACTTGAGGTGTGGACCAACTTGAGGTGTGGACTTCAACTCCCAGAATTCCCCAGCCAGCCAGCCTAGCTGGGGAATTCTGGGAGTTGAAGTCCACACCTCTTCAAGTTGCCAAGGTTGAGAAACACTGACCTAGGTTTGCAATAGTGGCGATTGTGTGTAGCTCGGGTGTTAGGAGGAGGGTGGAGGTTCATTCTCCGAGCTTATGGGTTGGTTTCCAGACTTTTCGTTACCAGGCTAGGTAACCTCTTCAGCGGAATTTAGGGAATGTCAGTGTTGGCGTTCTGCTGCTTCTTCGTGTGGTCCCGTCACAAGACCTACTGACTACACAAACCCCTTATAAGCAGAAGAACGGCAACACAAGACATTCCTTAAATTCTGCTGAGGATGTTACCTAGCCTGGTAACGAAACGTCCAGAAACCAACCCACAACCTCGGAGAACAAACCTCCACCCTCACTGACCTAGATGTTGCTGGATTCCAACGTACATCATCCCAGCACCATTATCTACGCTGGGTGGGGATCATGAGAATTGAAAGCCAGCAGAACCTGGAAAGTGAGACGTTTCTCCTCACCCCCCAATCCCTGACCTAAGAACCTGGCAAAATTTACTTGAGAATTGAAAAGTGGAAGCATATGGACTTTTTTTTTTCTTTTTCATTTGGTGGATGCTTCAGAACTTTTCCAGGTTATTCTGCTTTCTGGTCGGAATATCCATAATTGGGTGCAAAAATGCCTTTCTGAGGTTCTACATCTTTAAACAGCACCGAAAGCTTTTGTCTGAAAGAGCTGGGTTTCTCCCCCCACCCCACCCCCATCTGTTGAAAATTGTACAAAAAGTTTGTTTTTCTCCTAAATATTGTTCTCAAAAGAAAAGTTACTGATGCTTTCCGCCCTCCTCCTCCCCATTTTGCTTCTATGTTTTCTCCTTATCACTTTGGGACCAACGAAGCCACTACTGTCCATAAAAAGTCGTAGAAAAGATGTAACTTCCAGTCCTTTTTCCCCCCTTCTCTCCCTCCCTCCCTCCCTCCCTTTTAATCAAGTGTTAAAAACATCTTGGCAGCCCAGTGCAAACTTGTTGTGCTGGTTCTATCTCGTGAGAGCCACGCAGCAGAACAGCAATAATAATAATAATAAAAGAAACAAAACCCGTATCACACATGCGCATGTAATTTTGCACTTCTAAATAATTGTGAAAGTTTTAAACTGATGGCAATTCTAGTCTTGTGTTCAAAACAGTTTTTTTTTAACCTGTTACAAGGAAGCGTGGATGTGTAAATACAGAATGTTCACAAAACACATATGTCTGTGTAGCTTTGATTTGTGTGGATATGGATGTGTGTGTGTGTATTTATTTGAAATTGAGCATTGCATGGTCTGTTTTATTAAGCAGGTTTAAACTATTGCTGCATAACCTTGATTGACAGTTGCAAACAGGGCTTAATTTGATTTTTTTAAAAGAACAACAGCATATCTTTCTATAAACCTCAGAAATGCAACAATAAGGGGTGAAACAGGACATACAAAGGGAGGAAACAATGCTATATTGAAAAATTGTTAAGGTTTTGTTTTATTTTGATTTAACTTTCTTCTGGGACAGTTATTCCAACCTGGTGCTTTTTAGGTACTCTGGAATTGCAATTTGCAGAAGCTTTGTGCTGGCTGGGAGTTGTAGTCCCATCGTACCTGAGGTGCACAATTGGTCTAGTACAGCATGGATGGCTCAGGAGTTGTGGGAGTTGAAGTCCACAAGCCATAAGGGGGTCATAGTTGCCCACCCCTGGTTTACTATATCAAAGAATATTTCTGCACAGTCTACTCTTTGTGTGTCTGGGTGTAACTTTTGCATCAGGTGTTTTCAAATGACCTTGTTCTCTTTGGAATGTCTGTAAATTATGCTCGGTATTAAGCGAGTGCTCCCCTGACAAAGGACTTTTAGAGAATGAAAAACAAGTTGTTTGGCACTCCTGCAATCCTGAAAATTGAACCTATTTATAAAATTCGTGTATTCAAAGAGAGCAGCATTCTTTAATCTAGTTTCTCTGGTGGTCAGTTGGGGTGTAGTATAAATCAAGAGGCCAATAACTCCATCAGCTACAATACTGTAGATCAGGAAGGAACAACAAGTTAGGCTTTGTTGAGTTACTAGTATTGTCTCAGTCCACTTGACCAGGAATTAAGTTCTAGAGCAGTGTTTCTCAACCTTGGCAGTTTGAAGATGTGTGGACTTCAACTCCCAGAATTCCCCAGCCAGCAACGCTGGCTGGGGAATTCTGGGAGTTGAAGTCCACACATCTTCAACTGCCAAGGTTGAGAAACACTGTTCTAGAGTGATTGCAACCTGAACAAGAGAAAATGGATTGGCCCTACAAAGTTTTGTTATTTTTGAATTAAAAATCCTATCCTATCCTTTCCTCCTTTCCTTTCCTTTCCTTTTGTTATTTTGAATTAAAAATCCTATACTTTCCTCCTTTCCTTTCCTTTCCTCTCCTCTCCTCTCCTCTCCTCTCCTCTCCTCTCCTCTCCTCTCCTCTCCTCTCCTCTCCTCTCTCCTCTCCTCTCCTCTCCTCTCCTCTCCTCTCCTCTCCTCCTTCCCTTCCCTTTCTCCTTCCCTTTCCCTCATTTGATCTCAGAAAATTTGCTTCCTCTGAAACACATCATGCGCAATTCAGCAAATACTAGAAAACACAAATGGAAGAGATGCAGCATAGGGACATTTTAAACACCAAGATAGCATTAAAAAAACTGATGTAATATTCTGAAAAGCAATAAAATAAAAAGGGTTTCAAGACTGATATAAAACTTTTAAGGTAGGTCAAATGAAGAAAGAAACGTTGCAGGATTCCAAGAATATTATTTTATTACTGTACAGCACAATTTCTTCACCTCAGCAATCTTAAAATGCATCCCAGACAGATGGCTATATTAGTCTCTGTTCGAGGCTATCCACTTCTTCATGTCATTAGATGTCCTGTTCTTAACCCCATAAGAAGCTTTTTCAAACATTCTGTTGGAATTTTCCTGAAACTTAAAATATTATTTTGGGTCGTGCACGCTGGATAAAACACAATAGGTCTTGAGTTCTTGTTTGATGCCTTTTCAAGTATTTGAAGAATGCTATCATTTTTCTTCTTGAGGCTAACATTCCTATTTCCTTGAATCATCGTTCCTAGTGCCTGGTTTCTAGGCCCTGATCATTTCATTTCCCCTTTCTCAATCTCTTCCAATTTTTCTGAATTGTTGCTCTTAAAATACAGTGCTCAGAAATGAGGGTAATACAGCAGAGTCTGATCAAAGCAGAATAAAATGGAACTCATAACTCCTGAAATGTGGACATCGTACTTTCTCTTAATGCACCTGAAAACTCTACAGGTAGCCCTTGACTTACAACCACAACTGAGCTCAGAATTTATGTTAAGTGTGACATTTGCTAAGTGAGTTTTTTTTCCAATTTTACGACTTTTCGTGCCACATTGGTTAAGTGTATCACTGAAGTGGTTAGTCGCATGGTTTTTAAGTGAATCTGGCTTCCCCATTGACTTGGTCTGTCAAAAGGTCGCAAAAGATGATCACGTGACCTTGGGATTCTACAACCGTCATAAATATGAACCAGTTGCCAAGCATCCGAATGTAAATCACGTGACCAGGGTCGGGTTCCTAATTTTTTTTACTACCACTCTGTGGGTGTGGCTTATTTTGTGGGTGTGGCTTGCCAGCCATGTGACCGGGTGGGCATGGCTTCTCGGACTGCTGAAGGGAGGGGAACTGAGATAGGTCCTGCCGCCCATTCCCCCTCCCCTCAGCAGCTCGAGAAGCCTCAAACGAGCGAAAATGCCTAGGATCATCACTACATGTTCGTGGCTTCTCAGACTGCTGAAGGGAGGGGAATGGAGATAGCTCCTGCCGCCTGTTCTTTCACCATCTCATGCGCTCCCTCAGCCATCCTCCCCTGCTTGGACTCACTGTGGGGTAGGAAGGCAGCGCATGCGCAGTGCCGGAAGCTCGGCTTCTGGGCATGCGCAGAAGAAATTTTTTTAAAAAAATTAATTTTTAAAAAAAAAAACATGGCAGCACCCAGGCACCGGCAACCGACCGCACCGGTACTGTGACATCACTAGCAGGCCGCTACCAGTGCTATAGAGTGGACCGCACTGGTAGGAACCCACTACTGCACGTGACCATGGGGATGCTGCAATGGTCGTAAGTGTGAAAAAATGGTCATAAGTCACTTCCCAGTGCCTTGGAACTTCGAACAGTGGCTAAATGAACTGTTTGTAAGTCAAGAACTACTGGTATTCAGTTTTGCATCCACTCTAACCCATAGTTGGTAACCCAATACTACTCCAAAGAATAGCAACCCCTTACGGAACAATAGGAAGATTCAGGAGGATCTTTCGCAAGCTAGAAGATTGGGCAGAAACCAGCAAGGTGAATTTTCAGGAGTGTGTGATTTTTCTCCTAAGTAGTTTCCTAATCGATACCCTGATAAGGGAAAACTACCAAGGAGAAGACCATACAAGAGCCAGTTTGGTCTAGTTGTTAAAGCACTAGGCTAGAAACCAGGACACTGAGTTCAAGTCCTTCCTTAGGGATGAAAGCTAGCTGGGTGACTTTGGGCCAGTCCTTGTCACTCAGCCCAACCCACCTCACAGGGTGGTGGTTGTGGAGAAAATAGGAGGAGGAGTGTTTTAGATATATTCACCACCTTAGCAATAGCAATAGCACTTAGACTTATATACCGCTTCATAGTGCTTTACAGCCCTCTCTAAGCGGTTTACAGAGTTCAGCCCCCAACAATCTGGGTCCTCATTTTACCCACCTCGGAAGGATGGAAGGCTGAGTCAACCTTGAGCCGGTGAGATTTGAACTGCTGAACTGCAGTGCTGCATTTTAACCACTGCGCCACCTCCGCTCTTAATTGAGTTATTTGTAGAAACAATACAGGTGGGATATAAATAATAAAATACTTTTTTATTATTTATTTTTATTTTATAAATAATAAAATACTCCTCCCCAAAACTGGCAGGGCAAACTGCTGTGTATAAACAGGGAGCAAACTGTTTATGAGCAAACTCTTATGAGCCGAGGTGGTGCAGTGGTTAGAGGCAGTACTGCAGGCCACGTTAGCTGACTGTGATCCGCAGGTCAGCGGTTCAAATCTCACTGGCTCAAGGTTGACTCAGCCTTCCATCCTTCTGAGGTAGGTAAAATGAGGACCCAGATTGTTGGGGGCAATATAAATATACATTGCTTACTGGTGTAAACCGCTTAGAGAGTGCTTGCACTGTGAGGCGGTATATAAATCTCACAAATAAATAAATAAATAAATACCCCAGAGTTCCTTGCACTGACGATATTACCTAGTTGGGTAATGAAACATCTGCAAGGAAATAAGTCAGAGAGCAAGAACTCAATGATATAAATTGTTAAAATAATACTATCCAAGGGATGCTGTTTGTTTAAAAAAATTGGTTTTCATGAAGAATGTTAATAAACAATGGGTTTAATGTGAGTTTTATACCATTCAGTATTCTATGAATGCATCAGTTTTCTATTTTTAATATGCTAAATATCAATAAATACCTCCCATACCAAAAAAAAATATTTTATTGGAGTCCTCCATACTTTTTAAAAGTGGGAAGGGGTCCAGGGAGGAAAAAGTTGAAGAAACACTGAAACAGCATCTCCAAAACTTCTTCAGCCTTCCCATTCTATGATTCAATGGTAACTTCATTATTTTTTTAAAAAATATACCTATGCATTTCCTTTTTGCTTCCTAAAGCTTTAGATTTGCCTCTTGATTAATTTTATTCTGATGCTTTCAGCCCATTTCTCGCTTTCCAAAATTGCTTTGAGTGTTATTTCCAACTTCCAGAGTTAAATCTCTCATCTATTTTCATTTAATCTGCAGATTTCATCAATATTCCGATGGCCATCCCAGTTACTGATTTTGGAAAAAAAATGTGGTTGGAAGGGATTTGGTTCATGCAATGTGTTAAATTGGCTTATTCTATGCAGCTATGGTGAGAAAAGAGAAGCAATTCTGGTTGTAGAACTTAAAATCTCGCAGGGACCGCCAGGATTAAAGAAGCAAATATTAGTTAATCCGGCTGCTCATTTAACGTCTGTTATTGCTGGTCATCAGTAAATAATTCAGGAGCAACCTAGATTCGAACTCGGAACTCTCAATCACTAGATCACTCCGCCTAAGAAGCAACAAATGATTTAAAAAAAAAACCCGCTTCATCCTCCTCTGCTAGGAGCTCCGCCTCTTCTCCGCCTTCGGAGGAGAGGCCCAGCAACACACTCGCGCGTGCGCAGTAAGTGAAACGGGTGAAGCGCGAACTTGCGCGGGAGGAAGGAATTGTAGAGAGCAGAAGTCTATGAAGTCGTGGAGGGACTTCCGGCGCCCGGAACAGAAGTTAAAATACGCATGCGCGCGAGCCGGTGAGTGTAAGGCGTATAGACCGTCCCCCTCTAGGCGCTCAGGAAGGCTGAAGAGCAGCTCCTAACCAAAGAGTCGAAAAGCGGGGGGGGGGATTTCCGGGACGAGCGGGGAAGAGTGCTGTGGCGCATGCGCGCCCCCTCAAACGCCGAAGACCGCTCTCCTCAGAGCTGGGCTCCTTCGGGTCCCCTCAGTCGGTGAGCGGCGGAGCAGCGGGCGAGCTGGGCTGCGGGCGGCCACGCAATTTCCGCCTGCTCGGCCACCTCCGGAGCCCGCAGTTGACCGAAAACGCCGGATTGAGCTGAGGCAGCAGTGCAAGAAGAAAAGGGCGACACGACTTCGGGCTGCGAGGCAGAAGAAGAGAACCCTCCGTCGCCCCCGCCGCCCCCTGAGGCCCGGCCGGACCGGACCGGGACGGCGCGAGCAGAAGACGAGAAAGAACCGGAGCGGCCCCCATCCCACAGATCGGCCGCGCCGAGTCCATGAATGGAAATCGGCAGCGCAGGTGAGGCGGAGGGGGTTGCCCGTTGGGGGGGGGGGGCGCTTCGGTAACGTCGTTCTCGGCGAGAAGGTGAGGAGGCCTTTCCCAAGGCCTCGTTACTCCCCGGAAAGCGCAAGAGGGAGAGCGGCCCTTGGGGAGACTCCGTGGCTTCTCCCAGAATTCGCCTCCATGGCTGGGCTGCTCTTCAGAACCGAGGCAGAAGTGGGCCCTTTGGCTTCAACCGGGGGTCCAAGAGTGGGCAGTATCGGCCACCAAGGGACGGTCCAAAACAACCGTAAATGACCGGGAGTCAAAAGGGAGGGGGTGTCAGTGAATGCCTGGGGGGGGTGTTAATAAGGGGGTCGATGTAAGGGATCGTCAGTATCGTTATCGTAAGATAAAGGGGTCAATAAGCGGTCGAAAATACCGGTAGGAAGGACTGATAGCTATAGCAATAGCACTTTTCTTATATACCGCTTCATAGTGCTTTACAGCGCTCTCTAAGCGGTTTACAGAGTTCAGCATATTGCCCCCAACAATCTGGGTCCTCATTTTACCGATCTCGGAAGGATGGAAGGCTGAGTCAACCTTGAGCCTAGTGAGATTTGAACAGCTGAACTGTTGAACTAGCAGTCAGCCTGCAATGGCTGCATTTAACCACTGCACCACTTCAGCTCTTCAAAGCTATGTTTGCTGCCTTGAGTTATTTGATAAAAAAATAATGGTAGGTGATAAATGCATGATTGAGGTCAGTGAATCTTTTAGGGTCTCCCCATAAGGACCACTCCCTAGTCTTGAAGGTGAGGCGCCTAATAGTGGGACAGAGTTACCCAGGAGTGGATAGACAGCTGCCTAAAATAATGGCCTTGAGGTGAACAGTAAATCTGTTCTCTATCTTTCTGCTTCTCAAACTTGCTTAGAAATAATGTACCTATTATTGGATATCTAGAACTACTAGACTTTTTATTGAGTGAGTTTTGAAGACTTTAATACCAGTATAAATTTCAAGATATAATGGAATAAATGAAAATGATGGCAACTGCTTTCTTCAGTTATCACTGTTTAAATCAATTGTTTAATGAAGAGACAGCAGTTTTTTAAGTTATCAACATGACAGCTGACAGTTGCATAAAAACTGAAACTTTGTAATTATTCCTGAAATTACAAATATTTAGTATTATTTAAATCACATAGTCCAGATTAGTTACAAGCAACATTGACTAATAGAAACAAATATTTAAATTTTCAGTTGTAATCATCAGTCACAGCATTTGTTTTCAATTTATGATCATCATAGATTTCAATGTTATCCTTTTCTGCAATGAGTAATTCTACTCAGTCCCACAGCCCTCTACTGTGCTGGCTGAGAGCTATGGGAATTGCAGTCTAACCTTCTCCTCTTCTAGAGCAGGGGGTCACCAACCTTTCGGACCTCAGGGATCACTTAATTCATAATTTAAAATCCTGTGCACCACTAATATGATCTGACTAATGACCGGGTGGGTGTGGCTAGGCAGTCATGTGATTGGATGGGCATGGCCAACTCAATGTCACTCACATCGAGGGGCACCTCGATGGCCTCTACTCGCCCCTCCCCTCCAAGTCACTCCTCGCCTGCCCATCCGGGCTCCTTAGGGCTCCAACAGGAAGCAGTTGTTGGAGCTAAGCAGCCACCATGAGAAAGAGTTGGCAAAACAGATGCCTCAGTTCAAATTGGATCTGACCGAGAAGGAGGCTCAGTAGAAGCACCTCACTGAGGACTACGAGCATAGGCTTTCCAAGCAGAGGGAAGACCTGCGGGAGTGCAAGGCCAGGTACCTGCGCCTGGAGGCTCAGCGGACTGAGATGGTCAGCCAGTTCCAGGCCATGATGCAGTCCCACCTCACTGAGGACTGCGAGCATAGGCTTTCCAAGCAGAGGGAAGACCTGCGGGAGTGCAAGGCCAGGTACCGGTGGCTGGAGGCTCAGCGGGCCTCCAGGCAGGTTCCTGTCCCACTGGAATAAGGCCCTCCGGCTTCTCGCCACTAGTGATGCTTCCCTCCAGCCTTCACCCAAAGCCACGCACTAGGAGGCTGAAGCAGACCCCAAGTCTGAATTTCTGCCCCCTTCTGCCCCGCACAAAAAGCCCCCGAAGGGGGAGACTCTCTGCAGCAACACAAACGTTCATTGCATGTATCTGTCCCAGAGGCTGTAGTTTGAGGACCCCTGATTTAGTGCAATATAAAAAATGGAAATAATTTTTCTGCGGACCACCAAAATTTTCTCACAGACCACCAGTGGTCCACGGACCACCAGTTGGTGACCGCTGTTCTAGAGGACACAGGTTGGGGAAAGGGATAAGAGTTGACTTATACAGGACTGTATAACAGGTGAGAAGGGAGTGCTTATGTTTGGACTGGGAGAAAAGGTGACTGTTCAGGCTTTGTGGAGCAGTCCTTACCTGTTAAAGGAACATTGCATTGCCATGAAATAGATATGACTATTGTACACCTTTTTATTAAATGGCATGTTCCAGTAACTATGGACCTGCAGACTTGGAACTGTTGAATGAAGAAGGGGATCAGGATTTCTGTGTGCTTTCGAAGTAGATTGGTACAGGGCACCAATCAACCTTGCAACTTAAAAGTGGGCAATAGAGTTCAATTCCCAGGATCTCCTCCAGCATGGTGTTGAAAAGCACTGGTATACCCAAACACCAATCATTATTGTAAATCTTGATTGTGTGTGTGTGTGAGAGAGAGTGAGAGGGGGGGGAGGAGAGAGAAAGAGATCTGGTACATCATTTCAGTAGAATGAAGATGAGGAATTTTTGTAGCAGTGTGCATCCCTGGATATAGTAATGGTGAGGGGCACTTCGTATCTTATCATTATTCTAAAGGATGAGAACTGATATATTTATTTAAAAAACTGTCTTTCTGTTGTGAAATAGATACTCTAATATATGTTACAGCTTCTTACTGCCTATTCTGATATAAAAATTGCATAAGGTGGTTGATTCATTGGGAGAAACCTACTTCTTTCCCCCTGAAAATTGCATTTTCTGTTACATATTGGTAGGCATAGGTATTGGTCAACCCAGTGTAGTACATTTAAACACCAGTACTATACTAAACACAAAGGTTGCTGAAATATTGTGGAACCATAAAAGCTAATCTCGCCTAACTGAAATAAGTTGGAGAAATCTGCTTATTTACTTTAGATATGATAGCTCAAAATTTAGGAATATTTTGATTAGCTGACTTGAGAGATTATGAAGTGAGAGTAAATCTGTTCTCTACCTTTCTGCTTCTCAAACTTGCTTAGAAATAATGTACCTTTCATTGGATATCTAGAACTACTTGACTTTTTATTGAGTGAGTTTTGAAGACTTTAATACCAGTATAAATTTCAAGATATAATGGAATAAATGAAAATGATGGCAACTGCTTTCTTCAGTTATCGCTGTTTAAATCAATTGTTTAATGAAGAGACAGCAGTTTTTTAAGTTATCAACATGACAGCTGACAGTTGCATAAAAACTGAAACTTTGTAATTATTCCTGAAATTACAAATCTTTAGTATTATTTAAATCACATAGTCCAGATTAGTTACAAGCAACATTGACTAATAGAAACAAATATTTAAATTTTCAGTTGTGATCATCAGTCACAGCATTTGTTTCCAATTCATGATCATCATAGATTTCAATGTTATCCTTTTCTGCAATGAGAGATGGATTTTTAATATTTGTTCATTCACAGCAGTTAAACTATTTTGAAGTCAGTTTTCCTTACAATACGATACATATTTAGTGTGACTATTTGCAGCTAACTCGGAGTCACATTTTAAAAAATGTGCCACTGCATGACCTAATTCAACCCATTAATCCATAAACAATACTTCACAAACACCACTAACTGAAAACCAACAATCCATATTATAATGTAGCATAACAAATTGTATGAATCAGGCCACAGTCTACTGTATTGAGTAGCCACTGATGTCATCTAGGGATAACCTTTGTAGTATATATGTGTTGTTGTTGTTTTCATACTTTAGGACAGGGGTGTCAAACTTGTGGCCCGTGGGCCGGATGCGTCATACGCTGGCCACGCCTATCCCTGTTTTAGCGAAGGGGAAAACAGTCGCAATATGTCACGTGACAACATGAGTTTGACACCCCTGCTTTAGAACAATGCTGGGTCGCATCCAGAATTTGCTGTTTAATTTCCTAACTGGATTTGTATTTTAGCTTCATTAAAAAAAAAAAACAATGCACTCTTAGAAAAAAAACCCCACAACTTTTCTATGCATATAGAGAGTTGAAATAGGGCTAGATCCCTCTTCCTCCTCTTCCATCATTTTGGTCATTGGCCAACAACATTCATTTATTCAATTTTTGTAGCAGTCCATCTCAGTCCAATTGACTTAAAAAAAATTGTTTTCAATGCTAAAATTAAAACAACTCCATTGTGCCAAACATTCTAAACTACACGCTATAAAAATAAAATGTAAACTGCTAACATAAATATAAAAATATAACACCAATATAGCAATAGCACTTAGACTTATATACCCGCTTCACATTGCTTCACAGCCCTCTCTAAGCAGTTTACAGAGTCAGCATTTTGCCCCCAATAACCTGGGTCCTCAGTTTACCGACCTCGGAAGGATGGAAGGCTGAGTCAACCTTGAGCCAGTGAGACTCGAACTGCCAAACTGATGGCAGCTGGCGAATATGATTATAAATATAATTAAGATTAATAATCAACTATGTAGTTTTATATTATATCTGTACAACTGGCATTATGTACATATATAAATCTATATAAAATAGTAAAATGTACATATGGTCATAAGTATCTAAAACACTATAAAACAGTAAAATCTACAGATATTCCAAAGGTGAATTTTAATACTGTGTCTGTAAAACTATGTTGCAAAAATTTAGGTGGAACATAGATGTGTCAGGAAGTGTAGAGGCTGAAACCTAAAATAACCAAGAAAAATAGAGTGATAGACCCTGCCTAACCATAGTAATGGCTCCAGTGCCCATGAGTAGGAATCATGGCAAATGAGTGTAAATGTTAGATAAAGCTCCTATAAAAATTAAAAAATGGCAGTAAAACACGCTTAATATATGTTGAAAAACAATATAATTTGTTTAAAGTTATTAGAATTGTGACTCTGTATCCTGGTGAGTTTCTTAGGCTGCTTAACTAAGAGGTAATTGCAACCCTTCTGTGACTAGAAACACCCCCCCCCCAATATTATGCCTGTTTTATATACATAAATAGCTATAAGGGTTTTTCTATCCAAATTTCCTTTCTGCAGAAGTTTCCATCATTTCTTTCAAATCCTTATTCGCTGTTGTTATTACTGTTCAATTCCCAGAGACTGCTTGGGCAAGTTCCTGTAGTTTTCGTGGCCAGGTTTTTCAGAAGTGGTTTGCATTACCGCCTCCTAGGGCTGAAAGAAAATGGTTGGCCTACGGTTCCCCAGCTGGCTTGGTGCCCAATGCAGGGCTAGAATTCACAGTCTCCCAATTTCTAGCTGATCACGGCACCAAACTGCACTCAGCTATTATTATAGCCTTTACTTTAATGCTCCCAATAAATCCACAAAAGTTGCACTCTGAACTAGATTGCCACATCACAGTAGGTTTTAAAATGTCTTGGCATTGGTTCAACCTTAATATCAAACTCTAAATGGATCTGGCTGTATTCACATGACTTATGCACCATGATTAGCCAGCTGATGTGGCCTAGAGATGGAGCTCTTGCCTCCACTTCAGGAGGTTGTGAGTTCGATCCTAGGTAGAGGCAGATCTAGGGTCTCCTGCTTGGGCAGGGGGTTGGACTAGATGACCATGGTCCCTTCCAACTCTGTTAATCTGTTAAACTTAATCATGGTTTTTTTCAGCTAATCCAGTTTCAACAATACACACACAGGTTGGGTTCACATGATGCAGTTAAATGTGATTCGCTAGTTCATAGCTCAGTGTTTGGATTCCAAACAGCCACTGAATAGAGGATTCTCTATAAAATTAGTACTGAAGATAATTAAGAATGACTGATAATGTGCAGTAGTTCTCAGATTAATCTTTGCTTATTTCAAAATAGCTTGACACACTAACCAGTGCACAAGAGTTGTTCAAGCTCCTTGCTAGGTACAAGTGAGTTTTCAAACTCCAAAGATAATGTTTTGATTTCTTACCTTCTGTCCATCACGTATACAAAAACTCTTGTTTGCAGAAACTAATATCTGGAAATGAACTTACATCTGATCTGGGGCAATGGTTGGTAAAATTGAGATAATGGAGTTTCCCCCATATTTTCCTTGGTTACTGGATTGTGTTTCTGTGCATTTGAGGCTATGATTAAATGCCATTTGCATAGAGATAAAAATTTGGTTGCCCTGAAGTGTATACTTGAGTTTTGTGGATCTTAAATAAGGATGTTTTCTAGCTAACGTGTCAAAAGATCTTGCCAGGAAGGAGGGAGTCAGAATATAAGATAAAGCCATCAAAGGATTCAAGTCAAAGCAGTATTCACTGTGCTTATGAGTACTACTGTTATTGGGGTAGTTTGCAAAGCAAGGCTCTGTATTTAACTTTCTGGGGAGTTTTATGAGTCACTAATATAATTACAAATCTGTATTAATAGTGTATTTTAAAGTAATTTAGTTGGTGCCTGAAAAGTTTCAGAGAAAAGTGTTTTTGGAAAAGGTGTACATAGCAGAGATGTAGAAACACATCAATCAAACAAAAACCTAGATAGATGTAAGAGGAATTTAAACATCTCCTTTTGCTTAAGTAACTCAGTTAAGTAATTTCCTTGTTTCTGAACATTTTTATTTCTGGACCAAAATTGGCTTCCTGAAATATAACTGTAAACAATTCAATGCTTTGGCAAGGGACACAGTGGCATAGCATGATGAAATCTGTTGCTTAAGCTTTTTATATTAAAAAGTAAATATATGCATCATATCCAGGGAAAAAGAACTATAATGTTTATCAGTATACCATTGTCTTCTTTCTTTAGAACATTTTAGCTTTCTATTGGAGTTATTGGGAAACTTTCCCCTCCTTGGTGGCTGCTGTTAAATGGAACAAAAGTGTTATTAAAATCAGATCTGTACTTATAACCCTGGGATACGCCTGAGGTCTGTACTTCCTTCTCTCGGTTAGTCTGTATTTATTATCTATAAAATGAGTGGCTACACTCATCATACTAAGCCACAATGTGTTTCTTTTTGGTTTAATCTGTTCTGGGAATTCAATTACCAGTATTAATCCATGGTTAATGGCTTAGTCTGAGATTTTTTAAATTAAAGATTTTAAATACAATAGTATTTAGTAAAGTATAGTAAATAGTAAATGCAAATTAAACTTGAAAAGAAAAAAAGAATAAAAAGTGCAAAGAAAACTAGAAAAAAGGAAAGAAATAGAATAATGAAAAAATATCTGAAGAAATGATTTCCAATCTTAATTAAACAAGTTTTTAAAAAGATAACTCATCACTCCTATAAAGTTGCATACACCTATTTTTTCTCCCCATATTCCATCCCTTCTATATGCAAAATCATTCACTTTTCAGCCCCAGTTTCAGCAAAAAGATTGTAAAGGGGTATTCCTTTCTTTTACTTCTAGCAATCTTGATTTTAATTCATTCAGATATTGTCTTTTTCCCATCACAAAGATTTCCAAGGCTTTAATATGCCTCTTTAGTGTAAAGTCGTTAATGTAAAATCTTGGTTATTTTCCCTTTGATTTTCAAAGTTAACAAACTTCTTTTGTTTATCCAGTAAAAACTCCTTATCAGGATCCTTCTCTTGGTTCTTCTCTACTTTGTAATCCACATTTTTTTCTTGACATGTTTATTTCCAATTGAATGCCTTGTTTATTTTGTAACGCCCACTTTTTTAAAATCCATATTTCTGATCCCATTATTTCTGCATTAAGCAAAAAAATGTTCACATCTATTACTTGTTAACATCTTTTAGACATAGTCTGTCCATAGAATGACACATTGTTACTGATATTGTTGATATTGTCACCGGGAGATTTCAAGTTTGTCATTCCGAATAGTCATAATATATTTAAATAAACGATTTCCAAAAGTGATTAGAAGGGAGGACAGCAAACTTAGTGTCTTTTAAAAGGTGCCAGCTGTGGAGCTTGATGATTAATCCTTTCATCTGGCATTCTGACTTGCTGGAGACTGGTATCCTGTGATCTTACGAGGTATAGCCATCCAGAGTACTTGTGGGCAATCTCCTATCCTGTCCCAAGAACCACTCAACTCACTGTTTCTTTGGTCTTTGCTGTGGTCATCGTCTCTGCACTCCATGGAGACACGTTTAGCTTGCCATGCTTCCACTGGAAGTCATGGGTTGGTCTGTTTAAACCTGATCAACCGAGGTTTAGTCCGTAAACCATAATTAATGATTTCATGCAGTGTGGAAATCTAGACTATGGGATTTATTATGTTCTTTCTTGGTCCTCTAGTTAGCCTTCTGAAACAAGTGCATGTATGTGGGTAGGTAGGTAGGTAGGCAGGTAAATTGAAAGTTTAATTATAGGTTATATAATTAAAATACTATTAATAATGAATAATAATTATTATATGTATTTTAATTATTTTCTCAATAAATATAATCAGGTGGGATTCAGCCAGTTTGGTCCGGTTCGGGCGAACCGGATGTTAATTTACATCTGGTTCGCTGAACCGGTAGTTGCAAGGACTGGCTGACCCCGCCCACCCTGTCCCTCCCAGGAGTCTCCACGCGACCAGTTTTGGGTGCCAGGTAAGTGCCGGGCCCGCGTGGAGGCTCTGGGAGCGCGAAAAATGGGCCTACCGGAAGTCCAGACACGGGCCCATTTCCGGCCTCCAGAGCCTGGGGAAGGCCATTTTTGCCCTCCCAGAGACTTGAGAAAAGCCCCCGGAGCCTGGGGAGGGTAAAAATGACCCCTCCCCCGCCGTGGTGCAGGAGGCCAAGTAGGCCAAACCCCCATGGCCACGCCCACCCAGCAACCGGGCAGAGAACCGGTTGCTAAAAAATTTCAATCCCACCCCTGAATATAATGCTGTACATGATAGTATGAGCAGTAGGACAACACAGTAATTTTCCTATTGGACATTGGTTTTAGATCTAGATTTTTAAAAAATCCTGCCTTCATTGTTTTCCCCCAAAATGTGAATTGTTACTCATATAAATTTGACTTGTGAGTCATTTGGCCTTTTGTGAACTTGTTTTTGCTTGCTTAATAGGCTGAGTAATTTTCAGGTTCCTGCTACTATACCTTTGTATCCAGCTTTTCTTCCATGGTGAAAGAATGTTATTATAAATGTTATCCAAGCATTGCTTAGTTTATGCAGATGGAAAAAATAAGATGAAAGCTGCCTTCTATATTTCTATTGTGCCTTGTATGTGTACAGCATGAATCCTTTATTGTCATTTTACAGCTTAACCATAGCTGAAACATGGTTAGCCTATAAAATATGCCCTACATGTTCAGCACCCTCACCTTCATACGGAGCAGCTTATATTATTTAGGATAATAATAGTAATAGAAAACATCGTGATCAAGGAGCATTAAGTTTGGCATATCTAAAATAAAGGAATGGTGTAGCAAATGAAAAGACTTCAACAAATAAACCATATTACATGTTGGAAAAGAGTAGAACTGAGGGGTGCTTATTAGCTTGATTTTAAAAAAATCACAAGGGTTTGATGAATAAAGTTGGTGCAGTTACAGTGGCTTATAAACTGTCTTGTAATGGTACAAGTTGACAAAAACAAAGATTGCATAACCTAACTTTTTTTGGTTGTCCCCCCCCCCCCCCCGCACATTGTTTGCTTTTGTAGAGTGTCTAGTTAGCCAAATGACTTGTGTGCTGGCATGCTTAGCCAAATAAGTTAAAAACATAGTGGCTGCATTCACATAGTATGTTAAACTTCATTAATTTTAATTGTCTTTTGTTTTTGTTGGCTTGGCATGTTGAGCCCAGTCTCATTAGTTTCTGGTTCTGTGGATAATATGATTTCAGAAAATTATAGAAACCCAACCAGAGTGCCATCCAAAGAATGATTTCTGACTTGTTGCTGTTAAATTCGCCTGGGGATTGTTAATCAGAGTTTATTCTGTTTTAGTAGTCCTAGATAAGACAAATCAGGACCGCTGTTCAAAGTGGTGTGGTAATCAACTAATTCTACCTCTCTTTGCTGGCTGGGAAAATTGTGGGAGTTGAAATCCACAAGTCTTAAAGTTGTCAAGGTTGAAAAACACTGCGCTATAGTGTTCATTGGCACAGCTTCCAGGAAAACACGTCCCAGAGTATATCTGCAGCCCCTGAGTTTCATATCATGAGAGAATCAAACTCATTGTCATCATGATTAAAAAAAAATGTTGAGATTCTAGAAAGAGTGCAGAGAAGAGCAACAAAGATGATTAAAGGATCTGGAGGCTATCCTGTATATAAACAGTTGGGGAACTAGATATGTCTAGTCTAACAAAGTGAAGGACTTGGGGTGACAGGAATAACTTCCAGTACTTGAAGGACTATCACAGAGAAAATGGGATCAACCTATTCTCCAAAGCACCAGAGAGCAAAACAAGAAGTAATGGTTGGGAGGTCATTAAAAAGAGATCCAACTTAGAACTGAGAATTTTTTCTGGCAATGAGAACAGTTAATCAGTGGAATGGCTCATCTACAGAAGTTGTGGGTGCTCCATCTCTGGAGGTTTTTAAGAAGAGATTGGAGAGCAATTTGTCCAGAAAGGTTTAGGGTCTCCAGTTTCAGCATGGGGTTGGACAAGAAAGCCTCCAAGGTCCCTTTCCAACCCTGTTATTGTGTGTTCTATTCTTTAATGGTTTCTATAGAAAGAGGCTGTATTCATCATAACTCAATTCTTTAGCAGTATGCTCTGCATTGTAATTTATTTTCATAGGTGAAGCATACACCAGCATACAAAGGAATTGTTTTTTATACTGAACATTCATTTCTACTTTATGGGATTTTTATGCATTTTGTTCTATTATTTTCATATTTCAATTTTGGACTGCTAAAAATGGAACAAACTCTCTAGCGTGAATATGGTCTTTAATTATTAGAGGATTGTATTCTTTGAGATGATTTGAAAGAATTGTGTTGGAACTTAATATCTCCCTCATACTAATTAAAGCAGCTGCATGTTTTCCAGGTTCAAATGGAAAAACTCCCGGGCTGTTTTAATTAGGAGTAGAAAAATGCTGTGCTCATGAAACTTCCAAAGCACTTTTCCCAAATCATTTCAAAGAGTGCCCAACTCTTTGAACATGTACAGCCCCACTAGTTATACATTTTCTTGTAATAATTTGCAATGAAATTGCTTTACATGTTGAACTTCATTTTGAACTTCTTTCGGGAACAGTAGTTTTTAAACAATCCTGTTGTCTCAGACATTTTAGACTTATAATTTAGATTTATAATTATAAATTTCTAATTTAGATACTTTCAGATAAATTGTGAATATGAAATAGAATAAATTTAACAAATCAATCAATCAATCAATCAATCTACTCTTCCAGTAGGGCATGGGTCCCCAAACTCGGCAACTTTAAGACTTGTGGACTTCCAACTCCCAGAATTCATAGCTGGCTGGAGAATTCTGGGAGTTGAAGTCCATAAAGTTGCCAAGTTTGAAGACCTCTGCAGTAGGGAGTTTGAATGGTTTATAGAAGAGCTTCTTCCAAAGGGATTTCATTCTTTCAGGGAGAAGCAGAGGCAATGACAAAAAATATTTAAACTCCTTGCAACATTAATTCTTTCAATGTTTTGTAAACCCAAGTCATAGACTTACAAAGACAATGTTTGTCTGAGTTGATACTTTTCTTCCAGTTAGAACTGTTGAAAGCTCTAGTAGTTTAAATTGCTTAGTTTAAATGAATACATAAATATCTATAGAATGGATTACAAGAACTCATATTGTAAAAGCCTTTTCTCAAAAAACATGATGGCTGGTTTTATCTGTTAACCTCTTGTGATTATTAGAATTTTCTGAAAGCTCGGTGAAGTTTAATATATTGCAATATGGCCTTTGAAACCATGGGCAGAATATCCTTTACATTATTTACGTTATTGCTTGTTGGCATGCATCAGTGATATTAACAGCTGAAATCATCAGTAAGTGGGAATATGTACAAGTTCTATTATGTGTAGGTGTATGAAAGTGGTGGTTGTGGTTGATTGCGTTGTGTCTGCAAATGATGACATTTGTCTTATGAATCATTCCAAGAACACCAGAGTAATGTTCACCTTTTCTTTAATTTCTTTATTTTTTTTCCATTAATGACTGGCACAGATAGAGGGATGAAAATGTCATAACTGTCTAGCAGGTGCAAGGGATCTTTATAAGAAGCATAGCTGCAACTCTGCACACAACACAAGATTGTGAGTGTTGACTGTGGATAGTGAAAATATTTTGGGAGACAAATTCCTTGTGTGTCCAGTCACATTTGGCCAATAAAGAATGTTCTGTTCTATTATTCCTATTCCTATTCCCATTCCCATTCCCCATTCCATTCTCTATTCTATTTTCTATTCTATATCCTATCGTTCCCTATCTCTATCCCATTTCTCCAAGTGAGATTCTTAAAGTACTGAAACGGTTTCCGATTCATTCCAATTCACGTCTGATTTTACTATTATTTTATCAATCTTTTTTGCAGATGGATACTGCTTTTGCAGTTGTGCTTATGAATTAAATTTAAAAATATCTGTGCTGGCAAAACAAATACAAATTGGATTAAGTCAGTTACTAGTAGGACTGGGACCTAGTAGGACTGGGACTGGGAGTCTAAACATTTTCATGGTTAACTACTTTAGAAAAGTAGTTTGGATTAGATCATGGTTATAAAAGGAGAAGGGAGGCTAATTAATATTCCTATTCTAATAAAGGTAGCTGTGTTCTTACTACTTGAGAACTGACCCGGTATCCCTCTCATTTATGTAGTGCTGTACATGTACATGTACTTCTACTTTATTTATTTATAAATTCAGTAGAATTATAAAAATACAACAACAACAGATATTCAGAAGGTATCTGAAATTAGCATTTGAATGTCTGAGCTTCAGATCTAAGATATGGAGATAGGTTTGGGTGGATATAGAGAGTGATAAAGGAAAAGCTGTGCTTTCCTAAACTTGAGATAGGTATGCCCAGAATTTTGATGAACTAGGAGAAAAGGACTATAAAAACGGTTTTATAGGTTTATAAGGTTTAGATTGGAAATTTCAACATTCATATTAGCTATGAGTATTGTTTAATGTGCATGGTAATGGCTGGACTGAAAAGTATAAGCAACAAAATGAATTCAGATCAGAATTAATTCAAGGTACGGTTAATCAGGGAGGAATAAAACAGTATAGGTAGTCCTCGACTTACAACCATTCATTTGAAGTTACAACAGTGTTGAAAAAAGTTACTTATGACTATTTTTCACACAACCGTTGCAGCATCCCCATGGTCACGTGATCAGAATTTGGATGCTTGGCAACTGGTGTGTATTTATGACGGTTGCCGTGTCCCAGAGTCATGTGATCACCTTTTGTAACCTTCTGATAAGCAAAGTCAATTGGGAAGCCAGATTCACTTAACAGACATGTTGCTAACTTAACAACATCAGTGATTCACTTGACAACTCTGGCAAGGAAATTCCTAAAATTGGATAAAACTCAGTTGGCAACTGTCTTGCTTAGCAACCGAAATTTTGGGCTCAATTGTGGTTGTAAGTTGAGGATGACCTGTAATGTAAAAGAAGGAAAACATTTCCCCTCGTTAATGCTTTCTTGTCAACAACGCAAAAGATGACCGGATATTGCCTTGTTTCAGGATGGTGGGTTTTTAAAAAAAACTTTTCAGTTTAAGCTATAGCCTTGGAATTTTCTGATGATCTTCCATTTATTACTAACGTTCTCACTGCTTAGCTTTTAGGAAATCAGCCAAGGTTAGCTCTGTTGCAAATGCGCAGTATTTGTGCAAATGTAATGGAGGGGATAATTCTGGATGTTTCTTTGCACCAATATCACTAAAACAGGTTCAGCGTCCATCTCTAAGTTGTACCCTTGTTTTATTTGGCAGGAACCGTTGGGGCTCAGCCCCTACTCATGGTGCCCCGACGACCTGGCTATGGCACCATGGGAAAACCTATTAAACTGCTGGCCAACTGCTTCCAAGTTGAAATCCCAAAGATTGACGTCTACCTCTATGAGGTGGATATTAAGCCAGATAAGTGTCCTAGGAGAGTGAACAGGTAAGTTATAATGGGTAATATTATTTTAGCTTACTAATATTGATTAACTGATGAAGTGAGATGCTTTCAATAACTAGTGCTGGTCAGTGCTCTTGTTTGAGGACAAAATATTTCATTTGATAGTCTTTTTATTTTTGAAAAAAATAGCTGATACCGCGAGCATATAATTTATTCTTGGATTGAGGAGTAAATTTGTAACTTGAACATACATTGTTTTACATAGACACCCACATACAGGAAATAAATTAAAGTTCATTTGTAAAAATGGCATATGTCTTTAGCATTTGACAGATCAAGTAGAACCTAACAAAAGCGAGTAACTTCTTTGTTTTTAAGAGTCATTAGCACTTTAAGTAATTTGGGAGTAAGAAGGATTCAAACTGAAATTAAACACAACTTTTTGAAAGTTAACATTCATCATGAATCTGGTTTAGTCTCTATAGATAGCACTCTTTTTTTATACTGAAATTATACTGTGGGCTTCCAAGAAAGGCCATGTTTTCATGGTAGCGCTCCAGTAACAAATATTTGCTTTACTAGATGATTCTAATTTCTTGGTAGTAAACTTTTGAGTGTCATGCCTCAATTAAAATACTTGTTAATCAGAACACAAAGTCAACCAGTTGCAGATTAGATTTGAATAGGCTGAAAGCTCTGCTGGATCAGTCCCAAGGTATATCTAAACTGATACTCTGTTTCCACAGGGATCATAGATAGAGATGTGAAGGCCCGGAAAAAAATCGGAAAAAACCCGGCTTTTTCCATTTTTTTCCTGAAGGCTTTTTTGTTTTTTTTCCAAAAAATTGGAAAAAGAAAAAAAACATTGTGGAATATTTTATTTTAACATGATGAATAAAATATTTTAAGACAGTGTGTTCAAATATTTTCCAAATCATTTCTAAAAAAAATGTATGATATCAGATTATTCTAATTTCTGTGCACTGAGTGAGGACAAGCAAGTCCTAGGTAACAAACTGAACCCTCCAATGCAAGAACAGTATGGCATTTCTTCCTTTAGGCGGTGCTGCTATTGTAACAAGAAAAAGGTTTCAGTTTTGCTTTTGCATGTTAGTGGGTGTGTTTGGTTTGTTCTGTCCTCTTCACTAGGCCTCAAAAGCATTGGAAGAAAATACAAAGCAACAAAAAGGACCTGAAAGTAAACTAGTAAGCAGTTCAGGAGATTGTTGCTCCCTTTGTTACAAATAAATATTATAAAAAAGTAAATTCTGTTTGTGATAATTGTTTGGCTACACTATATTTTTAATATGCTAGTTGTGATAATTTTATGCCAAGTCAAATTGTCCATAGTCATATTTTATGTTCCTAAAGCAGTGGTTCCCAACCTGTGGTACGTGTACCACTAGTGGTACGCGAGGGCCTTCCAGGTGGTACGCGAACACTTTCGGGGTCATGAACGATTTTTAGTTAGTTATTTTTTACTTCACAAAAATGTTTACTGCCTAACACAAGATAATCTGGCAACGATTTGCAACTGTTGCCACACGCCACCCACCTGGTCCCAGCGGCCCGAGAATCCAGTTGCTGGATGCGCGGGGCCAAAAAAGGAACGGCACAATTACGGAAATAAAGTGATATCTGATCGAATTTAGTTTCTCTGGAACCAGGTGGTACGCAGCGACTGTACGGGACCTCCAAGTGGTACTCGATCACAAAAAGGTTGGGAACCACTGGCCTAAAGTAACAGAATGACTTTCAATCTTAAAAAGACAAAAAAGTACTAATGTAGCATTTTTTCAATTTTTCTGAAAAATTCCGTTCCCCCCCCCCCGAAAAAAATGGAAAAAACCCGGGTTTTTTCCCGAGCTTCAAAATTTCCGGAAATTTTACATCTCTAGTCATAGAGATGCCTCTGAGAAGCCCAAAACGGAACATAAGAGAATAGTAACCTCAAAACCTTATTTTTCAGCAACTGGCTTTGAGAGGCAAATTACCACAGTTACTAGCAATACTATACAGCAATCATCTTGACTAAAGGTCATGAAGTGCTTTACATCCAATGAAACTACAGATTGGTAGGTGTTACTGAGTCCTGTAATAGCAAATGTCCGTGGTCAACAATATACAGTTAAAAAACAATCCCTGTCTTCAGTCAATTACCTTCTGCCTCATTGTGCAACTTATTCTATTTTATACATGAACTTTCCATTCACTTTCACTGTGCTATCCATGATTCCAACCTGACTATTTTCTGTACCAAAGAAAACCAAAACACGGGAATTGTTCCAACCATTTGGACATTTTTATTCTTCCTTTTTGCATCTTCTGCAATCTTACAGTTTCATTTAAGATGTAATAAGCAAAATTAAGCACAGTGTTCTATAAACAATTCTAGTTCTAGATTTATATTTTATTAAACGCTTCATTAATATTAACTGGAAACTATAAACATGGGTAACTTTTTTCATGTATTAAAGGTTTTGAACTCATGGCTAAAAACTCTGTCTCTTGATCTGTAAATGGTGGAAATAGATAATTAACTCTAGCCTGGTTTCAAGAAAACAGAATTTTGAAGTCCTTTGAATGTCCTGTTCAGTTTTAATACCATATGTGTATGTTGTTCTTCCTATTGAGGGTTTGTGTAATTTGTCCACTAAGCAAGTAATTTAGTTTGGGTAAATTAAAAGGAATTCAAACTGTTTTTGGTTCTGCAATATCCATATGATGTGAAATCATGGTCTTGTCGCTGACTGACTTCATACTTGCTCAGGAGTTTCATCAGCTATTGTTTATATGTTATGCAGTAAGTATCCTTGGCTAGCCTTTCCATAATGCTTCCTTTATTTTTCCTGTAATATTTGTGTTGCTTAAATACTCGTCTTTAAGAGATAATGAAAATATGTGTTTTGCGACTTCAGTGAATTTGGTGTGTCAAAGAAAAATTGATAGACGTGTGTTTAGATCCTAGGATCTTAGTCCATTGAGGCCTGTTAATTTTAAGCAATGGTGTTGCTATATAATTATTACAAAGAATATAATTTTAGTTATAAAAGATAAGTATAGATAAGTAACATTTTAGAGTTTTATATAAAAGGGCTCTTTGCAACATTAAGCTGTATGTATTCTATATAGCTATGATGTAAAATATTTATATTGTTAGATTTATATTCACTTTCTATTCAAGACTGACCTCTCTCCCTCCATTTTTCCCACCACAGTTCTTGAGATTATACAACAGATTAATGATTTGTTTATCATATCTTGAGGTTTCAAGGTGAATAATACTAAACTCAAAAGCCTGTTTGCTGTTCCATAATGACTTAGAATATTCCCCTTTCAAAAGCTGTAGACCGGTGATCTGTCATCAATTAAGAACACATAAATAAATAAATAAATAAATAAATAAATAAATAAATAAATAAATAAATAAATAAATAAATAAATACCTTAGAATCTGGAGAGATTCAGAGAGCACTTAATCTCAAGTGATTTTGAAAAACAGTACAGTAATTACAAAAGTCTGCATGAATCCATCACAAAGTAATGTACCTGTGTGTTAGAGAAAAATTATCACAGTAAGGGTTCTTCTGCTCTAGAACCAATTACCAAAATTGTTGGTGAGCTCCTTCTGGATAGCTTTCTGATAGGGATGCTTTAATTTGAGTTCTTGCTGTGAGCTAGAAGTTGGACTTTCCACCCCTGTAATTCTCTAAGGCTACGGTTTTCCCAGTTGCAATGTATGGCTGTGAAAGTTGGACCAGAAGAAAGGCTGAGCGCGAAAGAATTGAGGCCTTTGAACTCTGGTGCTGGAGAAGACTCCTGCGAGTCCCTTGGACTGCAAGGCGATCCAACCGGTCAGTCCTAGAGGAGATCAACCCTGACTGCTCTTTAGAAGGCCAGATCCTGAAGATGAAACTCAAATACTTTGGCCACCTAATGAGAAGGAAGGACTCACTGGAGAAGAGCCTAATGCTGGGAAAGATTGAGGGCAAAAGAAGAAGGGGACGAAAGAGAACGAGGTGGCTGGATGGAGTCACTGAAGCAGTAGGCGTGAGCTTAAATGGACTCCGTGGGATGGTAGAGGACAGGAAGGCCTGGAGGAATGTTGTCCATGGGATCGCAATGGGCCGGACATGACTTTGCAACTAACAACAACAATGGAGTCATATTACCTAATCCTAAAATGCAGTGTTTGATATAGAACTGAAAAGGTGAAGAGGTTCCCTGCTTCTCTTATATGTGTATTTATGACGTGGTGTACCACCAAAGACCTATTACTTTTGATCTCTCCCCTCCCCCATCTGATTCAAAGTAGATTGAAGTAGGATCAAAACACTAGTTTTATCTAGAAGTCTGATCTGTTTTGTTCTGATGTGTTAAATGCACTAGTCAAAAAAAATTCACAGCATTAAAATTGCCTTTCTTTCTGACAGGGTTATTTAAAAAATATTTTAAATATTTATTTTAAAAATTTGTTTAAAATAATTTTAAAATAGATTGTTTTTTTAAAAATCAATACAGAAAGCTGTACCATGAATTCAAAGCACAAAACAGCAATTTTAATGTGGAAGGGAAGGAATAAACGATCGGATCAGGGTGAAGATAGTTTCTAATCTACCCACACTAAAGAAATATAAAGTTTGTGGTTTAGAGAAAACCAGTCAGCTGAAGTGGCGGTAATAAGAAATAAAAGTTTATGTAAATAACCACTTTGCATAAAGGAATTCAAAGTTAGAAAACACAGAGATACAGTAAGGCTTGTCTGGCATTTAAACACATGCTACAAGTTATTTACATTTACATTTACATGCTACAAGTTTTTATTTATTATTTTTACTTTATTTTGGCTTTTCAAACTAAAAAGCTATATAAGGGTACTGATACTGAGAATATACCTGTAAGCCTCTTCCATCTCCCTTGTGTGGTGATCAGATCGTATTATTATTATTATTATTATTATTATTATTATTATTATTATTATTATTATTATTATTATTATTATTATTATTATTATTATTATTATTATTATTATTATTATACAATTGTATCACAGCGGCCAGTTGTTTCGCCGGATTTGGCATTGATTACTAGTCGAGCCCCACCCAGGGGCCTAGGAAGTCGTAATGTATTTTCGAAGTATATGTGCGGAACCGAGCAGTGCGGCTTTCTGCATTTGACTGATGGTGATTTTGTCAATTTTGAGCTGTTTTAAATGTAATTCCAGTGCTTTTGGGATAGCACCCAGTGTTCCAATCACTACTGGAATTACCACTGCTGGTTTGTGCCATAATCGTTGGATTTCAATTTTTAAGTCCTGGTATTTTGCAATTTTTTCGTGTTCCTTTTCATCGACCTTGCTATCTCCTGGTATTGCAATGTCAATTATAGTCACCTTGTTGTTCTCGACCAACGTGATGTCTGGTGTATTATGCGCCAGTACCTTGTCTGTTTGTATACGAAAATCCCACAAGATCTTGACCATCTGATTTTCAGTGACTTTTTCAGGCTTGTGTTCCCACCAGTTTGTAGCAGTATGGATGTTATAATTTTTGCATAAATTCCAGTGGATCATTTGTGCAACAGAGTTGTGTCGTAATTTGTAATCAGTCTGTGCGATTTTCTTGCAGCAGCTGAGCACATGGGCTACAGTTTCATCAGCTTCCTTGCATAATCTGCATTTAGCATCATTTGAAGATTTATCAATTTTGGCCTTTATGGCATTTGTACGAATTGCCTGTTCTTGTGCGGCCAGGATCAATGATTCTGTTTCTTTCTTTAAAGTACCAGATGTTAACCATAACCAAGTTTTTTCACTGTCCACTTTGTCTTTTATTTTTTCCAGAAATTGGCCATGTAATGCTTTATTTTGCCAACAATTATTATTATTATTATTATTATTATTATTATTATTATTATTATTATTATTATTATTATTATTATTATTATTATTATTATTATTATTATTATTATTATTATTATTATTATTATTATTATTATTATTATTATTATTATTATACAATTGTATCACAGCGGCCAGTTGTTTCGCCGGATTTGGCATTGATTACTAGTCGAGCCCCACCCAGGGGCCTAGGAAGTCGTAATGTATTTTCGAAGTATATGTGCGGAACCGAGCAGTGCGGCTTTCTGCATTTGACTGATGGTGATTTTGTCAATTTTGAGCTGTTTTAAATGTAATTCCAGTGCTTTTGGGATAGCACCCAGTGTTCCAATCACTACTGGAATTACCACTGCTGGTTTGTGCCATAATCGTTGGATTTCAATTTTTAAGTCCTGGTATTTTGCAATTTTTTCGTGTTCCTTTTCATCGACCTTGCTATCTCCTGGTATTGCAATGTCAATTATAGTCACCTTGTTGTTCTCGACCAACGTGATGTCTGGTGTATTATGCGCCAGTACCTTGTCTGTTTGTATACGAAAATCCCACAAGATCTTGACCATCTGATTTTCAGTGACTTTTTCAGGCTTGTGTTCCCACCAGTTTGTAGCAGTATGGATGTTATAATTTTTGCATAAATTCCAGTGGATCATTTGTGCAACAGAGTTGTGTCGTAATTTGTAATCAGTCTGTGCGATTTTCTTGCAGCAGCTGAGCACATGGGCTACAGTTTCATCAGCTTCCTTGCATAATCTGCATTTAGCATCATTTGAAGATTTATCAATTTTGGCCTTTATGGCATTTGTACGAATTGCCTGTTCTTGTGCGGCCAGGATCAATGATTCTGTTTCTTTCTTTAAAGTACCAGATGTTAACCATAACCAAGTTTTTTCACTGTCCACTTTGTCTTTTATTTTTTCCAGAAATTGGCCATGTAATGCTTTATTTTGCCAACAATTATTATTATTATTATTATTATTATTATTATTATTATTATTATTATTATTATTATTATTATTATTATTATTATTATTATTATTATACAATTGTATCACAGCGGCCAGTTGTTTCGCCGGATTTGGCATTGATTACTAGTCGAGCCCCACCCAGGGGCCTAGGAAGTCGTAATGTATTTTCGAAGTATATGTGCGGAACCGAGCAGTGCGGCTTTCTGCATTTGACTGATGGTGATTTTGTCAATTTTGAGCTGTTTTAAATGTAATTCCAGTGCTTTTGGGATAGCACCCAGTGTTCCAATCACTACTGGAATTACCACTGCTGGTTTGTGCCATAATCGTTGGATTTCAATTTTTAAGTCCTGGTATTTTGCAATTTTTTCGTGTTCCTTTTCATCGACCTTGCTATCTCCTGGTATTGCAATGTCAATTATAGTCACCTTGTTGTTCTCGACCAACGTGATGTCTGGTGTATTATGCGCCAGTACCTTGTCTGTTTGTATACGAAAATCCCACAAGATCTTGACCATCTGATTTTCAGTGACTTTTTCAGGCTTGTGTTCCCACCAGTTTGTAGCAGTATGGATGTTATAATTTTTGCATAAATTCCAGTGGATCATTTGTGCAACAGAGTTGTGTCGTAATTTGTAATCAGTCTGTGCGATTTTCTTGCAGCAGCTGAGCACATGGGCTACAGTTTCATCAGCTTCCTTGCATAATCTGCATTTAGCATCATTTGAAGATTTATCAATTTTGGCCTTTATGGCATTTGTACGAATTGCCTGTTCTTGTGCGGCCAGGATCAATGATTCTGTTTCTTTCTTTAAAGTACCAGATGTTAACCATAACCAAGTTTTTTCACTGTCCACTTTGTCTTTTATTTTTTCCAGAAATTGGCCATGTAATGCTTTATTTTGCCAACTCTCCATTCTTGATTTTATCACATTTTTTCTGTATTCTTGTTTCGTCTGTTGGACCTTCAGTAGATTTTTGTTCTTTACTTCAATTAATAGATGTTCTTGACTTTCTTTTAAATAATCTTATTATTATTATTATTATTATTATTATTATTATTATTATTATTATTATTATTATTATTATTATTATATTCATTATTATTATTATTATTATTCATTATTCATTATTCATTATCATCATCATCATCATCATCATCATCATCATCATCATCATCATCATCATCATCATCGATATAATACAGTTCCCTCTGTTTAATAATTACATTTAATGTAATGAGCTTTTATTTCTTCTCTCTGAGTGCCATGCAATTTAAATGTGCAAATATACTTCTTTCCCTCTTTCATTTTTCTAGGGAGGTAGTAGATTCAATGGTGCAGCATTTTAAAGTGACAATATTTGGTGACCGTAGACCAGTTTATGATGGTAAAAGAAGCCTTTATACAGCCAATCCACTCCCTGTAGCAACAACTGGGGTAAGATTGTTACATGGTTTCCTTATTTGTGACAAATCTAAAGCTACAAGAAATTGCTTCAGTGTTATTTTCAATTGCTTGTTATATATTTCAGTTACTTCCGTATAGATGGGGATTTTATTCATTTATTTAACTTGACATTGGTGATATATGCCAATAATTTGACTGACAACCAGCAATTTCAGCCACCAATTTCAGCAAATTGATAACAGTTTACAACAAAAGCATAAAAAGGGTAAGAAACAATTAAACAATGAGGACAACAGAACTATTTACAGAGTATTGCTAATTCATTTTAAAATATAAAAACTACATATTTAAAACATTTTGCAAAGAAGCATAATCGAGAGAAAGAGAGAGAAAGAAAAAGAAAGAAAGAAAGAAAAAAAGAAAGAAAGAGAAAGGAAGGAAGGAAAAGCCTTTACTAGGAATTAACACTCTTTCTCTGGATACCGAGAGTGACAGCAAAAGGATTCGAGAGTAGGGAAGAGGCAGACATAATGGGGCTGTTGAAGAAGTGCAATTAAGTGGATTTTTCATCATCAGCATCATGATCATTTATAAGGCATATAGCAGACAGGGTCAGATCCAAGCCCAAAGACAACATAGGGAAATCAATCAAGTCCAGTCCTTTATTTGCTTGCACTTAATGGACAGAATCTGCCAAACTAAAGCTATAACCTTCTAACCTACTTAGATATATCCAGAGAGAGTCTAAGAGGTGGCTACCCCAAACCTCTTCCTTCCTTCCCCATCCAGCTAGAGACTGCACAGTCTCTTATTTTGGGCTTTTCTCTGGAATTTGCTGCCTCCTTCCTGGGGATGCTTGGTGTGGCCAAGATCATTTCCCCCACCCCCACCCCCCTTCAGCTTCTCCAGGTGCACATTTCCTCACAGGATAGTGTGGTGTAAAAATGTTTGATTTGAAGTGAGGAGACCCAGATTCTAGTCCATCTTCAACCAGAGGCATTCACTAGGTGACAGTTACTTTTTGTCGGCCTAACCAGTCTCACAGACCTATTGTTCTGGGGGAAATAAGGGAGTACTACACAACCCAATTGAACTCCTGTTACAAAAGGTAGGATCCAAATGAAATAAATAAATATATGTTGGTTAGGCTCAAGGTGTCCTACATTAAAAACTCACTCAGAGTGGTTAAAATGCAAAACGTATAAAAATGAAATGATGCTGTGGGAAAGCAGATAGAAAGCCATTTCAGCCATTCCTTCATCAGTTACCTCTTGGTGAAATTACAAAACATTAAACCACGGCTTGTTTGAAAAAGGCAGGTTTTCAGTGCCTTTTCTGATTACCATAAGAAAGACCTCTTGGGGAATGATATTCCAGAAGTATCCACAGACTTACATTTTAGTACATAACATTTGGATAGGCTTCAATGAGTTGCAAATCCACTTCCTGGCAAAAGTGTACTTTTTGACATATCAAGGGGGTGCTGTACAGATGTTTCTGTAAGAGATGCTGAGTTCTTAACGTTTGTCAGGGGATGTAGTTCTTAATTTCAGCGTGGATCCTGACATACTGGTATGAACATACATGGGTAATCCTTGTCTAATGACCTTAATTGGAACCAGAATTGAAGTGAAACAGTTGTTAAGCAAAACACCATGTCACTGTGCCATTTAGCGACAGCAGTTCTGGCAGTCCTGATTGTGATTGTTAGGCAAGGACCTCATGCTTCTCCTGCCCTGCATGATTGCCTCTGCTTCAAATTCACCCACCCACCTACCTCCCACCATCTCTATCCTTTTGACTGCCCTTCACTCCACTGCCTACCCCCTCTGCACCCAGCTGATCTTCGCCAACATATTTTTATTCCCTGTTACTGGTCAGGGATCCAGGAACTGGACGAGGGCATGGCCCCAGGATGTGCATGGCAGGATGGCAAAGCCTTGCCACGAGCCTAGATCCCAGGCCAGCAATGGGGGTAGGCGGTGGGGATAGGCATCTCAGTACAGAACAGTCAAAAGGGCAGAGATGGAGGGGATAGGCGTGTGGGGGAGTTAAGCACAGGCCGCTTGCAGAAGGCAGGATAATTCAAGGAAGCACTGAGGAGTCATTGCCTAAAGCCCCAACATCCAAATGTGCATTTTTGCTCCAAATTAATTATTTTAATCAGCAAGTAGGAACAATATGGATGCTTTCTCTTACTCTACAGCAGTGATGGGGAACCTATGGCATGTGGAGCCATATCTGAGGGCATGCTAGGCATTGCCCTATGTCAGCTCCAGTGCGCATGCGCACGCTGGCCAGCTGATTTTTGGCCGCCTTTTCGGCCGTTTTCACTCTCCCCATGGCGAAAACGGGCCAACCGGAAGTTCACTGGTGTGCGTCACCCACAGCCTCCTTTCTGCTGTCAGAGGCCTTCAGGAACTTCTTTGGCTTTGGACAGTTGCAGCCAGGCCTCCCACACTTCGGCTCATTTCTTCTGCAGCCAGCAAGGCTTTCCTGAAGGCCTCTGCAGCCGATAACAGAACTCCAGATCGATCCGGAGCTCTGTTATCGGCTACACAGGCCTTCAGGAAAGATTTGCCAGCTGCAAAAGAAATGGGCCAAGGTGTGCGAGGCCTGGTTGCAACTATCTGAAGGTAAGTAGTAGGGCAGCTCCACTTCCTTTCGTTTCCGAACTTCCAGTTGGCCCGTTGGGCCATTTTTCACCATCCTCAGGCTTCAGGAGGCTTTCCTGAACCCTGGGGAGAGCGAAAAACAGCCCAATGGGCCTACTAGAAGTCCGGAGGCTTCAGTGAGGCCTGTGCGCATGCGCGGGGGGGGGAGTGCAGGGGGTTGTGTGCATGCACAGGGCATTGCATTATGGGTGTGGACATGCGCGTGCACCCTTTTGGCACCCGAGCCGAAAAAGGTTCGCCTCCACTGCTCTCTTGGACCATCCTTCTGCATGCTGATCTTCCTTTAAAACCACAGAATATGAAATTATGAAACGCTGATGCATAGTTCATGTAGTATTTTGTGTGACTGCAAAATACTGAAAGGGATACTTTTGTCTCCCTTTGATGTGCCAATGCTGACCCTGACAATGTTTTTCAGATGTTCTAACTTCAAAATGGTTTATATTCTTATGTAGTCTTAAGTAATCTTTTAAAACAGCTTTCTCAGGCTACGGTGCAAAATTTGAAGAAAACTACCATGGGACATAGTTTATTTATTTAGTAGATTTTTGAAGCTGCCCAGATCAGTGTGATTCTAGGTAGTGTATAATAACAAAGAGAATTAACCCCCCCCCCCAAATTGCTCCAGAGAATAGGAGCAGCTGTTGAAAAGGCTTTAAATTTCTATTTTAGCACCTGTAGCAATAGGCTCCCACTGAGAACAGTGTATTATGAATGGTTGGATATTTATTTATTTATTTAGCAAATTTGTATAGGTGCGCATCTCACAAATGTGACTCTAGATCAGTGTTTCCCAACCTTGGCAACTTGAAGATGTCTGGACTTCAACTCCCAGAATTCCCCAGCCAGCGAATGCTGGCTGGGGAATTCTGGGAGTTGAAGTCCAGACGTCTTCAAGTTGCCAAGGTTGGGAAACACTGCTCTAGATGGTGTGCAATAAAACAGTTAAAAATATAAATGACTATCAAAAACAATTAAATTAATTAAACATAAATAAACATAAATCAAACTGCTGGGGATATTGCAATTCTACCTTACTTAAATCTATACAATCTTTTCAACATATGCCATAGTAAATAAGACTACCTTTTTGTAAGGATAAATTATGGATTTCAAGTTCAATGATGTGCAAATACAGATATATTTGAATTTTTTTCCCAAATATGTTGAGTTAACACTTTAAAAGGGGGATTGCTTGGTTACAATAGGAGAAGAGCTGAAGTGGTGCAGTGGTTAAATGCAGCCATTGCAGGCTGACTGCTAGTTCAACAGTTCAGCTGTTCAAATCTCACTAGGCTCAAGGTTGACTCAGCCTTCCATCCTTCCGAGGTCGGTAAAATGAGGACCCAGATTGTTGGGGGCAATATGCTGAACTCTGTAAACCGCTTAGAGAGTGCTGTAAAGCACTATGAAGCGGTATATAAGAAAAAAGAAAAGAAAAAAAAAAGAAAAAAAAAGTGCTATCCCAGATTCCTTAAGTTCAACATGGTGTTTTAAATATTTCCTTTCCATATTTGAATTTAACTTGCTGCAGTTTCCTAGTCTTCAATATAGTTGTCTGGAATTTCTTCCCTGAATAGCCATAGATTTAACAGCTAGAGAATTAAAGTTGCTTTAAATCACGTAATTGAAATTGATTAGCAAAGAAATGAAATTAAAATTTGTATGCAAATCTCTTGACTTTTCACACTGAGCTTGAAAACTTTTTTTACTTCCTCTTCCATGGCTTTTTCTCCCAATAGGTTGATTTGGATGTAACATTGCCAGGAGAAGGTGGCAAAGATCGTCCCTTCAAGGTGTCCATAAAATTTGTTTCCCGGGTAAGCTGGCACCTATTGCATGAAGTTCTGACTGGACGAACCTTACCTGAGCCTCTGGAATTGGACAAGCCAATCAGCACTAACCCTGTTCATGCTGTTGATGTGGTGCTACGACATTTACCCTCCATGAAGTAGGTTTCCTAATGTGCTCTGTGCCATTTATTTCCTGAGTTAATGTTTTGTGGAGTTTTGCTTTTAGACTTGCATGCAAAGGTTTGGGAGATGAGGAGAGCATGCATTTTGCATTAGTGACATCACTGAAAGTTTCTCAGTTCTGTTTGTTGAGCAGATTAGTTCTGGTAGAAATGAATAGGAAAATTCTTGAATAATTGGAAAGGTTTTCCACAAGGATGTCATTAAGTGAGGATCAAAGGCAATGGGAGACTTGTGAATTTGACAAGTGACAGACAATAAAACAAAGTGACAGACACTAAAGCAGGAGAAATGCCAGCTGTGTTGCTTGTCTTGTATATTAGGGCTGTATCTTGGAATTACAAAATCTGTTTTTAAAGCAATTTTATATGAAGATATACTTTCAGGAAGTGGCTGTTTATAATGGGAAAAAGTGACTTATGATTTGTCCTAGAAGTTACCATTGTTGCACCACCCCTGCGATCGTGTAGCAAAAACTGTAGTTAAAGCAAGCATGACTCACTTAACAATTGCATTGCTTGGTGATGAACATTCTGATCCCAGTTGTGGCCATAACTCGAGAATTACCTGTATTGTCTTTATTTTTTATTATTATTGTTTTTTTTTTATTATTATTATTATTATTATTATTATTATTATTATTATTATTATTATTATTATTATTATTATTATTATTATTATTATTATTATTATTATTATTATTATTATTATTATTATTATTATTATTATTATTATTATTATTATTATTATTATTACGAGCCACCAGACATTCATGTAGATTCTGGTGACATGTGAAATGGATCAATAAACACTTGGTTCCTTCTCTACATAGGTATACACCTGTGGGCCGTTCCTTTTTTTCTGCTCCTGAAGGCTATGATCATCCGTTGGGAGGTGGCCGGGAAGTCTGGTTCGGATTTCATCAGTCTGTTCGGCCAGCAATGTGGAAAATGATGCTGAATATAGATGGTAACCACCAGTTCTGTTTTGAAAAATGGCGGGGGGGTATTTATAAAAGATTGATGTTGTGCATGGATAGGAAAATGCATTTATGAAGGCTTAAACATGTATACACATATACAATTGGTTTTGGTGTTTTAACATTTAACAAAACTTTTAACATTACTCCAAAATTTAAAATTCCTGGGGAAATAGTTTTGATTGATTGGTTGTGTTTATGTCTAACCGTACCAGCAAAAATTCAAGGCATAATATGTGGAACCCCTTTCCCCAGTATTGGTCTTCGGCTTGGGTTGATCTTTATCATTGCTTAATGGCCGCTGATTTGCTTTGTGATTTTGTTAGCAGACTATTTTAGCCTGGGTTGCTGTTGATACAATATTTTTAATTTTGCAGCCAACCAGAGTCCACTGGAGGTTGGTAATTAATAAATTTAAATCAATAATTTTCATAACATCTTGTGAAGGAAGAAAGGCTCAGATACAGCAACTAGTCAAACATTCGCCAGGTTGCTCCATGATTAAGTAGGAGTTGAGTATATTATTTTGTATTTCCAATATTAAGCACAAGCATTTGCTGAGATTCCAGATTAAATTAATTCTATTTATTTAGAAATTTTGTGAAAACAAAATCCATTTAAATCAGTTGAAGAATATTTTAAAGCATAAAACTGTTTCAGCCAGCCTGAAATACAGATACAGGTAGTCCTTGACTTATGACTGGTTTCTTTGCGACAAGTTATGATGGACTCCCAAAAAACTATTTATGATCCAGTTTCAAAGTTACAATGACATACACCCTTGCAGCCATGTGATTGCAATTTGGGCGCTTGGCAGTTGACTTGCCATTACAGTTATTTGCAGCCCCCCAGTTATGTGAATGCAATTTTTGATGGGTTTTTTTTGGCTGGTTTCTGGCCTTTAATTTCGGTTTCTGGCAAAAACTGCCCATTGGATAAAATGGATTTATAAAATGTCTGCTGTGTTCGTTTAATGATCACTGTAAAAATTGTCATAAAATTGGGTCAGGTCATGTGACTTGCTTAGCAACCACAGTGACTTATGATCATAATTCCAGGCTCAATTGCAATCCTAAGTCGAGGACTATTAAAATGCTTTGGTCCAAAAAGTGGAGCTGGAAAGAATGCAGTGCGTACACTCAAATATTTTGTGTGTACTGTTAATAAGAGAATGAGGAATCTGCTTAGTACCAGAAAAGTCAATATTTATTTTATGACAAAATTGAAGTGTGGGGTTTGCCACATTAGATACAAAACAAGTTTCCTACTTAGTAATTATGTCAGTGAAGGGAACTGTTTAAGTGGCATATAATCATTCTCTCGCAGCCAAACAGATTCAAAATGCCCAATGTTACAGGTTTGCCCTATCTGATGTCATGTTTTCAACTAGGCATCTTGACTCGATACCAGCCTCTGAATCAGAATAAATCAGAGGAGAAACAAAGAACTCCTGGGCATTGGAGGAGGAGAGCAGTGTTAGTCTGTCAGGAGGAGTCTGATAGCACCTTTTCTGACTAACAGATTTTATTAAAAGGCAGGAGCTTTTGTGAACTGCAACTCACAAAAGCTTAAGCCTTTTAATAAAATGTGTTAATCAGAAAAGGTGTTACCAGACTGCTTCTAAAGAATCCCTGGGGTGAAAGGTAGACTCTCCAGTTGATGAGACAAGGAATAATGGATGGAAACTGATCAAGGAGAGATTCAACCTAGCAATAAGGAGAAATTTCCTGACAGTGAGAACAATCAACCAATGGAACAGAAGTTGCCTTCGGAAGTTGTGGGAGCTTCATCACTGGAGGCTTTCAAGAAGAGATTGGACTGCCATTTGTCAGAAATGGTGTAGGGTCTCCTGCTTGGGTGGGGGGTTGGACTAGATGACCTACAAGGTCCCTTCCAACTCTGTTAATCTTAGGTAGTGATTGTGTGACAGCTTTGAAGACCATTTATTTCCTTACATTTTATTATTATTTTTCCTAGTTTCTGCCACTGCCTTCTACAAAGCACAACCTGTAATTCAGTTCATGTGTGAAGTTCTTGATATACACAACATTGATGAACAGCCACGACCTCTGACTGATTCTCACCGTGTAAAATTCACCAAAGAGATAAAGGGTGAGTATTTTTTTAAAAATGTAGCATTTAATCCACACAGTGCTAATCTTACTACTTTAGGAGGTGCTTGCTTAGATCTCAGACATCTACATTCATCAAAAACGTACAATGGTATATTATCTTTGGTGCCACATAGTGACTGATTAGTGTGACATCTATGTGATGGGCAATGGATTTGTATTCTTGAAAATGTAATAAACAATGAAAGGATTTTTTTTCAGCTGTCTGGACTGTAGAGATTTCAGTTTGTGTTGCCAGAAAGGCTTCATTGCCAGAATTGTGTGCTGCATCTTTATCTCTCGCCTTCTAGCCACGCTGTGCATCATTTCTGATTGACTTTTACTACTGTATTCTTTCAGCTGCCATAGTGCAGCTTCCTGACAAAACTAGGTTGGTTATATGCCAGCCAGTCACCTTACAAATGCACCAAGTGTAAGACAGGGAGCATTGGATTAGTATGTTCAAATAGTACTGTTTGAGATATTTCTACTTGTAAACTGACAGCAAACAGCACTCCTTACTAGCCCTGAGGATGTTACCTAGTTAGGGTAATGAAATGTCTGCAAGAAAACAAGCAAGCTCAGAGACCACCAAGGAGCCCCCATTTGTATTTCAACTTGTTTCATTTGCTACTTACTGTATTTTTCAGAGTATATAAGATGCTCCGGAGTATAAGACGGACCTAGCTTTTGGGGAAGAAAACAAGAAAAAAAATCTGCCTCTGCCTCCCAGCAATTTGCCTCCCAGCAAACAGTACAGATGATATACACTGTTTGCTATGTATTTCTGTGCATGTGTGCCTGACCCATAGAAATAGCAGATAATTGGAGAAATGTACATTATGGCAATATATTAATGGCAGAAAGTTTTCTTAAATGTAGTCACATTAACTCCTCCCAATTATTTAAATAGATCTATTCCAAACATGACTAAGTCAGGGTTTAACTCATCTGCCTTATCTTAATACTACAACAGAACACTGTTATATTCCAGACTATACTTGTAGAGATGCTGTTAAAACTGATGTGGCTTTCTGGAAGTATACATTATTCTCTGCTATTTAAAAGAAGATACAATAGCACTGGGCCTCTTCAGATCAAGCATTTATTTTAAAAAGCTTCTTCATTTTGTTAAGTTGTCTAGAACAATAATAAAGCAGTCTTTAAAAAATAAGTCTAATAATTTGAACATTCTATAGGCATTTATAGTTATTGACTTACCTCCTTGCAGCAAACAACAAACAGCCAGTTTCAGCAGTGATTAGCACAAGAAAATAAAATTCTGCCTCTGCCTCCCAGCAATTTGCCTCCTTGCAGTTAGTTTCACTTTCAGTTTTAGCACATGCGGCCTGCCTGCAGCCTGAATCAGCTGATGTTCGGGAACCTGATAATCAGTTGCTTAGCTTAACAGGCTCTGTTCTGTTTGCTGCAAGGAGGTAAATTGCTGGGAGGCAGAGACCAAAGGGTGGGGTTGGCTGGGTGGGATTACATTCGGTGTATAAGACGCACCAAAGTTTTCACCCTCTTTTGGGGGGGTAAAAAAGTGCGTCTTATACTCCGAAAAATACGGTACTTCAGTCAGTATCAAAATATTGGTTCTTGCGTGCTATACAGGGAGTCCTCAACTTACAACTGATTGCTTAACAGTTCCGAAACTCCAGTGCTACCCCCTCTGGGGTTATGTGACTGTATTTTGGGCATTTGGCAACTGGCCCGCATTTATGGCCGTTTGTAGCATCCCATGGTCACACGACCACAATTTAGGACGTTTTTGCCAGAAACTAGCATTTGCTTCTGGGTTTTGGCAAACCCCAGCCTATAGTGAACAATGGGTTTGTTTAACAACTGCCAGGTTCGCTTAACAACCATCACAAAAAGAGTTTTAAAATCAAATTGACCATGTGATAACTGGCTTTACGACCATCATGACTTAAAATGTAAATGCCAGGTTTAGTTATGGTCATAACTTGAGGATTACCTGCCATGGTTAAAATATTGGTCTATAGCAGCGGTTCCCAACCTTCCTAATGCCGCAACCCGCCCCCACTGTGCCCCACCCCGCTGCCGCCATTTGTTCTTTTACTCTTTGCGCATGCGCGAAGCATTCTGCGCATTCGCAGAGGGTAAAAGAACCCAAACGGCGGCATCCGGGCGAAGTCTTCAGATCCGGGCGAGGTCTCCACTCACTTCGTGTGTTGCCTCTGGGAGCTTTTTGAGCCCCGTCACAAAAGGCATGCACGACTGCGGTGGGGCCGGGACAGGCGGCTGCCCGGAGAGAGCCACCCCCTTTGTGGCTTCGCCCTGAATGCTACAGGTAGACGGGAGAGACTCTGCTAAGGGGGTGGCGCTCTCTGGGCAGCCGCCTGTCCCAGCCCCGCCGAAGTCGTGCACGCCTTTTGCAACGGGGCTCGAAAAGCTCCCAGAGGCAACACCCAGGGGTGAAATGCTGCTGGTTCGCTCTTGCCTGTCGGTGGTCGCAGAGCCGATGGAGCCGGTCGCGGCTCGGGGCTTCCCCCGCCCGCCTGGACGCCGCCATGAGTTCCTTTGCCCTCTGCGCATGTGCAAAGCGTTCTGCATGTGCAGAGGGCAAAAGAACTCAAATGGTGGCATCCAGGCGGGCGGGGGAAGCCCCGCGCTGCGACCACCACCTGCTCCATTGGCTTTGCGACAACTGACAGGCAAGAGCGAACCGAGAGCATTTCACCGCTTCAACACGCAAAGCGAGCGGAGACCTCGCCCGGATCTGGAGACTTTGCCCGGCCGCCGCTATTTGGGTTCTTTTACCCTCTGCGCATGCACAGAACGCTTTGTGTGGGGCGCGGGTTGTGGGGCGCGATATCATGGCCAGGCTTGTAGCAGTGGGGGTGGAGCTGGGGAAGCCGGGGCGACCCCTGGGAAATGGTCGTTCGACCCCCAAAGGGGTCGCGACCCCCAGGTTGGGAACCGCTGGTCTATAGACTGGGATCCAGATTCAGATCCAATATCAGCCATGGAAGCACATTGGATGGCTTTGGCCAAGTTACTCCCCTCAAGCCAACCAACTTTATTGGACATTGTTGTTTGAAAAATGGGGGGGGGGGGGTTTGAGAGAAATATCATGTATGCAATCTTGAGCTCCTGGAGAAAAGGCAAGAAGTACCAATAAATAAATAAAATATTGCTTTATTTATTTATTTATTTATTTATTTATTTATTTAGTTAGTTAGTTAGTTAGTTAGTTAGTTAGTTAGTTAGTTAGTTAGTTAGTTAGTGAGATTTATATACTGCCTCATAGTTCAAGCACTCTCTAAGCGGTTTACACCAGTAAGCAATGTATATTTATATTGCCCCCAACAATCTGGGTCCTCATTTTACCCACCTCAGAAGGATGGAAGGCTGAGTCAACCTTGAGCCGGTGAGATTCGAATTGGAAGAAAGGTACCTCTTGTGAGGATACATTTTGTATGTACCTGAAGCTACTTTGCCTATTTTAAATCAAAGGATGCTTATGCATATTTTAAATTAGCAGTAGTGCAAAGTAGCTTCCCCCTTTTTTTCCCCAGAGAAGGTAAAGGGAGACATGTTCTTTTGATACGTGTCACTGCTTCAGACAAAGCAGGTTTGCTGATTAGCCTCCATTTCAATTCTAATGATTGATGCTATGCAGTGGCATTCAGAGTAGCAGCTGTGGTTCCTTTATGGCAAGCATCAGCAGTGTTTTTCCCGGGCAGTGTGCCATGGTGTGATCTTGCACGAAGAGGGATGAAAAAAAGAAGTAAAAGGCCCCAAATGTTGCAAATCCAGACCTTTCCAAGGTCTTGCGTATTCTTACTTGAAATCTTGCAAAAGTGTAGCCTTTTTAAAGATATGTGTCCACTTGGCTGGTGTGGATGCTGTCTGGGCCAATTCTGCTCTATGAGAAGAGGAAACACAAATACGGATTCTTTGATTTGGATCACATTTGCTGTGTCATTTCCGTTTAGCATTCACAGGCTATGGCTTCCTTCCACACTGGAAATGGACAGATTTTGAGAAGGAAATCCTTGTTCTCTGCAATGTTCACTCATACTCATTTTCATCAAAAATTATATGAATGTTCACCAAATAGGGGAAAAGACACCTCTCAATGAAAAATGGTTATCTCCCAAAAATTATATTCCTTGCACAAAGGAGATACTGTATTTGCCTTTATTTTTTTGGATTTTTAGAGCTTTATTTTCCCAGATATGGCGACAGGAAGGAAACATCAACAGGGAAAAATGCCTTCAGGTGCTGTCTGTGTTCTTTGTGGTGGGAGAAAGAAAATGCCATTTGCTGACATCCAAATCAACTTGTCTTCATAGCCCACTGGGTTTTCCTACATATCCGAGCCTTTAGCTAGGCCACCTTTTGGAAAAATTCAAGCTAACACATTAACGTTCATGAAATTGGTTTTTGGATTTGGCATGCTTAGAAAAGATACATTTAAGTTGCTATATATATCAGGCTAACTGTCCCCCCTTTTTGGGAAACCCAGGGGCCCTCCAAAACTGGGCCATTGAAATTTAGAAACCACCAAATAGTGGCACAGTTTTCATTTATAATATAAGAGGAATAACAGTAGTGTGTTAAATCCTTTGGATTAACGTGTCAGTCATCACATCAGTAACATTGCAATCCCATAAAATTAAGAGAAAAGAGGAAGAACCATCATTCTATTTCATTGAATTTTTTTTGATGACATCAGCGCTTGAGGCCGAAAAAATTATACAAAAGGGAAATTTTTAAAAAAGCAAGGAAAGCACCACTGTAAAATATCGCCTCGTCCTGTTTTGTGGGAAGGCTTAGGGGCAACAAATCTGTGGGATTGTATTAAGAATGTCTAACCATTTTTATTTATTTCTTCCAATGGTATATTTAGAAATTATAGCAAATCTTACAGAAGGGATGAATAAGTTCTGTTACAAAACATCTTGTATCTATGCAAGCATTATCTGACGTCAGTATTTTCTTTCTCTTTTTTTATCCAGGTCTGAAGGTTGAAGTGACTCATTGTGGAACGATGAGGCGGAAATACCGTGTCTGTAATGTTACACGGAGACCTGCTAGTCATCAGACGTAAGTACATGGCTAAATTACACAGTTAACATATGTAGCTACAAGATAATATACAGGTCGTTCTTGATTTACAACTCCAGCTGGGACCAGAAATTTGGTTACTAAACAATGCAGTTGTTAAGCAAATGCTTGTGATTAGGCCCAGTTTTGCAACCATTTTTACTGTGGACATTAAGTGAATCCCAGTGGGCATTAAGCAAATCACATTGTTGTTAATTGATTTTGCTTTTCAGAAGCTGGCTGGGAAGGTCACATCGTGATCACGTGATTGCTCAATGCTGCAACTGTTGTAAATATTAGCCAATTGTGATCATGTGACTCCAGTGGGGGGATGCTATAGTCTTAACTTTGAGAATGGGTCGGTCGTAAATCACTTTTTCCAAGACTGTTGTAACTTCAAACCATCATTAAATGTACAGTTGTAATTCAAGGACTACCTGTATATAATATGGGAGGAAGAAGATCCATAGATTCACAGACTTGTGCAAATTAACTGTTCTTTCAATTCCGCTTTCCAGATTTCCATTGCAGTTAGAAAACGGTCAGACTGTGGAGAGAACAGTAGCACAGTATTTCAGAGAAAAGTACAACCTACAGCTGAAATACCCTCATCTTCCTTGTCTACAAGTGGGACAAGAGCAGAAACACACCTATCTGCCTCTTGAAGTAATGTATTAAATATCACAATCTCTGAAACATTAGAAGACCCCAGAATCTTTCATTTGCAGATTTGAAAAAGATTTTTCAACAATGCATACATTCTGTATATGTGAGCTTTCCTGTGAACTAAAGATAACCATGAGTCTAGAGCTCTCTTTGCTCATGAAACTTTATGTCCTAATGTATTTATTAGATTTGTAGGGAGTCACTATTCTTTGGGCCCAGTGTCAAGCTGAAAAACACTGGCTGTAAAAGGTTTCAGTTTTTTTTAAAGTATAATAGTATCTCACCACTTAAAGACCTGAAAGACCAAACTAGATTAATCATCCTGGAGGAAATCTATATGGTTACTAAGGATTGATCCAGGCCTGATGGCACTTAATCAATTAAGCAATACGATCCAGCCAATTGGAAAGATTGAGGGCAAAAGAAGAAGGGGACGACAGAGAATGAGGTGACTGGATGGAGTCACTGAAGCAGTCGGCATGAGCTTAAATGGACTCCGGGGGATGGTACAGAACAGGAAGGCCTGGAGGAACGTTGTCCATGGGGTCGCGATGGGTCGGACACAACTTCGCAACTAACAACAACAAAAAAAATATATATTGATGCATGTAGAACATGCTTCTCAAACCTGGGTGACCTTCGGTTCCCAGACTTCTCAGCCAAGGTCTTCATATCCCCTGGGAAATTCTGGCAGTTATAAACATACATCTGCAGAGTGCCATTTGGACAGCATTATCTTTTTTTTTTTTTTTTTTGAAAAAAAAATTTCACCAAACTTACACAAATATCCATACATATACCATTTTATCAAAACATCCATAATTATATATTTCTATCCAAAATATCATAAACATATATCCTTAATTTGCTTCTTTTATACTTTAATCTCCAGTCTGCTTTCCTTCTAAATTTCATACCATTCCCCTCCCTCTATCTCCCTCTCTCCCCTCTACCTTCTTTCTCCCTCTCTCCCTCTTTCCTACCTCCCTCCTCTCTCTTTCCCCTTCCTTTCTATTTCCTCTTTCTCCCTCTTATCCTTCCCTGAGTACATCTAATCATAATCCATTTTATGGTTGGCAGACTAGCAATTCAAAAACTCTAACTTCATTCCAACATCGGAGCTATTTCTTAAACTTATATCTTTCCCTTTATCTATATTTATATATTTAATATATTCTTCCAGGTATATCTACTATTGTTCTAATGCTGCCTCCTTCCTCCTATTTTTGTCGCCTGGGCTACCACCTCTAATTTCAACTTTTTTCCAAATTAATCGTTATGACTTAACTTCCAAAAATATTCATTATCTCTTATGCCTCTTAATTTTAGGCCGTATTGGACCCTCTCCTCAATTGATGTCTTTACTCATCCTCATTTTTAAAAATTCTATCATTTTTAAATGCTCTAGATTTTCTAATTTCTTTTTCCCCTTTCATATCTCCCTTCCAACTTTCTTACTCAATTTTTTAAACAGATACAATCCTTATCATTACTGTTCCATCCATTGGTTAATAGCATTCTAAGTTCCCCATAATAAAAAATCCATCTTATAAATTATAAACATTATCATAGCAAGTTATTTTGGAGGAAGTGGAGTTTCACATGGTATATAAAAAACATTGCATGCTGCTCACAGTTGTTCAGCTCTATTGTTTGTTCATTGGTTATCATAAGATGAACATATAATATTTTTGCAGGTATGTAACATCGTGGCAGGCCAGCGATGTATTAAGAAGCTTACAGACAATCAAACATCAACAATGATAAAAGCAACAGCCAGATCTGCACCTGACAGACAAGAAGAAATCAGCAGACTGGTTAGTTTGCCTCTGAATTAGAACAATAGATAAAGCCAGTTGGAGGGGTCATTGAGGATCCAGTGTGCTAGTTCCTGTTTGGATCCTCATATCCCAAATGTCTCCTATCTTTTTTAATCATATCAGTTTATTATTGTGCAAGTATTGAAGTCAGCTACTGTAGAGTTGTTATCATATTGTCCCTTCTTTATCTCCTCTTTTCTCAGGTGCGAAGTGCAAATTACGATGCTGACCCATTTGTCCAGGAATTCCAGTTTAAAGTGCGTGATGAGATGGCCCATGTGACGGGGCGCGTGCTCCCAGCTCCCATGTTGCAGTATGGAGGGCGGGTAAGAAACTCTTCTCTGGATTTATTCTCATATAATTGGATTTGTAGCTTTGGACTCTCTTGGTTAGTGATTTCATTTCCCTAGTCCCCGTCTAAGTTTATGCATCTATGATATGACATCTAGTGCTCATTGTGTAAACTGCAAGCATATTGATATTTCTGTTTGTTTATTTAGAATCGAACAGTGGCAACACCAAGCCATGGTGTATGGGATATGCGGGGGAAACAGTTTCACACAGGTGTGGAAATTAAGATGTGGGCCATTGCTTGCTTTGCAACACAGAGGCAATGTCGCGAAGAAATACTAAAGTAAGCCTATTGTTCAAGATATGAGTTGCTTCCCTTTGGCCTTGAATTGATGTATTTTGATAATAGAATAGAATAGAATTCAATTCAATTCAATTCTTTATTGGCCAAGTGTGATTGGACACACAAGGAATTTGTCTTCGGTGCATAAGCTCTCAGTGTACATAAGAAATACATTCATCAAGAATCATAAGATAGAACACTTAGTGATAGTCATAGGATACTAAATAAGCAATCAAATCATAGCATGGCTACATTATCGATTCTCTGCTTTTTGGTTTATACTTGATCTCTGAAAATACTTTGCTGCTCAAAAAACATGATTGATTATGTGCCATCAAGTTATGTTCAATTCCTGGTGGCCACATAGATAGATTTTCTCCCTGATGATCTGTCCCTAACCTGGTCTTTCAGCTCTTCCAATGTGCACCTGTCGCTGCTGTAACTGGGTCTATCCACCTTGCTGCTGGTCATCCTTTTCTGTTTCCTTCCATCTTTCTCAGAGTCTTTTCCAGTTCAGAGTAAGAGAATTTGACCCTAGTCAGAGTTTAAGTAAGAACTCTGGATTGATTTGTTTGATGATCCATCAGTTTGTTTTCTTGGCTGACCATGATATATTCAGGAATCTTCTCCAACACTAAAGTTCAAAAGAGTTGATGGTATTTCTATCCTCCTTCACTTTTTTTGGGTACTCTGTCAATTGCTAGCCTGTGGCATATTTCTCGATTTCTTTGTTCCTATACTATGGATGGTTGCTCCTAATTGGCAGAAGCTGTCAATCACTTCAGTATCTTTACTGTCAATTCTGTGGCTGATTGTTATGCCTGTGATCATTAGTTTGGTCTTTATATTTAATTTTACTCCCATTTATTTCATTGTGCTCCTTGACTTTTATGACTAGATCTTGCAGATCTTTTGTCTACCAGAGTAGTCACATCAACATAGTACAGGATATTGGTGTTTCTTTATCCAGTTTTTAAACCACGCTCATTTTCTTCCTATCCAACTAGAACAACTAGACACAAGAACAGTTTTTCCCCGAACGCCATCACTCTGCTAAACAAATAATTCCCTCAACACTGTCAAACTATTTACTAAGTCTGCACTACTATTAATCTTCTCATCATTCCCATCACCCATTTCCCCCCCCCTAATGACTGTATGACTGTAACTTTGTTGCTTGTATCCTTATGATTTATATTGATTGGTTCCTAATATGATTTGATTGCTTATTTGTACCCAGACTATCATCAAGTGTTGTACCTTATGATTCTTGATGAACGTATCTTTTCTTTTATATACACTGAGAGCATATGCACCAAGACAAATTCCTTGTGTGCCCAATCACACTTGGCCAATAAAAATTCTATTCTACCCTACCCTACCCTACCCTACCCTACCCTACCCAGCATATACTGGAGGTTGAATAAATAAGGGGAAGGTATACAGCCCTACACCTCACACCTTTGCCTGGAGCTTCTCTGTTTTGCCAAATGCAATCTATACACTGGCTTTTCCCAAAGGTGCTTTTTCAAGGGGCAACTGGACATTCTGGTTTTTCTTTGAAGACATTTGGCTTCTCATCCAAGAAGCTTTTTCAGCTTTTCAGAGGAAGAAGCTTCTTGGATGAGAAGCAAAACATCTTCAAAGAAAAACCAGAAAGTCCAGTTGCCTCTTGAAAAAGCACCTTTGGGATACTGTAGCCATGACTTGGATGACTGAGAATCTCCATAGACATATACTGTGGATTCTTGATCTACACGTATATAGGCTTTGCATAAAGACAATGTGATATACTGGGACCGCCATTTTTCTAAGCACATTTTACTGTTTGACATGATTAATAAAATGAAAGACACTTCTATATTTTATGAAGCACATACTGACTTCTTTTTGTTACTATTTGGCTTTCTCAATTATTCACTACGCATCAGAAGTGTCTCATGTTCTTTGGCTTTTTCTAAAACATCTTGAACATCGGATGTTACTTTTTTGTGTGTGTAGGGCTCTAATCGGCATTGGATGATCCCAAGCATTACTTTGCTAGCCTGTGAAATGAAGGAAATGGTACAATAGTTTGCACAAGCAATTAAGTCTCTGTTTTGGTATTGGAATGTAAATTGGCCACTTTTAGTTTCCAGATTTATTAGCATAGCTTGGTTAGAAGCTTTTAGTATTGGATATACTTGTAAATAGGAAATGTCTTCTATCTTATCTTGAATGTTGACACATCTACTGTTCATAATTTCAGTGTATTCCTTCTAACTCCTTCAGCATACCCATTTAAGGTCCGGAGTTTCCTTTTGATTTCACAGACATTTTGGAAGTCTTTCCTTGTTTTTCCATACCTGTTTCCATTTTCAGTGTTTTTACAGATGTTGTAATATCGCGGCTCATCTTTTTTAACAGCTCTCTCAAACTCAGAAGTTTTTTTCCTGAATTTTTAATCTTTCTGGCTTGGCTTGGCTTGGCTTCTCTTCTCTGCAATTTCTGCAGTTCGTTCTGACATTCAGTTTGTTGTCTTCTGTTTTCGATCTTTGGCAGTCGCTTTTCACATTCGTCCATAATAATTTCCTTCAGTTCATTCCTCAAGTTATCTGGTTCTCTGTCAATGAGGCTTGAGAATCCAAAGTGTCCTCTTTGAAAATGGTGGGTATATGCACAAAATCCCATTGAGTAAACTAGTTAGTTTTCTTCTTCTTTAGCTTAATTTGGAACTTGCATATGAGCCGTTCATGATGTTCCACAGTTGGCACGTGGCCATGTCTTTGATCCTATAATTCAGTGATGGCGAACCTTTTTTTTTGCTTAGGTGCCAAAAGGGCGTGCGTGCGCGTGATAGCGCGCACGTGCGTGCCTACACCCATAATGCAATGCCCTCTCCCCGCACATGCACACACAACCCCCCCACGTCCCCCGCGTATGTGCGCAGGGCTCACTGAAGCCTCCGGACTTCCGGTAGGCCCGTTGGGCTGTTTTTCGCCCTCCCCAGGCTTCAGGAAAGCCGCCTGAAGCCTGGGGAGGGTGAAAAATGGCCCAATGGCCCAACCGGAAGTTTGTTACCAAACTTCTGGTAAGCCTCTTGGCTCCGTTTTTCACCATCCACAGGCTCTGGAGGCTTTCTTGAAGCCGGGGGAAGGCGAAAATGACTCCCCCCCCCACCCTCCGGAAGGCTGAAAATCAGCTGGTATAGGGCAACGCCTTGCGTGCCCTCAGATATGGCTCCAGTGGCATGCGTGCCATAGGTTCACCATCACCACTATAATTGATCACCACCACCTCTTTTTAGCAATAATATAGTCAATCTGATTTCTGTGTTCTCCGTCTGGTGATATCCATGTATGCAGACATCATTTTGGTTGGTTTGAAAATAGTGTAAGCTATGAAGTATTCATGGGAGTTGAGATAATTGATGTCAGTCCCCTGCTTTATTTCAGTTTCCTAAACCATATAATCCATCTGTGTTTTCCTTCTTAATACTTTCAACTCTTTCATTCCAGTCTTTAATAAAAAAACATAATGGTATATAATTATAATATAATTAATATTATTCTTGTTATTCAGAATTTGGCTTCAAAACTCATTCCCATTAATACAGATAGTGTTCGACTTACGACCACAATTAAGCCCAAAATGTATGTTGCTAAGTGACACAGTTAAGGTAGTTTTGCCCCATTTTACAACCTTTCTTGCCACAGTTGTTAAGTGAATCACTGCAGTTGTTAAGTTAGTAACACGGTTGTTTAAGTAAATCTGGCTTCCCCATTGACTTTGCTTGTCAGAAGGTCGGTAAAGGTGATCACATGACTCCGGGATACTGCAACTGTCATAAATATGAGTCAGTTACCAAGTATCTGAATTTTGATCATGTAACAGTGGGATAATTGTAAGTGTGAAAAATGGTCGTCAGTTTTTTCAGTGCTGTGTTGAGAGATGAGAATAAATCTCATAGAGGCGATTTGGATCTTTACTTGGAATTCAGACAGAAATAAAGCCGAGATTAAAAGTCTAATAGAAAATATTTATTTCAGTACAAAAGCAATAAATCCTGAATAATTACATCTTTGCTAAGAAAACACGACTGTTCAGGTCGACAGCTAAGGCAGAATAATAATAATGGTGGATCAGGAATGTGGACATGCGTACAAGATCATATCACGTGTTCTGCTTATATTGGAATATACCATAATATTAGACAGGGGTGCATCACCCTGCATAGACATACAACTGACAATATTCACTACATGACATGTTGTAACTTTGAATGGTCACTAAATGAACGGTTGTAAGTTGAGGACTATCTGTACCTTATTAATGATAATATCCTTCATCTCTGGTTGTCATTCTCTGTACACTAGCTAAGTGTGCCATTGACTCACTTTTAGAGCAAAGGGGAACAAAAACATGAATGACCTCTATGTGTGTGGATGCTAGTATTCTCCTTTCATCCAGTTTTTATTTGTTGCCAGGGGTTTCACAGACCAGCTGCGCAAAATTTCTAAGGACGCAGGGATGCCAATCCAGGGCCAGCCTTGCTTCTGTAAATACGCCCAAGGTGCTGACAGTGTGGAGCCCATGTTCCGACACCTTAAAAACACCTATTCAGGACTCCAGCTCATCATCGTCATCCTGCCGGGAAAGACCCCGGTGTATGGTAAATAAATATCCAAACGCTTTGTATGAGTTCCGCTTGTTTTGAATTGCCTTGGGAAGACTTGAGAACAAAAGTAAATTATTTATTTATTTATTTGTGACATTTATATACCGCCTCACAGTGCAAGCACTCTCTAAGCAGTTTACACCAGTAAGCAATGTATATTTATATTGCCCCCAACAATCTGGCTCCTCATTTTACCTACCTCGGAAGGATGGAAGGCTGAGTCAACCCTGAGCCGGTGAGATTTGAACAGCTGACCTGTGGATCACAGTCAGCTAAAGTGGCCTGCAGTACTGCCTCTAACTGCGCCACCTCGGCTCTTTTTTAATAATAATAAAATAATCTTAGAATAGTAGGTTCTGTATGAAGCTAGGGTTGTGAGGGCACAGCAAATCAGGGTAACAATGGAAATGCAAGCTTTTCGTGTTTCTTGTTACATTATGGGAGCTGAGAAGAGGATGGGCTTTGGGATAAAGTTCTTCAGAAGGTCAGTGAAATCTACCTCTTGATTGGAAGAGTCTCTGTGGGAAAGACTTTGCACCATGTGGGAGAAAGTAAAGCTTTCTCATATGTTTTGTTCTTTGCATCATCCATTTCTACTCTTATCATATAGATCAGGGGTCTCCAACCTTGGCAACTTTAAGACTTGTGGACTTCCAACTCCCAGAATTCTCCAGCCAGCTATGCATTGTGGAGTTGAAGTCCACAAGTCTTAAAGTTGCCAAGGTTGGAGACCCCTGATATAGATCGTTAACCTTTTTCAGATACTAACCGGCAACAATTTTCAGAGAATATTGTGTGGATAGATGATAAAAGCAAGGAAAAAAAGAATAACAGGAATAAATATTTGAAAGTAATCTGTGTTTTCAGGACTGTTTATAGGAAGGGCTTCTTCTGAAGACTTCTGACTTTGAGAGCTTTGAATGTTTTTATAAGGGCTAGAGAGGGAGCTGGTTGGGATTTTTCTTCTGCTATTGGTCTCCCTCATTGAACTAAGGTTCCTTGGTTTTGTTCCCTCTTATTCCTCAAAACCTCTAGAAAAGAGTAGTTCTGGCAAAATGCACAGCAGCAGAGGCAGAACCTGGTGACTGGGGAATTCTGGGAGTTGAAGTTCATAGCTCTTAAATTGCCAACTTTGGACACCCTTGATTTAGACCGAGATGTTTCCCAACCTGCTGTCCCCTAGATATGTTTATTCATTTATTTAAATTCCCATGATTGAAAGGAAGATAATGAGCTGAGGTGGCACAGCGGTTAGAGGCAGTACTGCAAACCACTTTAGCTGACTGTGATCTGCAGGTCAGCGGTTCAAATCTCACTGGCTCAAGGTTGACTCAGCCTTCCATCCTTCTGAGGTAGATAAAATGAGGACCCAGATTGTTGGGGGCAATATAAATATACAATTGCTTACTGGTGTAAACTGCTTAGAGTGTGCTTGCATTGTGAGGCGGTATATAAATCTCACAAATAAATAAATAAATAAATAAATAATGTAAAGCATGATCCAGCCCATCTGGAGGGCATCAGTGTTGACTGATCAGAAAACGGCATGATTTTCAGTAAGCAGATAACAGTACTACAGTGTTAGATTTTAGAACCGTTCCTTAGAACTTTGAAGATTTTTCATATTAATGCTTGTTTTTTTTAGCGGAGGTGAAACGTGTAGGGGACACACTTCTGGGGATGGCTACACAGTGTGTTCAGGTCAAGAATGTCATAAAAACATCTCCTCAGACCCTCTCAAACTTGTGCCTAAAGATTAATGTAAAATTGGGAGGAATCAACAACATCCTTGTACCTCATCAACGGTAAGAATCCTTCCTTAATGTTCCATAGAATTTGACATAACAGTGCATGCATCAAAACGGAGAAACTCTGTGCAATTGCCATGTTTTGATATGGCAATTGTTTACATACAAATCTTTATGTATGTAATAAACACGGCTGCGATACTTGGTTACTTTATAGTTAAAATCATGTTGGTTGCTTCAAAGTGTTTTTTGGTGATCAAATAGGAATTTTAAAAATGATACAGATAGTCCTTAATTTATGTCCGTAACGGAGCTTGCCCATTAACAGTTGTGATGGTTGTAGAATGGTTGTAAAACAGGTCACTCAATTTTACGACCATTTTTGAGGTGGTTTTTAAGTGAATATAGTGATCTTAAAGCAAGCATGGTGATCGTAAACTGATCCCATTGTTCATTATGGGGTGTTTTAGCTGAAAACTGGAAGTAAATGCTGGTTTTCAGGCAAAAGCGTCATAAAATACAGTTGGATGCTGCAAATGGCCCTAAATGCAGACCAGTTGCTGAGCGCCTGACATCACATGACCATGAGGTGGGCGACGGCTATTGAAACTTCAGAACCAGGTCATAAATACCATGGAGGGTCCATTATATCTTCGAACGATTGCTAAGCAATTCTTCGTAAATAGGAAACTCTGTATGCTGCTATAAATCCTGATTTGCAGATCTGAGAAGACGCACATTCAGGCAAGGAATGAATATTCTACATTGGTGTTTACTTTAGCACAAGGGACATTTTCTATAATGACAGATTATGCTCTTTGTTTCACATGTAAATTTAATGTGTTTTTTTTTCAAAGAAACTAAATTCTGTATGATGCAGATTTGTTACATTCCCGGCCACACACCAGAAGTATCTGCCTTTCTTTCCTTCCAAATGTGAGGTGCTTGTAATCCAGGCCCTTCTGACCATCACTTAGATATTAATACTACGGTTGATTTGTCCCTTTTTTTTAAAAGACCTTCTGTGTTCCAACAACCAGTGATCTTCTTGGGAGCTGATGTTACTCATCCACCTGCTGGGGATGGAAAGAAGCCTTCCATTGCTGCTGTAAGCTACCTTGTATTTATGGGTCTGTCTCCATCCCTCCCTCTTCCTTCCCCCTCCCCAAATAATTTGAATGAGAAAACTGAGGAACTTGGATTGAGACAGAATGAATTTGTTTTGATTGCTTCAATCCAGTTCTTTGTGTCTCATGGGTTTATCAGCCATTCTTTCTGCTTAATTTTTCATTGTGTGCAGATTAAAACCGTTTCTGGTAAAGGTGAATGATTTTTGAGGGTTACTTGAAGTTTCTACACTCCTGAGTTCTGTGAATCATTGTACTTAACTTTGTTGTCCATTTATCTTGTTAAGGGAGAGAAGGCATTTGTTATGTGGTGATGAAGCATGTGGTAGGTGTGTAGTTCTTCTCCCCAAAAATAATTCTGATAGCTGGCTGGAGAATTCTGGGAGTTGAAGTCCACAAGTCTTAAAGTTGCCAAGTTTGAAGACCTCTGTGCTAGACTAAGACTGGAAAATCCCAGATTCAAGCTCATTTTTGAGCCTTAAATGTCACTCATTGACTTAAGCCAGTTCCTGTGTCTTAATTCTATGTCTCTCACTGGGACATTGTTGGAAGGATAAACTTGTGAGGGAGTATATGCTAATTATAAAAGAAAAGATAAATTCAAAATCTAACAAAACATTCTTAAAAAAATCAATTTAAGTGACAAGTGTAAGCAACAGCTATATAAAATATTAGTTACTTATTAGCTGAGCAGCCATACAATAGTTGGTATAAAGAAAGGACATTTGAAACGTGGCCTCTGTGGAATCCTCATTCATTTTCATGTATCCTTTTTTTGCTGTTAGGTTGTAGGTAGCATGGATGCTCATCCAAGCAGGTACTGTGCCACAGTGAGAGTCCAGAAACCCCGCCAGGAGATCATCCAAGATTTGGCCTCCATGGTTAGAGAACTTCTCATCCAATTCTACAAATCAACACGGTTCAAACCCACACGAATCATCTTCTATCGTGATGGAGTTTCAGAAGGACAGTTTCGACAGGTCTTAATATCCGTTTATATGTCCTGCATAGTTAGCGGGGTATTTCAAACCAGCTAACAATAACATTCAAACATTAGTTCAGTGGCAGAGAGCCAAGGAACTTAAGTCTTGCGTTCATAACAAGAAGAAGAGAAAAGAAAACCACAATGAGCCCTTAAACACTATCAAGACCCCTACTGTTGATAGTCAGATACCAGAATAAGAATATTACCAGCATCACTGCCACAAAAAGGTTCTTAAAATCTGTCAATAAGGGCATTGCTTGAATGATTTCTATGTAATCCACTATGAACCTTGTTGAATAGGGCTGGTCCTTCCATTGACCATTTATCACTTTCCATGCCTCCAGCTTAGGAACTTCCTTTTGAAAATCTTTACCATTTGCTTTGCTATAAATGTTTGGATTGAGTCCAAGAGGACCCAGGTTCAAGTCCCACTTGAGCATGAATTTCACTGGGTGACTTCAGATCTGTCCCTATCCTTTAACCCGACCTACTTCACATGGATGAAGTGGCGACCATGTATGCGTTTCACTCGGGGGGGGGGGAGATGGGGTAAACATGTAAAAAGGATAATATGCAGAAAAGTTTTAAAAGTTCCAGTTATAACACAGACAGTTTACTCCTGTTCTCTGCTAGCTTAGTGTTTTTCAAGCTTGGCAACTTTCAGATGGGTGTTGAAGTCCACCCATCTTAAAGTTCCTAAGCTTGAATAATAGTGCCATAGAAATTTGTTGAGGCTGAAAAATGATAAATATTGTGTGTTTGTTTGTTTGTCAGAACAGAAGTCTGATTTATGTTCCCATGCTTAGCGCTGTTTGAGTGAGCCAAGCCTTTTATTCCTCCTCTGTAGGTGTTGTATTATGAGCTGCTGGCAATTAGAGAGGCTTGTATCAGCTTGGAAAAGGACTATCAGCCTGGCATAACATACATTGTGGTTCAGAAGAGGCATCATACGAGGCTGTTTTGTGCTGATAGGACAGAAAGGGTAAGACTTGTCCCATTTCCAAGCAGGGTTTTTTTTTCCAAACAAGAACTGTATGTCACGTAGTGAATATTGTCAGTTGTATGTCTATGCAGGGTGATGCACCCCTATCCTAATATTATGGTACATTCCAATACAAGCAGGACACATGATGTGATCTTATGCGCATGTGTGCATTCCTGATTCTCCATTACTCTCTTGTGGTTTGGCTCTGACCGGAATGGTCGCATTTAATTAGCAAGAATGTAACTATTCAGAATTTATTGTTTTTGTACCAAAATAAATATTTTCTATTAGACTTTTAACTTCGGCTTTATTTTTAAATGTCTTGAGTTCCGAGACAAAGATCGACATCGCCTCTATGGAGATTTATTCTCCTTAACACTGTAGTTGTCATTCTTAGTACAGATACAGAGTGGTTGAGTCTTTGCAGCATTTCATACTAGTTGCCATTCTTGCAGCAGATCTATAAAGTAGATAATTGATGTTGCTATATAGCAATAGCAATAGCACTTAGACTTATATACCGCTTCATAGTGCTTTACAGCCGTTCTCTAAGCGGTTTACAGAGTTCAGCATATTGCCCCCAACAATCTGGGTCCTCATTTTACCGACCTCAGAAGGATGGAAGGCTGAGTCAACCTTGAGCTGGTGAGATTTGAACTGCTGAACTGCAGTGCTGCACTTTAACCACTGCGCCACCTCGGCTCTTATATATATCCTGGGGGGGGGGGGGAATCCAAGACTCTGTAATAATGATGGGAGTCAGATTTCTGGCAGAGGCTTCCTGATTAGGTTCTGTTAAAAGATTTTAGCCCCTCATCTTCAAGTTACCTTTCCCCAATCTGTATTGGAAATGCAGGTCCCAAATTGCCAACTAGTATTGGCTAATGGGTGGCTCAGGTACCTGTGGATGTAGCTGAAGTTCTTTGGTTTGTATGATTAATTTATAAATAGCTTTGAGTTAGCTGAAAGTTTAATCAGGTGATCCCTTTTTTAAAACAAAATGTGCATAAAAACTGACTGGCAGCTGCTACATGGAAGGCATAATGCTTCTCAATAGATTTTGTGCAATGTGGACATTAGAATCACAGAATTGAGAAATATGCAGTTTTTTTAAAACAACAACAACACATTTTTAATTTAATATTTAACTTACTTATGTTCTAGGTTGGAAGAAGTGGAAACATCCCTGCTGGAACAACAGTAGATACGGATATCACGCATCCTTACGAATTTGATTTTTACCTCTGTAGCCATGCAGGAATACAGGTGAAAGATGAAGCATTCAGTTCCTGGACCAATGCTTCTGGTCATGCCTATCCAAATTTGGTTTCACTGAGTGGATGAGAACAAAATCATATTTGTCCAGTTTTTGATTGGGAAAACTTAAGTCAGCAAAGACTGACCTAAAGCAAAATGACTAATTTATCATACAGTTATATATATGATATATATGATAATCATACAGTTATGAAAATACATACTCATTGGTTAGAATAAGCATTAAAACCTTGATTTGCTATAAAGCAGAAGCTTTCTCCTATCCAGGGTGATGATCTCTAATGGAATCTATTCTCTAATAACCATAAGAAAAAAGATATAGTTACCGTATTTTTCACACTGTAAGACACACTTTCTTCCCTCCCTCCCAAAAGTGGGTGGAAATGTCTGTGTGTCTTAAAAAATGAATATTGCGGCAGGGGTGGTGGTGGTGGTTCCCCGCCGCCAGGGAACACTGGAGACTTTGCTGCTGAGCAGCTGATTGGTGGTTGGATCGGCCTCCATGAATACCGCCGATCAGCTGTTCTAGGCGGTGGGGATGTTGCTGATCGCTGCCATTCACTGCTGATTGCCACCGCCATTCGCTGCTTCCGCTGATTGCTATTCAGCGTTGGCAGCAAATGGCAGTGGCGGCGATTGGTGGCAAATGGCAGCGGCGCCGAGTGGCAATCCCTGCCGCCTAGAACAGCTGATCGGCGGTATTCCGGGAGGCCGATCCAACTGCCAATCAGCTGATCGGCAGCAAAGGCTCCAGTGTTCCCTGGTGGCAGCGGTGGCAGCTCAGCTCAGTTGACCGGCGGTGGGTGCAACGGAGCAAAGACCTGACGAGCCACGTGCTGGGGCTGCGATAACGTGCTGAAGCTGACCAGGCTGTTTGCTGCAAGGCTAGCCAGATGGATGCTGGGAGGCAGATTTTTTTTTCTTGTTTCCCTCCTCTAAAACTAATGTGTGTGTTATAGTCCGGAGCATCTTATAGTGTGAAAAATACATTACTTCAACATAACACGTCTATCTCTATCCAGTTGTCTTAAGTTTGTACTTAAATGGTTATTCTGAAATAACCAGACAGAATAAACTCTTCTGCATTTCTTAGAGATGCAGATAGATTTTGAACAGCTTTCTGTACATCTTGGCATATAGTCACTGGACACATGACCATGGAAATGTCTTTGGACAACGCTGGCTCCTTTCGACTAAGAAATGTAGATGAACACCAGCCCCTAGAGCAGTGAAGGATAACCTTTTTGGCACCGAGTGCCAAAACTGGAACGCGCGAGCGCCGGAATGCCAGAACCCGGAAGAGAGCAGCTGGCTGGTGCGCATACGCGCAGCGTCCAGCTGCTCTTCTGGGTTCTGACACGCGCATGCACATCAGCCAGATGGTCTTCATGCGAATGCGCATGCTGGAACCCGGAAGAGCAGGTGACGATGGTGAACGTGCCCACAGAGAGGTTCGCCATCACAGCCCTACAGTCAGAAATGACTGGGCAGGGGAATCCTTTCCCTTTAGATAGTTTTTGAGTCCTCTTTTAAGTTCCAGTTTTTGAGAAGAGACCCAGACCGTATCAGGGCAGCTAAAATATATCATGACAGCCCTTTCTTAGACAGCTCAGAATCATTTAATTGCCATGCCTATCCTGTTAAATAAAAAAAAACCAGTTGCGCATTTTTGGAATGTTACAGAATAGTGTACCTCAACCACAACTGTGGCAACTTTAAGATGTCTGGAGATCAACTCTGCTGGCTGGGGGATTTGGGGAGTTGAAGTCCACTCATCTTAAAGTTGCCGAGATTGAGAAACATAGTTATAGAAATATGATGTCAAAACTTAATGAATTGAACTAGTCATGTTTTCTTTCTCTTAGGGTACCAGCCGCCCCTCACACTATCACGTCTTGTGGGATGACAATTGTTTTACTGCAGATGAACTCCAGCTGCTAACTTACCAGCTCTGCCACACCTATGTGCGCTGCACACGATCTGTGTCTATACCTGCACCAGCTTATTATGCTCACCTGGTAGCATTCAGAGCAAGATACCACCTTGTGGACAAAGAACATGACAGGTGAGAATGACTGCTTGTGTTGCTCCCTCAGATAACTGACTACCTAAAAGCCAAAGGTTGGTTCTGTTTTCCAGAATTTTCTTTCTTTTTTTTTAAACAAGTTTTATAACAATTTTTCCTTTTTTCCATCATACATACTTTATGGACAGAGTGTTCACCGGGTCACGTCTTATACATCATATTCATATTCATAATTTTAATATATTCTAATCTTCCCACTTTTTCAATATTCATTTCTTTTGTATACTCCTTTATCTTCTTCCATTAATTCATTTGATTTTAAATATCATTGCTATACGTATTTTATTTGTATCTTAAACTAAGTGCTATTAATTCATCTTTGCAAATTAATCATTTTTCACCGTATCTTTGTTATTCCAACTTCAGCCATATTATTCTCTTTCCATAATTCTTTATCATTTCTTATTCAATTATTACGCATAAATAACATCACTATATGCCCTGTGTTTCTCCTCTCTTACAATTACACCAGTTGTTTACCATATTTCTTCATTCCCGGAAGCATCTCTCAAATTCCCATTCCCAATCATTAGCATTTTAAATTCTCATCCTAATTTGAATTATTATCACAATTAATAATGTTATTAAATTACCCATTTTCACATTCCCATCTACTGGTCTGTTTTACTCTATATATTTGCTAATATTTACCCTATTTATTATGTCTTTAACTAAGTTCTATTCATTCATCTTTACAAAATAATCATTTTTCACCATGGCTTTGTTGTTCCAATTTCAACAGTATTATTCTCTTTACATAATTCTTTATCATTTCTTATTCAATTTCCCCCCCATAAATAACATCACGATGCACCCTAATAATTTTTCTCTCTTAGAGTTAAAATAACATTTTAAATTCCCAATCCAATTTAAATGACTATCAAATTGATAACATTAATACATTGTCTACTTTCACATTCCCATCTATTAGACTACCTTATTATATATATTTACTAATATTTACCCTATTATTATTTCTCCCTTCTAATAGCATTTTTCCTCCTCATCCATCATCTCTTAATCTTTTTAGTATCCCATTTTTTAATGATTTTTTGATCAGCCCTTTATCCCGCTCTAACTTCTTATTTCTCTTTTTTGTTTTTGTTTCTGTATGTGTTGTGCTTTCTCTTCTGAATCCCTCTTATCCCTTTTTGTTGTATTGTTTGAACATGCCTCACCAAAACTTTTCCTTATCTCTTCAAAGTATTTCCCTTTTTCCCTTGGGTCCGGTTGTCCCAGCTTCAAGACGGCCGCAGAAAAATGGCCGCCACCTCCGCTGACGATCGGGAGAGCTGTTTCTGACCTAGCGAGGAATTGCCAATTCCTCACGGTCCACGAAACGCCTCTCCTTTCTTCACTGTCCCTACAAGATGGCTATGGCCCGAAGGCCTCCCGGCAGCGGTTTGTCTGGCTGGATTTCGCGGGGCTCAGGAGAGCCCGCTATTTTCCAGTCCGTTCCCGCTGCGATGTCAACTGGAAGTCTCATGTTTTCCATAATTTTCTGAGCAACATTGGCTTTTTAAAAGGATTTCTTGGGATAGAAGTAGCTCAGCTCCATTGCACATTCTTTTAGTTGGGTTCTGTGGGCTTTTGGAAATCAGTACTGAAATAGAGATTATGTTTTCCATATAGCAGTGTTTCCCAACCATGGCAACTTTAAGATGGGTGGACTTCAACTCCCAGAATTCCCCAGCCAGCATGGGGTATTCCACAGTGTGCATGTGTAGGATCCCTCACAGTCTTTCATCTATTACACCATTTTTCCTGACAAGAAGTCAGGATTAAAGGAGACTCTTAACTGTGAAATTCATTTCAGGTTCCATCTAACTCTTTTCAAAGGCCTGTTCTCATCTCCCTTGAACTACTTTAGTGCTGCCCCAGCCTTGAAGTCAAGTATATTTAAAGTGGGGCATTTCAAGATTAGAACGCTTTTGTAAATTTTGCACATTGTAAGCTCATGTAAATTCAGATTTAAGCTTCAGATCCTTCAAACATGAGACACTTTGCACAGATCTGCAACATACATAAACATGCATTGTGGAAGGAAGGAAAGCACATTGCTCATTCAGACCACCATATTACACTTCATATCAATAGTATTATATGAAAAGTTTTCCCACCATGTCTGCAAAGAACCACCTTAGATACATATCTAAACATTATAAACATTAGATATAGCCCAATGAATTATTTAGAACTCTGGTTCTAGGGATTTATTTTGCATTTGTTAACCTATACAACAATGATTCTGATATTAAAATACCACCTTTGACAACTTGGGGAAAGTTAAAAGGGATATTGGATAAAAATGTTACTTTTGCTGGCTACTGGGTCTAAATTCTGTTTGACATAATACTAGAGATCTTTGACTTCAGACCTTGTTCATCTAGAACAGTGTTTCTCAACCTTGGCAGTTTGAAGATGTGTGGACTTCAATTCCCAGAATTCCCCAGCCAGCGTTGCTGGCTGTGGAATTCTGGGAATTGAAGTCCACACATCTTCAAACTGCCAAGGTTGAGAAACACTGATCTAGAATATAGAATTCTGGCTGGAGAATTCTGGGAGTTGAAGTCCACACATCTTCAAACTGCCAAGGTTGAGAAACACTGATCTAGAATATAGAATTCTGGCTGGAGAATTCTGGGAGTTGAAGTCCACACATCTTCAAACTGCCAAGGTTGAGAAACACTGATCTAGAATATAGAATTCTGGCTGGAGAATTCTGGGAGTTGAAGTCCACACATCTTCAAACTGCCAAGGTTGAGAAACACTGATCTAGAATATAGAATTCTGGCTGGAGAATTCTGGGAGTTGAAGTCCACACATCTTCAAACTGCCAAGGTTGAGAAACACTGATCTAGAATATAGAATTCTGGCTGGAGAATTCTGGGAGTTGAAGTCCACAAGTCTTAAAAGTTGCCAAGTTTGGGGATCTCTGATTTAGAAGCCCAAGAAGGAGAGAGCAGAACTGGTGCCTTGCAGATCCTCAGGAATTTATTCATCCTCTCTTCCCTTTTTCCTCTCCCTACAGTGCCGAAGGAAGCCATGTTTCTGGACAGAGCAACGGAAGAGATCCCCAAGCCCTCGCTAAGGCTGTACAGATTCACCAAGACACCTTACGCACCATGTACTTTGCTTAGCTATATATAAAATAGAGAGAGATAGATAGATATATAAAAATGAGATGGAACCTGTTCACAAAAGAGAGAACTGCAGAATTAAGTCACATACAGTGTATGTTTCCAGAGCAATCGGTGAATAGGGGAGGGAGCAGCTCTGCCTTGCTGAAGCTGATTTCTGTTTTTGGGGGGGACGGGGAGCAGGCCTTATCCTTGTCCTGATGCAAGGAAGATTGTTTACTTCACCAAGAACACGCCACTTATTATGCAATATGAAACCAGCCAACTGCTTTCGGAGCAGCTTCCTATGGGAAGTGCTGCTGTCATCATCTTTTCCTTTGTGCGTTTGGGTCTCTGTGTTTCTTTTTCAGGGTTGGGGGGGAGGGGGGGAGGAGGAGTCTAATCCTTTTTATGCCTTTACCTCAAGTTGCTCAGCAGCACAACTCTTTCTGCAAAAAAAAAACGGAAAAAACAAACAAAAAACCCACAACAACAACAAAACCACAAAGGGTATTAAAACTTATAGGAGCAATGCAAGCGATGTTGAGGTGGAAGTGGGTTGGTGGGTGTGCAAAAGTGTTTTGGTCTGTTTTGTACCCTTGCGGGGGTTGCATTCGGCTTCCCCTCCATGGTTGTCTGTGCTTGAACGCAAGCAGAGCAAGTGTTACTTTGTGTGAACGGCCCCATCACTGTTGTGGGAAAGAGTGTGCGCACTTGCACTTAATACTTCCCTGTGTAGTTTAGCCAGCTGCTGCCTTTCATGTCTGTCTGCATAACTTGGGAGACGCACCACTCCATTTGCTTTCCATCATGGAACTAAATTTGCCATGTACTTTTCTCCCAGAAGTACTGATACAGCCTGGCCAGATTAATGATGTTGTTGCTTTCTGCTTGTCCAGAAGTTCCAGCTACTTTTCCCTCTTGTGTGTTGTACCTGTACCTTCTGAGCTTCTTGCGACCTCACATGTTCCTTCGTTTCAGTAGGTGGCACGTCGTGATGAAGTAGAGAGTTTTGTTTTGTTTTTTTAAAAAAGGAGACAGATGAGTTGACTGGCTTCCTCTCACTTTAATGTGACCGCGCATATCTATATGTGTACTTCCCCCCCCTTTTATATTTATTAGACAAATAACAATGCTTTAATTTAAGTGGGTATATTGGCAACCTGAGTTTTTATGTTTAGAGACATACCATAACTATTTTGTTTAAAGGACTGACAAACCTGTTTTTGCTACCTTTTTAGTGCAATAAGCCGTTAAAGGAAAATAATAATAATAATCTGTCCATTTTTGCTGCAGCAGCATTTTACACCTTTCATGATGGAAAAATGGACGTATCTGGGCTTTTAAACAGACAAAATTAGCCTCAGTTTTGAAAGGAAAGCCTTACAATAGGGGATTTTATTTATTTTTTAATCAAAAAGGCAAGCTCCTTCATGCTGCTCTTTGTCTCCAGCGTTTAATGCTGCCTTGTAATACAGGACTTCTGTTTGCTGAACCTTTATTTTATGAGTATTTTTCCTCTACAGCAAAGCCTTTTTACAGAAGTCTAACTCTTGTCCCGATGAAATCAGGCCAAGCCTAAAATGCAGGTGGGTGGGTGGGAGGGAGTCTTTTAAGAAGCTATTTTTTGATTGTGTAGGCTTTTTGTTTTGAAATTGAGCGCGCTATTTTGTTTGGTGGGATACGTTTTAGAAATGAGATCACTAAATGTGAATCTGTAAGTAAGTGGGCCTCTCTCTGTTTCATTCCACTTGACATCCGAAGCAAAGTATTTTATTGTCAGAGGTGAACATTTTGACTCGGTGGCAGGGTTTGGGGAAGCGTTTTGCACTTTGTAAACACGTGAACTGCATTTTTTTGTCTGCTTTATTTGCACTGGTTTTATATTATATATGCAGATGGTTCATTTGGGCATTGATGAATAACCCAGCCCTGCTGAAAAAAACCAAGCGCACTCCACGTGAAAACCATTTGACTGGTTGAAGTATGTTTACTTACCTCCATGTTGCATTTAAAAGAGCCCACTCTTTGCCAATCTCTTGTACGGAGAGCTGATTAATCTGGGCCCATTTTGCTCCCCCAACCATGATCCTTTAACCTTCTGCCATGTTTTAAAGCAGAGGTCTTCAAACTTGGCAACTTTAAGACTTGTGGACTTCAACTCCCAGAATTCTCCAGCCAGCTATGCTGGCTGGAGAATTCTGGGGGTTGAAGTCCACAAGTCTTAAAGTTGCCAAGTTTGAAGACCTCTGCTTTAAAGGATAGGTTTGGATTTCTGTAGGATGGTGTCTCAAAGTGCATTTACCACATGTCTGGCCTAGCAGAGTTTATTCCGACTCGCAGGAAAGGGGTACAATAGGAATGCACTCGAAATCACTTTGATTAGGGAAGCAGCTCGCTTGGCTTACAAGTAAACTCCAGGCCTGAAAAGTGTCCTAGTTGAGAATGTGTTACGTACTGTGCTTACCTTTGCGTTCTCAGCATGACTCCAGGGAGGGTCAGCACAGGGAACAACCTATGAAGTTCAGGCTTTGGGAGATTCCTTCACATTTGTCTATCATCTCTTTGTCCAAAGAAAACATGCCCCATTTTTCAACCCAGGCTGTCCAACCTCCCTGGAGCTCAGTGCAAGTTTTATAATACCAATGGAAGAGAATACTTGGAGCTCAGGGTTGAACTGTGGGGTCCTTTGTGCTTTCTGAGCTTGGTTGTTTCCTTGCAAACATTTCATGACTCAACTAGATCACATCTAGTTCCCTCCCTCTCTAGCACTGATAATGTTACCTAGTTGGGTCATGAAACATCTGCAAGGAAACAGCCAAGCTCAGAGGGCATCAATGACCCCACAGTTGTATTGTTCTGGGTGAACGTATGGTAAAGCGATAGCATGTTTTCATAAACGCTTACTTTAAACTTTTTTTTTCTGTTTTAGAGATTGCCACTTCAGTGGAAATTCATGACCTAAACCAGTGATGGCTAACCTTTTTCGCTTCGTGTGCCGAAAGCGTGTGCGCATGCGACTGCACGCATGTGTGTGCCGGCACCCATTATTGCAATACGTGCAACACCCCCCACGTGCCCTGCCCCCTGCGCATGCACGCGTATCACCCTGCGCTCTCCCCTCCCTCGTGTGTGACCCCCTTGCACTCCTGCCCCCCGCGCATGTGTGTGCAACCCCCCTGTGCTCTCCCGCCCCCTCTGGAGGACCTCTGGAGCCTGGGGGAGGCCGTTTTCGCCCTCCCGGAAGCTCAAAGAAAGCCTCCGGAGCCTAGGGAGGGCGAAAAATGGGCCTACCGGAAGTCCAGAAATGGGCCTGTTTCCGGCCTCCAGAGGGCCTCTGGAGCATGGGGGAGGCCGTTTTCGCCCTTCTGGAAGTTCAAAGAAAACCTCCGAAGCCTGGGGAGGGCGAAAAACAGGCCTCCCAGAAGTCCGGAAACGGCCAAAAATCAGCTGGCCGGCGGGAGGCGCACACGCATCCGCAGTAGAGCTGAGTTGGGCAATGGCTTGCGTGCCGGGAGAAATGGCTCTGTGTGCCACTTCCGGCACATGTGCCATAGGTTCGCCATCATGGCCCTAAACTATTTTCCAGGTTAGCTTTTTAGAAGCACTTTAAAAAGGTTATTTTGGACAGTTGAGTTTTGCTTCCTTTAAAAAAAAAAGTTGTTTACATCTCGATGCAGTATGATACGTATTTCTTATTCTGTTCCTACTGTTAAGCAGATTAATTTGGAAACCTTGCCTGTCAAGTTTCCTCCTTCCTGCCAAGTCAAAGGCCACCGGGAAAGCATCTTTTCAATTCACGCAGAGTGCTAAAGCAGTGAAGCGGTTTTCATGTGCAGGGGATCTGCTAATTTAAGAACCAAACCTGGCAACGTTGGAGTTGTGAAGCTATCTTTGTAAAGTGCCGATAAGCATTCTTAGTACAATATCAATGTATTGGCATTGGGTGCCACACTTCTTACAATACTATAGCTGCTATATTTATTTAAATGGAGGTAGACAATGACTGCACGAGGCCAGAAAAAAGCAGGAATTCAGGCTTGTGTTTTAAGATGTGAGATTCTGATTTTCTGTTTTGTAATGGTATGATATGACAAAAGGGTGCTGTTTTAACCAAGATTATGAAACAGACAGATATTATTCTTTTGTTTTTAAAAGACTTAAGATATTTTTTGACGTTGCAATGGAGCTGGGTGGGTGGGTGGGGAAATAAATGGTACCTCATCTGTGGTGGCAGTTTCCAGTATATTTTTCACAGGAGTATATGAACTTATTTTTGTACGTGTTCTTAGTTTTAAAAGCTTTCTTGAATTTTAATGTGCTTTCATGGAAATCTTAGCCTATAGAGTCTTAGAGCTGCCTGTTCAACCTGTGTACAACTGGGAGCGTAGGGGTAAGTGTCTTCTACATCCATTTTGGCTTTGTTTTTAGTATGCATATTTTTTTTGCCGGAAATGGTGGCTCTAGAACCCTGTGGATCCTTCCTGTATATGCAAGTGCCTCTATCTCCTATCCTCTCCCCAAACCCAACCCAGATACTTGAGAAGGAAGGTCCACCAAGAAAATATAGCTAAGGAAATATGCTATAGGGCAGTGATGGCGAACCTTTTTTCCCTCGAGTGCCGAAAGTGCATGCATGCGTGCTATCGTGCATGTGCGAGTGCCCACACCCATAATTCAATGCCTGGGGAGGGCGAAAACGGCCTCCCCCGCTCCCCTGGAGGCCCTCTGGAGGCCAGAAATGGCCCGTTTCCCAACTTCTGGGGGGCCTGGTAGGCCCATTTTTCATCCTCCCCAGGTTCCAGAGGCTTCCCTGGAGCCTGGGGAGGGCAAAAACACCCTTCCCAGTCCCCCCGGAGGCCCTCCGGAAGCCAAAAACGCCCTCCCAGAGCCTCCGCGTGAGCCAAAAATCAGCTGGCGGGCACACACATGCGCACTGGAGCTGAGCTAGGGCAACGGCTCGCGTGCCAGTAGATATGGCTCTGCGTGCCACCTGTGGCACCCGTGCCATAGGTTCGCCATCACTGCTATAGGGGGCAGGGGTTTTCTCTCTGTGCCATAGGTCAGTTGGTCATGCACAGACTCCATTTATTCCAGTTTGACTGCATGAGAAAGGATCTTTCCTTCTTTTCTTCTGATGACTAAAAGGTCAGAAGCAGAAAGGATCACATCAGCCAAGCATGATATTATCTAAGCATGAGTTGCTGAGTGATGTACTACCAAAAGACATCCATCCTGAAGCTCCACTCTAGGATCTTTTTGGGCATGGAATTTGAGATAAATAGGTGCCTGCGTGAAGTTGAGTGATTAAAAAAAGCATCACGTATAGATGAATAATATTACTAACGGGCACCTGGATCAGCTGGTTTGGGTGGTCTGTGTCCAAACTTGAAGCATGCATATTTGAGGTGTTTCAGTTTCTGCACATAGCAAGATGGGACTGTTTTGTTTGAGCCTCCCAGAGTTGCGTTTTCAGATGGGCAGCCATCCAAAGGGGTTGAATGAAGGGTGGACTGAAACAGGGCTGATCCAGGCAGAAGTGTGTGTAAGAGGGGAAGAACAGGAAAAGCCCAGCTCATTTAGCAAAGTGGCGAAGGGGGGGGGGCATTGAGAGATTGGGGGACAGTTCAGGCCAGTAAAATTGGCCATTCTAGACAGAGCCCGCAGTGGAGAGATGGGGGGGGACACAAACCGGGGCGGGGGGAAGGGCATGGGGATAGGAGATCATGCGCTAGGACCTGCTCAGGGACCAAGGACAAGAAGGAACGATGTACACCAGCTATGCTCTCCTTGCCCTGTCTAGATTTCATTTCATCCCAAACCGAGAGTAACCCAAGTGTTTTCAGATTTGGTTCTGTTGACTGTGGCTGACCTGAAATGGTTGGGCAAAACTTGCAGAATGAGTTGGTTCATTGTAGGCTTGAAACAAAATGTGGGGTGTTTTTTTTGCATTTCATGCACCTAAAGTCTATTTTAAAAGCCTTTTAGATTGCATCTCAAGACAGTTTCCTGCAAAAATGCATTAAAATGACAAATGAAACTGTTTCAAGATGTTCTTTGTCTTTATTTTGTACGTCCCTATTCTGTGGATCACCCCTGTGGATCTGATGGGTCTGCTTGGTTTCCAGAGGATGTTTGAGGATTTCCTCAGGGGCTTGGGAGGTTGTTGTGCTGATCTAGTGGGGGTACTGCACTGTCAACCTCTAGAACAAGGCAGTAGCAGTGATCCTTGATGGGATTGTGCCTCAACAGCTTCTCTGCTGATCCAGTAGGTTTCTCTGAAATGTTGAGGAGCTCTGGGAGATGAAGCAGCAGAAGAGATGCCTGGAACAATACTGAAAAGCAATGAAGAGCAGTTCTGAGTCAACATGGCCATCAGGTTAGGTTCAAACCTATAGCGTAGCTATACTCTGTGCTTATCAGATCTGTGGATTCCTTCCAGCAATCTTATTTAAGATTTCCTGGGTCTTTTAAGGGAAAGATGGGCTGGATCAGGGGTCCCCAAACTTGGCAACTTTAAGACTTGTGGACTTTATAACTCTCAGAATTCTCCAGCCAGCTATGCTGGCTGGAGAATTCTGGGAGTTGAAGTCCACAAGTCTTAAAGTTGCCAAGTTTGAAGACCTCTGGGCTGGATGATCAGTTAGTAGGCTGCTATGATGAATTTGCAAGGCATCTGGAAGGTAAAATCCCATTTTCTCAAGGTTGATGTCAGCTGGCCGTGTCCAGTAGCGATGACTTGGAGATTGTCTTGTGAGCTAATCTGGGACCAGTTCAACCCTGCTGATCCCAGAGAAGTGGACTAGCTCTTCTGTGATGTCACTTGTGGACTGGATTCATTTGGTGAAGGCTACCAGGGAAATAGCAGGTATGAGTAAAGGCTAGTTCGTCCTTGGGAGAACAGCACCATTGTCTTTCCAAAGGAAGTGGCATCACCCCCTCTTCCAAGGATACATCCACTTCCACCTCTCCTTGGAAAGCCATTATTTGACCCCACTCTTTGTATAACTGTTGGTGGGGAGACAATGTTCCTTTTGTTTGTGTTGAGATGGGGCAGAGGGCAGCGGATGGAACAGAGACTGCACTGATGGTCCTTGATGCTCTGATACTGGGAAGGGGACTGCAATATCACAATCTCCTTTGAAGGTTAGGAGTAGGGGGCGCTGTGGAGTGGTGGGTTGCTGCCGGTTTGGACTGGTTCTCCCATACTGGTGGTGGAAATTTGCCCCCGCTCGCCAAACCGGCAGCAATGGCCGGCCAGCTACACCCCTGAAGCGGTTCTCTGGTCGCCGCTCCTTGAAAGTGGCTTGCAAAGAACCCTCTGTGCATGCGCAGAACCCTCTGCGCATGCGCAGAAGCTTCTGCGCATGTGCAGAGAGTCATTTGCATGATGTGACGGGGGCGCGCACACGCGAAGCCAATAGGGAACTGGTAGGGAAGGTAAGTAGAACCCACCCCTGGCACTGTGTAATAAACTTCTGGCTGGTTCAGTTGATTTGGAGTGGAGGCTTAGTATTCAGGCGCTAAGCTGTGGGACTCTACACTGCTCAGTTCTCTTTTCCATACACTTTAATATCTATAGGAAGCAGTGGGTGAATCCTCTATCAAAACTGGGTGAAATATTGGAAGAATAGAGGATTGATAGAAGATAGAGGATTGATAGAATCCTCTATCAATACTGGGTGAAATATCAATATCCAGAGGATACTTAAGATATATTTACCCACAGTGCTGTTGAGGTTCTGTCTTGGTTCCTGGATGGTATTAAGATCTGAATGGAAAGAAACTGGCTTAGACATCATCCCAGTAAAACTTAGTGGCTGCTGATTAGAGAAACCAACAGATTCTGGAAGTAGTGGGTAGCAAAATAGGATGGCAGGTTCTTAGTTTGGGTGGTCCCTTGGAATCATGGCTTCTACTCAACGAGCAGTTAGAAGCAATGGCCAGGAGAGATCTTGCCTGACTTCATTTTGTGTGTGAGTTGCAATAGGATATGGAACAAGAGGTCTCTCAGAACTATTGGAGCTACCTGAGCTGCTCTTGAGGACCATCTACCATGCCGCAATCTGAGTAATAATTAGACACAGCTTGGTTTGCCTGTGTTAACATCTATTGCAGGTGTTACCATGGTTTGCGGTCAGCTTCCAGATGCAAGTTAAGATGTTGGTTAGCTTTAAGGTTAGGGTTAGGAACTGGGCATATAGTTTTTAGACAGCTTACTCAGTATAGAGTCTTGTCTATCCAATAAGATCCAGGATTTACTAGTTCTAACTCTGGACTAGGACTAGTTAACCTAAAAGGGTAAGCTTTCTTGAGGAGGGGCAAGCCTCCTTAGGAACAGCTTACCTCTGGAGATTGTTCTATTCCCTATTCCAATGAGCATTGAAGTCTGGTTCCGAAGGGAATCCTGGAATGCTGATTTGTCCAAAGGACATAGTGTCCGCTTGTGAAAGCAGGTTGCGAAGAGCGGTGAAGGCTGCTCTTCTTTTGTGTTTTTTAAATGAAATATATGGAGGAAATGTATGCTGCTCGGAGATGGTTTGACTGGAGCAATATAAATGCCTAGGTAATAAATATGCAGGCAATCCTCGACTTACAGCTATTCATTTAGCAACTGTTCAAAGTTACAACGGGACTGGAAAAAAACAGCACTGAAAACAGTAACTTATGACCGGTCTTCACACTTATAATCATCTCAGCATTTCCATAATCAAAATTCAGGCACTTGGCAACAGGCATGCATTCATGACAATTGCGGTGTCCGACAGTCATGTGATCATTGTTTGTGATCTTCCCAGCTGACTCCTGACAAGCAAAGTCAATGGGAGAAGTTGGATTTGCTTAAGATTCACTTACCTGCAGTGATTCACTCAACAGCTGCCTTGCTTAGCAATTTAAATTCTGGTCCCAATCGTGGTCCTAGGTTGAGGACAACTTGTGTTTTTTGTGTTTAGGGATGAGGCATTGGATAAGCTTTTTAATCTCCTTGTAACCTTCTTCTGGAGACTGCTTTTTTTGTCGATTATGTCGTCTGGTATTGCCACAAGTCGCTTTAGAAATTAATTTTGTGTGTGCATTGATGGGAGAGCTGTCTTTCTAATCTGTGTAAACCCAATTCAAACCCCAAGCGCTCTGTTTATCATCTTCAGTTTTCCAAATATGGCACTTTAAATTGACATTGATAATAGGGCTAGCTGTTTGTATGCAGGGGGGTTCAGGGCAGGACCTAATCCTGCCATAACTTCTGCTTCCTATCCATAGGCAGTTAGCTAGCACATGTGTGTTTGCTGGATTGATGCAAATAATGGCTGGTCTGCATAAACATGGCAAGTCAAGCACTAGGCACAAGTTACTTTTTAGATATGCAATGTGTACTTAACCCTTAAACGTTTCTGCAAAGTTGGACAATTAGCTCCTGGACTACTTGCAGATATACTAACACATATTTATGAATAATACCTAAAGATGAAATGCCACCGTCAGAGAAAAATGAAACGGGATAAGACAGGGCCCTCTGTTATCACTTCTCCATAGATATGCTGAGGTCTTGGTTTTGCTGATAATACTGAAGTTAGAACTCAGTAACCAGTGGGTATCTGAGGAGCAGACCACCGAGGCTTACAGATGGAGCGGGAGAGCTTTGGAAAACCTAAACTAATTGAAGAGCCACTTCTATAGGAGGTATAAAAAAAAGTTGACAGAAAGGAAATGTTCGTCCGGTGTACTGCTAGTTCATATCCATATGAGAACTATGTCTGAATTACCTCTGGCCTATAGATCACTCCGAAGACCTGTTTCCTTGCAGAATAGTTTCGCCATCTTGAAGCGGTCAGTTTATCGAAAGCAAAACAGTCCTCAAAGTGCCTTTTTAGAAGATGGTGCTGTAGATGATTTTTTTGTTGTTGTTCCCAAAGTTGTATATGGGGGTGGGAGGGGGAGGGGGGTGGGCAGCGGAATCAAAACGTTCAGTGAAAACATGCCAAGTTCTTCATAATAACCCCTCGTGGTGCTTGGCACTACATGGTGTTTTCCCTTAAACCAGGACCAAATAACCATAGACCATATGATGTTTGGGAAAAGGAATGGTACTGTTAAATGATTAAAACTCCACTGTGTGGATTATACTTTAGATATTTTAGGATAGGTTAGCTCAAGATACTGTAAGCTCTGAAAGTCACTTCAAAAGTCAACCACAGTGAAATTGGGGGTAAGCAGATACACTCCTGAAGTTTTGTGTACCTCAAAGTGGGTAAAATTTTGGAAATTCCAGCTTTTACTTAGTGATTTTTTTTAATTATTCTAATGATTGCAGTAGCAGATGTAATGTGGCAAAAAATTGCCTTTTCGGGCTGAGTATGCCTATTAACCCTGAGACATTATCTTCTTTTTTTTAACTTTTCCAAAACTGTTTACTTTTGAGGTTTCTACTAGCAGGGAAGTAATTAATACCAAGCATCTCAGTAGCAGTGTAATTCTGCAGAAATAATAGTTAACAACATTGTGGTCATACTCTAAAAGTTACTTGTAAATGCCTCAAAATTGAACCAAACCAGTAACAATCTTGATATCAGGAGCATATTTTTCAAGAAAAATCTTGACTTCTATTTTGTTTAGATTATTGGTCATCAGTGTCGTGTGTTTATATGCTGTATTATTATTTTTTTGCCAGAAATTTAGCTAGGCTGGGGGAAATTGCCCTTTTACAAACCAGGATTATTTGGACAGGCTACCAGGGTAAAGAAAAATGTACAGTTAGTCTTTGACTTATGACCATTGCAGCATCCCCATGGTCACATGATTTAATTTGGATGCTTAACAACTGGTTCATCTTCATGACAGTGGCAATATCCCGGGGTCATGTGATCACCTTTTGCGACCTCCTGGCAAGCAAAGTCAATGGGGAATACAGATTCTCTTAACAACTGTGTTGCTAAGATAACAACTGTAGTGATTCACTTAACAACTGTGGCAAGAAAAGTCGTAAAATGGGATAAAACTCGCTTAACAAATTTCTCACTTAACAACAGAAATGGTGGGCTCAATTGTGATCGTAAGTCAAGGACTACCTGTGTTCTAAGCCCATGTAATATCAATTTTCAGTATTCTGGGACATCTTTGTATTCAGCCATCAGTTAAGATGAGACAGATGCTGTCAGCGCAACACTGAATTGTAAAAGAGACCAATTAACTCTTTGGGCCATTGACAAATGATTAAGCATAGAAAACAGAAAACTTGGATTTCTGGTGAAGCAGCCTACTTTTGTTTATGATTATGCCACAGTTTAGCAAGAGTAAATGTTGTGGCCTGCAAATATATCTACCCACTGCTCAGCCATGTTTCTCCATGCCCATAATGCCAATTTTCTTCCCCTTGGGAGAAATGGACCCAGCTCCACTAATTTTTTTCCAGTCATGGAAGCTTTGAGCTATTGCAAGTATCATTTTGGCCTGTTGCCTTAATTCCACATGTGTTGCCCATTAATTTCTGCTATTTTGTAATTTTTTTTTGAATAACCTTATGTAAAAACAATGTATTAATAATAAATTGTTCAGTATGCACTGTGATGTCTGAGTTCAGAGTAATTTGATCATATATTGTTGTGAATGGGTCAGTTACTGTACTTTCCCAATGATCAATCATTGCTGGGTATTTAATAGCAGGTAGGATATGGTTTTATATTAAATGAACATAAGCGTTTCTGATTACAATATCCAAAGGACCAAAATGCTAACACACATTACTCGGTGATGAAATGGTGAAGTCCAAATTTTTATAAAGATGTTGAAATAATGTATTATTAAATCAAGTTGACAGAAGAGGGTGATTTCGCAATATTAGAATTCTAAATGTGCAGTGTCTATTTGAGTGACAAACTCATGTCAAAATAAGGTTGCAACCCAATAAATTTTAATACATTCACATTTAGTCAAATTTGTATGTTTAAAAATGATTTCTGAAGCATGAAGCTTTTTTTCTGGTTTTAGTTGATGCTCTCGTGTTGAGTCATTCTTTCCACAATCATTACATTATTACAAACATTACGTTTGACAAGAATATCTAAATCTGTATTCTAATTGGGCATATTTTTAATTAACTTGTAGCTGTTGGCCTTCTAATTGTTGCTGGACTGCAGCTTCCATCATACCTCACAAATTGCAGCTGATGAAAACTTGGAAGAAAGTTATGTCGAGCTTTTATTCCCAACTGATTTTTTGGTAAGGGACAAAAAAAAGAAGATAAAATTAATCCCATCTGGAAAGCTTCCTTTGGAGCAGAAGTATCAAACTCAATTTCATTGAGGGCCGCATCAGGGCTGTGGTTGACCTCTGGGGGGGGGCGACGGGTGTGTGGCCATCTTGATGCTACTCGGCATGGCCGATGGTGGGCGTGGCCATTTGACGCTACTCATGGCATGACCTACTGGGTGGGCGTGGCCATCTTGACGCTACTCATGGCATAACCGACTGGGTGGGCGTGGCCAGCTTGACGCCACTCCCCAAACTGCTGGCATGCTTCCTCTTTTCTTTGGGTAGACCGGGCCGAAGCCACACTGGCCCGATGTTTCTTCTTTTATATGAGCCACGGTGGCGCAGTGGTTAGAGTGCAGTACTGCAGGCTACTTTTGCTGATCACCAGCTGCCAGCAGTTTGGCAGATCGAATCTCACCAGGCTCAAGGTTGACTCAGCCTTCCATCCTCCCAAGGTGGGTAAAATGAGGACCCAGATTGTTGGGGGCAATAGGCTGACTCTGTAAACCGCTTAGAGGGCTGTAAAAGCACTGAAGCGGTCTATAAGTGCTATTGCTATTTTCATTGGGTAGACCGGGCTGAAGCCATGTTGGCCCGATGTTTCCTCTTTGCATTGGGTAGATCAGGTTGAAGTGACACGGGCCAACCCCTTACATTTTCCAGGACGGTCCTTTGGGCCGGATCTGACCACATTGTGTTTTGACACCCCTGCTTTGGAGGGTAATAGGTAGAGTAGCATCTGGCTTTAAGGTATAGAAAAATAGACTGGCCATCCTCTCACTTGTAGTTGTTTAAAGCAAAATTGGCTTGTTCCTGTATTTCCAGACCCAATTGACATTATTTATATCTTGCATAGATACTTAGACAACCCCCCCCCCCAATTTCATCACACTTTGAAATTTGAGTCTTGCTTATAAAACTCAGGCACCCAAGTTGGCCTAGAGCTGGAAAGAACCATGCAGAGTGTTTTTCCCCCACCCTACCCCCTCAATAACTTCAGGCAAAGCACAATGCATTTTATTCAGGATGAAACCTTTGTACAGAAACAAAAGATACATACATTCAATATATATGATGAATAAAAAAGCAGCGAATCAAATAATAGATTTTTATTAGATTTGAGAAAACACAGACACCCTTAAAATACGTTGCATCTTCTACTTTCGCACCTGGATTTGTTTCTCAATAATTGCAACTTTAATCAGGGCCTTTTGAACAAGCCCTGTTGTTTGATTGCTGCTGAGGGGGCTAGTTTTTGCACATCAAAGGAATCCATTTTGGCTCAGGAAAAACACAATTTCCTAAACTTCAAAAGGCGGCATGGATGCCATGCCAAAATGCTGATGTCACTTTTTATTAAAATGCTAATAATGAAGCCTAAAATTCTATATAACATGGGGAACTGAAGAGATGGTGGCATTCTTCTACTTGGCAATTTGTAACTGGTAATATTCCAATTTGCCTTCCAGAAGGAAATTGGTGATTGCAAACTATCTGTCCACACACATGAACATAGTAAACATACATCCACAATTCCACATCCACATCTTGGATACTACGGTAATCAGATCCGCATCTCCTTTACCTTCAGCAGTGGTCTTGCATTAAGCAACTATGATGGACCCCTTTAGATGTCTGAATAGTGGCGTCCTTATGGGGGTGGTCCAAACTGGCAAGATGGCACTCACTAATGAGCAGGGATGTCCAACCTTGGCATCTTTTGGATGTGTGGACTTCAACTTCCAGAATTCCCACCCTGGCTGGGGAATTCTGAGAGTTGGAAGTCCACAAGTCTTAAAAGTTACCAAGTTTGAACACTTCTGAACTAGAGTATAGCTGAAGCCCACACACATACACCGCCCCCCCCCGCTGGTGTGCAAGTCCATTCCACATTCAAAAGGAGCCTCTTATTTGTTAATTTTTTCAAAGATTAGATCCCATATACTTTAACCGCAAATTAAGCATCGTGGGAAGAGTCTGATTTTCACCATGTCGTTATTGTCCATGTGGTTGCTATCTGGAGGGTAAGTCATAAATTTTTCGACATACTTAAAAAGACGAGAAACACTGACAACAAACATTTCCGCTCAGCCACCAGTGGTTCGGAAATAACATTGCCAATTCCTCTGCTCGCACACCATTTTTGAAAGATGAAATTATTTAAATAGATCAACAATTTAAATTATTTTATGATCAATAAAATAGACTTTGATTTCTGAGAGCAGCTAAATGCTGACACCTCCTGGGACACAAGGAACATCTCGATCTCATCGATTGGGGGGGGGGGACCCCGAAACTTGAGATTCTCTGCTGCCTTGGAATAAACTCGCCCGAGCATGCTGGGAATTGTAGTATGGCTGCAGGAAGCCCGCGCAGGCGTGGTTTAACAACCCGTCTTCCGCCTCACTCTCGCGTAAACTCCCGGCGTCCCTCGCAAGCGTTTACCTGTCGCCAGCTGCATGCTGGGAGTCGTAGTCCTGCCCTGAGGAAAGCGACAAGGCGGAGGCAGGACGGCTTCCTTCTCCCGGAGCTCCTCTTCCCGGCTGGGCGAGGCGGCGGCGGCGGCGGCAAAATGGCACGTCAGGGCAGCCGAGGAGGCTCCGAGAGCAAGAAAATGGTAATGGCCGCTGGCGGGGCGGGCCGGGGGGCTGCCCCGACGAAGGAAAGCAGGCGTTGGGCGTTTGCCCGGCGGGCCTTGAAAGAGGGGAAATACTATGTAATGGCCACCGTGAATAGATGCTGCACGTCAGGGTTTCCCCTGATAATGTTGATGCCTTTGCCAGGCGAAAAAAAAGCAGGCGCGTAAAAGAGGTGGTGGGGATGAGGCTGACACGCGGGCCGCCCCTGAGGAAGCCCAGAGGGTCCTAAAAAGTGAGAAAGGGACCTTAATTAGCTAAGTGGAGAAAAGCATATCTGGTCAAGAGGAGAAATATCAAGCTTTATGTAATCATCATATTGTCCTTTATGTTGTATTATATATTATTATATTTAATAATAGTGCCCTGTATGATGTATTATGTTATATTATATTATCCCGTATATGTAATAATATTGTCCTACACACACACACACACACACACACACACACACACACACACACACACACACACACACACACACACACACACCATTCATCATAGAGGATTGACATGTGCTGTATTATATATTAATATGTAGTTACAAATACGTAATAATATTGTCCTATATGATATTATTGGCTTTTAGTATTATCCTATTATATTGTTACAAACTAATAATAATAATAATAATAATAATAATAATAATAATAATAATAATAATAATAATAATAATAATAATAATAATACATTTTGCATTTTTCCTGTTGATCCCCTATGCCTTTTCTTATTTATGGAATTGGGGTCCCTTTCCTATTTTTAATTACAATTATTTTCATTATCACTTATTAATGGATGCCTGTGAAATATTATTACCGGTATATACCTTTTAACATCTAGGTACCGTATTTTTCGGAGTATAGGACGCACCTTTTTACTCCCAAAAAGGGGGTCAAAAAGTGGGTGCGTCCTATACACCGAATGCAACACCCCCCAGCCCCCACCCTTCGGAGGTTTTCCCCGCCGCCCGCTGCTGCCTCCGCCACCGCCGCTTGCCCCCCCCGCTGCTTGCCCCCGCCGTCCCCGCTGTTGCTTGCCGCCGCCACCACCACTGCTTGCCCCCGCCACCCATTCCTGAGCTAGCATGAAATCTAGCACCCCAGTGCTTTCGAGGTGCCACCGCTCCGCTTCGATCCCCACCGCTGCCCGCTTGCGAGCGAGCAGGCGTACGAGCAGGCAAGGCGCGGCGGCAGGCAGGTGTCTTGGAAGCGCCGAGGGCAGCACGCACGTCCGGGATGCCCCTTTCTGTGCTTTCCGCTTAGCCGGCAGCAGCGGGCGCAGCGAGTCCCGTCCTCACGCGCGTCCCCGGCGCTTGCTGTGGCGACGCTGTTTTCTCCGAGACCTTTGTCTACTGCTCCTTCTCCGAGACAAAGGTCTCGGAGAAAACAGCGTCGCCACAGCAAGCGCCGGGGACGCGTGTGGGGACGGAACTCGCTGCGCCCGCTGCTGCCGGCTAAGCGAGAGGGGCATCCCGGACGCGCATGCTGCCCTCGGCGCTTCCAAAACACCTGCCTGCCGCCGCGCTTCGCCTGCTTCCTCAGCTGCTCTTCTCTAGCGAGCGCTCTTTGGCCGGGAAAACCAGGAGCCGCCGCTTTCGCCGCAGATCTGCTCAGCTCAAGTTGCAGCCCTTGAACTTCAGGAGGGAACTGGCTGTGAGACCGGGAGGACTTGTGGACTTCAACTCTAGCTAGCATGACTGGAGGAGGAATTCTGGGAGTTGAAGTCCACAAGTCTTAAACTTGCCAAGGGGGTGCAAGGGTCTTCAAACTTGTGGACTTCAACTCCCAGAATTCCTCCTCCAGTCATGCTAGCTCAGGAATTGGAGTTGAAGTCCACAAGTCTTAAAGCTGTCAAGTTTGAAGACCCCTGGGTTAGGGGTTAGGGGTGCAAGGGTCTTCAAACTTGGCAAGACTTTTTACAACCATGTACACTTTTTACAAACTTCAAACTTGACAGCTTTAAGACTTGTGGACTTCAACTCCCATTCCTGAGCTAGCATGACTGGAGAAGGAATTCTGGGAGTTGAAGTCCACAAGTCTTAAAGCTGTCAAGTTTGAAGTTTGTAAAAAGTGTACATGGTTGTAAAAAGTATACATGGTTGTAAAAAGTATTCTGCTACACTGGTATTTTATTAAATAATATATTACTACACCATTTGGTTCAGAATACTTTTTTCCTTGTTTTCCTCCTCTAAAATCTAGGTGCGTCCTATACTCCGGTGCGTCCTATACTCCGAAAAATACTGTAATTAGGGTATTTTATTTATTAATTTTATTATTTATTAAACTTATATGCCCTCCCCCTCAATCTCAACAACTCTGGATCTCTCTCTCAAAAAAAAACCCCAAGCAAACAGATTACAATAAAATCAAACAAAAAATTACATTAGGAAATCCAGTGACTTGATTTATACAGTTCGAAATGTTGATTAAAGTTATAGGCAAGTTTCCCTAACTTTTCTGGTGTACAAGATCATTTTCATAATAGTGAAAAGATGAACAGTCTGAATGCTTCTGAAATACTTTTAAAACTATAAAATATAAAATGTGACGAAATAAAACAGTCACCAGATATATCAAATCTGAAAGAAAATGTTGGCAGGATGTATGACTGTATAAAATAAAATGTTTCTTAAAAGGAAAGAACTGAATGAGCCTCCCAAGGGTTAGTGTACCCTACTTGGAATCCCCCTGTTTATTAATTAATCATATGTATAGACAGCTAAATCCCTAAGGACAGCTTACAAGAGACAGTACACAAGGAACAATAAGTATGAAAACATAGAATACAATAAAATTAAGAAAACCAAACTGTAATCAAACCGAGATGAAGTCAAGTGTCAAATGCCATCTGGATCAGGGGGGCAAAAGAGTGATCAAAATGCTTGAGATATGGCAGCTTCCCATATTGAAAAACTACAATACTGGGGAAGTTTTAACACACTGTAGAATGAAGACAAGTCGAGACAGACATTGTAGACGAATAATTTTTTTTGCTTAGTGTAGCAAATGTAGACCAAGATATGTTTTTCTCTTACAGCATTAGAAACCAGAAATTCAGGACCAGTAAAAAGAAATATTTCTATACGTAATGCATAGTTAGGCCATCAGGTATGATAGTGGACACCAATTCAGATTGGTTTAGACATATGCATTGCAGAATTAGGCAATGAATAGTGTCCAGTCTTATGGATTGGGTAGTGCCTCCTGAATCCTAGCAGTATACTTAAATTCTAGGAGCTGAGGAGCCATATTGTTCCTTTCTGTCCATGCCTGTGTGTTTCATGAATGCATTTGGTCAGCCACTGTGTCATCTGAAATGCTGGATTAGATGAACAATTGGCCAGATCCTACATAGTCATTGTTATGTTCATATCTCAGTTTAAGACCTGAGGTTGCCTCAACACAAATGTTGAAGGGCCCACATAGATTTTGTATTTTTGTAGGGTGATTGAACAGGGACTTTTAAAAACTATTTTTCCCAAGTCACATAATTTCTTTGTTAGTTTGGGCCTGGTGGGTCCTTCTTCTTCCGCATGGATATGGATGAGGGAGGGAGGGTTGGTGAACCTAGTGGATTCCAGAGAGAGAATCGATGGATTTGGTGGATTCTGGGATACTCTGGAAGATTTCCTGCCAGTTGGGATCATTCTAGTTCTTTAACGTTAAGATGTGATGCTGATTTTATTGACACCTCTCTTGACCTGAGGTGCATTTTTATAAAAATCTAAGTGTTTCTTCAACAATAATGGGATTAGGGCATATAAGAATCAACCAGATCTCTCAAGCATGTGTAACCTGCTTCCTTTGTTTCCTTTGCTACTAATTATGACAGATTTTCATCTTGTTGGAAAATGGTTTCAGCGTGTCTAGTTCAAAATCCAAATTGTTTAGATTTCTATTATCCTAGGACCGTGATGGCGAACCTATGGCACGGGTGCCACAAGTGGCACGCGGAGCCATATCGGTGGGCACGCAAGCTCAAGTCCGGCGTGTATGTGTGCACCAGCCGGCTGATTTTCGGGCCTTCTGGGCCCACTGGGAGTCGGGAAACAGGCTGTTTCCAGCCTCCAGAGGGGGTGGGGAAGGCCATTTTCGCCCTCCCCAGGCTCCTAGAAAGGCTCTGGAGCCTGGGGAAAGTGAAAAATGGGCATGCCATTGCATGCTGGGAGCAGGGGGGTCATGCGTGCATGTGCGGGGGTGCATGGAATTATGAGTGTGGGCACGCACACACGTGATCCCCCGCATTCCCCCCCCCCTTTTGGCACGCGAACCAAAAAAGGTTCGCCATCACTGTCCTAGGAAATAGGCCATGGAATAACAGATTTAACTTGCAGGAAGGTAGATTGCAATTGAATGCAGTGAAGAACTTTCTAACAGTAAGAACAGTTTCACCATGGAACCAATAACGTTGCACAAGAGTGAGCTTCTCTTTGTTGGATGTGTTCAAATCCAGGTCAAATGCTTTAATTTGGATTCCTGTAATGAACAAACATCAGTAGCCTAAATGGCAGCTTTTAAGTCAATGCCACCATTTGGTTTTACTCCAGAATAATGAACCTTTGTGAACATTAAACACAATTTCTCCCTTTTTAATAGCTATAGATAGGCAGAATGTTCAGAAATGAACTGTTAGCTGTTGAGCATAGCTGTTAAGCATTCTCCATTCTGTCATATACTGTTTTTTTTCATCTGCCTTGTCAATGGTTTTTAAAATAGGTGGTGATGTTACTAACCCTTCCTTTATTTTTGTCTCTTTTTCTACTCTGCAATTATCAGCTAGGTTACAGGAATCTTCAGGCTCCCTTTCCAAGCTTTCTAATTCTACAAAACAGCTTTATGTAGCTTTATAATGCTAATTCTATAAAGCAGCTTTGGTCAGTCTGGATCTCCTATTAACCTTCAACTCTCTGTATCCTCTGCTGGCTGCTGGCTATGGTGTCTCTGGATCCATTTGGTACCAGAATTCCAAGCCGTACCTTACAGAGGATCTTGCTTTTTCCTCCCCTCTCACTATAATAAAAGCAGTATTGTGATGCAAACTCTACCACTGTGGGATATTGTGACATATGCACACACAAAAAAGGGTGGTGGTGGTGAATGAGGCTTCTGCCATGCACTACTTTTTTCAGCCTGAATCCCTTTGCTGCCTTGACGGATGACATTGGTTGCAAAACATCTAAAACCATGCAAAACACAACCACTCAGAAAAAGAAGGGTGGACTGTTGGATTGCTGACCTCAATATTGCTACTCTGTAGAAATAGCATCATGTTCAATGAACCCTGACTTCACACATGACTTGATTGTGTTTTCTGTGTTTTGGCTTTGTGTGAGCATGTGAGAATGTGGTGTGATTTCTATTGTCTCACTAAAACTCTGATGTCTTTTTTTTTCTTCTCCTTTTCTGCTTGCCTGCTGCTTTCATTCTGTAGTATTGGTATTTGCCATTCATTTCACCTTCTGCATCTATGCATCTCATGGTAGGTTTTAGGTTTCTTAATCTGAGACTAGACATTTCTGCTGTATAAAATGAGATTTTAATAAAGTCTTAAGCAGGGTTTATTAATAAATATATAGCCGTACCTTTTAAAACCTTGACATTTTCAGCTCTTAATAAGAAGGCATTTGTGTAGCCAATAACTGATGGATTGGTTATTCAACTCTAATTTTTAGGGATGGGTGGAAGATACAGCATTTTTTTTGTCTTTGTTGATAGTGTCTACATTTCTGCTGAAAGTTTATTAGCTTTGTGGTTCCTTTGAGTTTTTAAGTAGAATACTATTGAAACAATCAAAGTCAAAAAAGTGTTCTTATAAGGATTGGACACTTGGTATCTGTCAAATGTCTTTCTTTTTTTGTCAGTGACCATTTTCATCTTGAAAGCAAGGAATTGAATTTTGTGAAATTGTTTGCTCTGAAAAGTTCCGCTGATCCAGTGTTTGGGCCAAACTATTGATTAGGTCTGGCCACAGGGAGCATGTGACTCCATTGTTCCAATAGCTTCATTGTCTCTTTTATGGAAGTATCACTTGTGTGCCAAATTCTATCCTCACTCAAGCAAGTATTGATTAATGAACACAGGAGCAGTTATTACACCAAGAATATTAAGGATTGGGTTAGAATTTATGGGCTATCTGTTGGTAGCCATCTTCAAGTCATACAGAATCATTGATGCTAAGGAAAAGCAGAAGTCTCTCACCATTTTCTATTTCTTCTTCATATCTTTAGGACAGAGTTGTTTTATTTATTCTTCTCACCCTCGTTCAAAACGTATGGCCCATGCAGTATTCAGGCTCTTCACTATTCTGGTGAAGCAAGTCGTCTTGTTCATTTTTTTTTCTTGTGACAGACTAAGCTGTGCCTGGATCAGCCTCTAAATATTTGCACCCTTTTTTGTCTGGTATATGCTAAATATGTTATGAATTTGTCTAGAGCTCGGAGCTCTTCACTTTGACGTATGGGGCTTTGGTCACTCAGCTGTGTAAGGACTACGAGAATGATGAAGATGTCAACAAGCAGCTTGACAAAATGTAAGTAACATAAACAACATGAGTGTTCTCAGGTTAGAAACGTCAGAAGCCCCTTTTCCATGGGTTATTCGCTTGCAGAATAAATCTAATTTTATCCAATCCTTGGAGTTTGGGAAAATAAATGAGCATGGATTTCCTTTCGAAGCCCTCAGAGTGTTTCCCTTCAGTCTGACCTGCTTGGTGTGATCACAGGTTCATAGCATCTTGCTTTTGGCTGCTTTAATAGGGGCTACAACATAGGTGTTCGACTTGTGGAAGACTTTCTAGCACGATCCAATGTTGGGAGATGCCATGACTTACGAGAAACGGCAGATGTAATTGCAAAGGTGATGCCTCTTTTTGTCTGTCCCGCTTTGTTTCTGCATGTTGGTTGTTTGCTTGTGTTGCTGTTAAACAATCTTATTTTCTTTGAACTTATTATAGCTAGGTATTAGAAACACAGTTTCCTCAGCACGAAACAAATTTCACTCTTTTTATTGTTCCACTTCTGTTTTATTTAAAAATAGAGACAATTCCAGAAAACGGCTAAAAGCAAGGCTAGTTTTCAGCTGTTTTCTGGAATTGTCACTACCTTTAAATAAAACAGAAGTGAATCAATAATAATAAAAAACTAAAAGTGTTTTTATTATCAAAGCTGGATGTCTCTGACTTTTTATCAAAAAGCTAAGTAAGATGAGATAATTTGGAACAGGAAAAAAAGAGATTCAGAAAGGCTTTTCTCCTATTCAATAATGTAAGGCAATGGCCTAAATGTTACCACTGTTTTCAGAAGGGGAAGGGATCAGACATAATGCAGAAAATTACTTATCAAAATCAGTGTTGTCTTGTCTAATCCGGTGTGTGGAAAAGCGTTTACTTAAGTATGTTACATTGAAGAATTGCTTGGGTTTGTTTTGTGGTGTTTTGTTCGTTGATGTGTAAAAAATAGTGGCTTGCTAAACCGTTCACTCTTTGAACCCAGCTCTTCTCTCATATCTGTTTCACTTGATAGGTAGCATTTAAAATGTACTTGGGTATCACACCAAGCATCACAAACTGGAGTCCGGCAGGCGACGAATTCTCCCTTATCTTGGAAAACAATCCACTGGTGGATTTTGTGGAATTACCAGACAACCATTCCTCTCTTATTTACTCTAACCTCTTATGTGGGGTGCTCCGGGGAGCCCTGGAAATGGTGAGGAGAAGGGGAGGCCAGTTGAACCAATGGCCCTGGTGGCTGCTTTTAATGAAATGCATAACTACGAGGCTGCATGTGTTCTGCATCCTATGAAAAGTTCAAAATAAATTGTGGACAGTAAGTACATGGGTTTATGTTTAAAAAGTAGCAGTATATTAGTTTTCCGTTAGATCTGTGAGTCTGAGAACATCAATTGAAACAATTTAAATATTTTCCAACTTTTCCATCTTAAAAAAAAATTCTCCAAAATTTTCTTTATATTCAGGTGCACTTGTGTTAATAAAAAGGTTAATTTGCAGGCTGTTACACTGTAGTATTTGAAGGCCAAAATAGTGTTCTCGTTTATCAGGACTGGATCAGCTCTTTATAATGCATTTATGGGCCATCTCTTTTAAGGATTCTAAGTAGCTCACAGTCAGACCCTACGATATCAAGGAGGATGAACTTTGGAACCTTTCATCATATGTCCTAAGAACAATTTGTGAGTCCATCAAGGGGGTTCCAACCCCCCCAATACAAAGGGGGGGGGAATCACATCGCTTACAAGACAGGAAGGTCAATAAAGGCAATGGAACAAAGGCTGTAATGTGGGAGAAGGATGACTTTTCATAAATAACGGGATGTATCGTGGCATGAATACCTGTCCTTTTCAAAGGGGTCTGGCATGTCAGGGAGCTGCTGTAGGGAAATATCTCAAAAGTGTGGACTTTCCTCTCTTTCATCATAGGTACAGATGGCTGTGGATGTCAGATTTCTCCTGGACACCTTGAAAGGGGATGGAGTCACAGAAATCAGGATGAAGTTTATCAGGCGGATCGAAGACAACCTTCCAGTTGGAGAGGAGTGAGTCTTGAGCAGCCTTCATACTGGACTGGAAGGCATGAAGTCACTGAACCGGAGCTTCATTCGCATATAGTACCCTGTGTACTTTGAGACACTGACTGGTTAAGACGTCAATTCATTTGAAATAGTCTGTTTTATTTCCACAGATTTCTATTAAAAGCTTTTGTAGGATGTAGAACTCTTTTCATATTCATCAGAAACACAAGGCACCCTTTCCTTGTTACCACGCTTGGCTCCATGCAAAAATACAGGATATTAAAACACTATAATTTTGAACATCGGAATAATTCCAGATGCCACTTTCGTTCTGCAGTATGTGAAGAATTCCGGCATTATGCCCTCTGTTTATGTTGGTCAGTTTTTCTTCATGGGGAAGCCATTCCTGATAGCCCAGAATGCATTCTATGATTTGAAAGAATTGAGAGCTCCTAATGGATTTGGACTTGTCCTTTTAGTTTTGCCATTCAACAAAACAATTAAAATTCACGTTGAATCAAGAGCTGCATCCATTTTGACAGTCCTGAAGGAAATGTGTCATTAAAACTCAACAGAATCCCAATTGGTTGGGCGTTTCCAGTTTCGTCTTTGTCTTCCTACTTGGTTGGCCGAAATAGTTTTATTGAACCAATGATGTAGGGCTCAAGTTTCCAATGTTTATATAATGTTAGAAAAATGATATTCACTCTGAGGGCCTCTTCTTTACCACATGTTTGATTTCGGTAACTAATTGAAGAGTTGTTCACACCAGCTTTGTTTTCTAAACGTTTTAGACAAAGTGCGTTTCAAAAATGTTGCCGTTGGGCATCCATGCTGAGAGGATAGAGAGATGGTAGTAGCATGTTTCATGTGCATTCAAGTTTTTCTTAAGAAAAGGGGCTCTCAAGATTGCAGACAGAAGGGTATAAACAGCCTTGCGTGGTAGGTTGATCAGTGTACCAAATGCTGGATGATTGAAAGGAATTTGAAGAGTATTTTAGGAAAGCTTAACGGTGAATATTCACTGAGTTTGTCATCGTGTGTATTTTATGAGGTTCTAAGTTTCCTATTGGGCAGAACAGCCATGGTTGCATTTTGTGGACAAATTTGTACTAAATGACGGAAATCCCTTGAATTTGATGATCCCAAGGAGAATGTGTGCATTAAATATAGAAATGCCTGCCACGCTTGAAGAGGCACAAGAGGCTTCTAGTGATCTCTGTCTTCTTTAAAGCATAATGGAATCCATTATCCGATGCTGATGTTGGTGGAAAAGATTGCAGTATTTCATTCGTTAGATAAATTAATTGGTGGTTGGGAGGCTTTATGATTTATTTGTGTGGGTATCAACTGAATGGTATTTTAAAAGTTGGCAAAGGGAGCTGTAATTATTCGATGACTTGGTCTTGTAAATAATGCTCTGGGTAATATGCGCAGCAGGAGAATGAAATGGCTTACCTAATTGCAAGAAAATGAAAACCAAACAGCTGCTTTCTCAAGACAGTGGGGCCATTTTTAAGGGTATCTTGATCACATTTTCCCAGCGCTCTTCTGTGCTTTTTCTCAGTTGCTTTGCAGAAGCGTAGAGGCAATATTGGTTTGCCTCATGAAGGATAAAAATTTGAGCATACCTGTTTCGGAGTAATTCATTCTGACCATCGGAGGAGTCTAGCCCTGAGAAAATCATTTTTGTTCCTTCTGTAATTTTTCATAGTTTTAAAAAATTACGCTGATCTAGAGCTGATTGGTGAATATTGATTAGTTAGATGCAATTTACACCTTTTTATTTGTATATGGGGTATGTCTTATGTGTTCCGTTTTTGAAGGTATTGTTTTGAAGCTCTTATATTAAAGACTTAAATTAAGGTGTATGGCAGTAGACTCATAGTTAATTTTATTAAATTTTATTCTACTTTCACATTCCCCTCTTTTTCCACACTTCAGAAACATAGATTTTTGATTGATTGATTGTATTTCTATGGCCAGCTATTGCCAGCTACAAGGAATGACTGGATGGTGTACAGCAATCAAATAAAATACTATATAAAAATAAACATAAAAATATAAATCATTATTAAAATTAAATATTAAAAGTTAAAATATACAACCACAAAACATGGAGAGTAAATACCGGTATATCCACCACATTAATGGAGCCATTCTAGAGTGTTACTGGTTCTCTGAGACCCCTAAGCCTGCTGACATAACAGACCTTAAGGATCTTCCAGAATGCTAAGAGGGATGGAGCTAACTAACTTGAATTGAGGGATGGGAGAATATTCCAGCCGGGCAGATGTCATGGCAGAGAAGATCCCCCTCGTGTAAATCCCTAGCACGGGGGTGGGCAAATATGGCCTCTTTATGACTTCAACTCCCAGAATTCCTCAGCCAGTCATGTGAGGGAGTTGAAGTCCACAGGTCATAAAGGAGCCATAGTTGCCCACTTCTCTAGCAGATGGTAGCTGCTGCGTGCCTTTTCTGTTGGGTCTAGTGGGATGGGCTGATATAATTGGGAGCGATCCCATACCATGAAGGGCTTAAAAAGTTAAAACCAGTGCCATGAATTGGTTGGAGAAGCAAACTGGCAGCCAATGCGTATCGTGCTGTCCTGGGGCCACACATAACTGCCATGCTGCTGCATTCTGCACAATTGAAGCTTCTGGATACTCTTTAAGGGCAGCCTCATGTAGAGCGCATTACTATTCTGGAGGTGATTAGGGCATGAGTAACTGAAAAAAGCCCCCTGATCAGGAACGGGCACAATTGGCAGCCAATATGAAGCTCTGTAAAGACCCTCCTAACCACGGCTGCTACCTGCTCTTTGAGGACCACCAGATGGTGAACCAGATCTGTCTGGGGCAGTGCAACTCTATCTAGCATGAAAGATTGAATAGTCCTAGAACCAGTAGGCTCCAAAACCCAAAGCCACTCAGTCTTGTAGTGGTTCAGCTGAAGCCTGTTGTTCCCTATCCAGACCCTCATAGTCTCCAGGCCATAGGATAAGACATTCATGGCATCACTTAATTTGCATGGGGCACTGTTACATAATTGGGTGTCATCAATGTCCTGATGATACCTCACCCCATGGCAACAGATGGACTCACCCAGTGCCTCATAGAGATGATACAAAGGAGAGGAGAGCACCAAACCCTGTGCCACCCCATAAAGTAGGGGCCAAGAGCCTCTCCTCTCCAACCACCACTGATTGGCATCAACCCCAGAGAAAGGAGGCGAATCAGCACATCCCCATGTCATCTACTTCCAATCCTCTGAGCCGATCCAGAAGGACACCATGGTCAATGGGATCGAAAACCACCAAGAGGTCAAGTAGGGCAAGGATCAACACTCTACCACCCATCACGCTCGCTACAGAGATCTTCCAAAAGTACAACCAGTGCTGTTTCTGTCCCACAGCTATTCCTGAATACTGGCTGAAAAGATTCCAGATTCATCTGAGGTCCTTTGAAGCTGTCACCCAACTACCTTCTCAGTCAGATTGAAATCTCCCAAGACCATAAGACTGGGGAATTCCACTGCCAATGCAGAAATGGAGCTCAGGCAGGGAGATTGTGTGTGGCAGGGAAGCTGGTACAACGGCAACAATCTCAACTGATCCCTAGAACCCAACTTAATGAACAAGATTCCACATCCAGTGATCTGTGCAGAGTACCCCTGGAAGACATAAGAGATTGCTGGATGATGATCATCACACTGGCACTCTTAGTCTTGGATCACGCCATACCCGAAACCCAGCTGGGCACTTCTCTGAAAGGGCCGCCACAACCACCCTTCTGGATTCAGCCAGGTCTTGGCAATGCATGCCAGATTGGCCCTCTCATCAGTGATTAGATTGCACACGAAGTAGGCTTTATAACAGACTGACCTGGCATTTAAAAGCAGCAGCAGGAAACCAGGAGCCTTGAAGTTCTGTTGATTGGGTACAAGGACTGAACGAGGACCTGGGGAGGGCTTGAGAAACGATGATGACCAAAGTCAAGGAATCAAGAAAAGATATTTAATTGTTCTACTTTTTAACAATCAAGTTTTGGATTGTGCCACTCGGGTTTTGTCTTGCAATCATTTCATACAAGTGGAACAGTGGTGGGTTGCTACCGGCTTTACAACCAGTTTGCTGTAGTGCGCGCTTTGCTGTGCGCGCGTGCGCAGTTCAGAGGAAATAGAGATCCGAATTATCCCCACCCTGCTGGCCTTCCGGAAAGCCGTCAAGACATGGCTCTTCCTGCAGGCAGGGGTTTGAGACTAGTTTTTATCCGAGATCTCCCCCTGTATGTATGTTGTTGAATGTCTTTTGTAACTTTTTAAATTTTTATATTGTTTTTAAATGAAGTTTATTGTTTAGTGTTCTTTTAAAATGTGGTACGCCACCCTGAGTCCTTAGGGAATAGGGCGGCATAGAAGAACCTAATGAAAGATAGATAGATAGATAGATAGATAGATAGATAGATAGATAGATAGATAGATAGATAGATAGATAGATAGATAGATAGATAGATAGATAGATAGATAGATAGATAGATAGATAGATAAACAAACTTCTGCATTGCAAACTAGGCAAGGAGCAAGGAAAACAGCCGCGGAGCGGCAATTCAATCTGCCGCCCCTGATCAGCTGGGCTTCGGGAGCAGAGATAAAGGTCAGTATAACCCAGGGCTGGGCAGGCGGGCCCACTTTCACAGATACAGAGAACCGGTTCGCTCCCTGCTTGGAGTCAGAGCTAACGGTTCGGGTGAACCAGTCCGAACCGGTAACAACCCACCACTGAAATAGAAGGCATGTGCTAGTTACCTCAAAAGTACCACACCATCCTGCTGCTTCTAATAATTGGGACGACAAAAACACAAAAACATGATTTGCCAAGTGAATTCATTCTTGGGGTAAGTGGTGGCAGAATTCTTTCTCTCATTGTATAGGACCTAGGTCAGTGTTTCCCAACCTTGGCAACTTGAAGATATCTGGACTTCAACTCCCAGAATTCTGGGAGTTGAAGTCCAGATATCTTCAAGTTGCCAAGGTTGGAAAACACTGACCTAGATCTTCCACTAGATGTCCCTGGTTATCTAGAAGAATTGACTTGGAAGGGCTGGCTGTTCTCCTCACCACAGAAGTTTTACTTTTCTTTTTCAAAAATCTGGTAAGGGTAGAAATGTGAATGTATTATTTGTATACTATCTGTCATTCTACAGTACTCCTCTTTATGCAATTTAAAATTTAAGGTGTATTAAAAACTAAAAGATACAAATCAGAGATTGTAAATAATGGAGTGATAACATTGGGAGATGTTACTTGCCAAGGTGCATAAAAATGATTTCAGCGCTATTATTCTAAGTCTAATCCCCACTACGGAGGTCATGTCCATTCAGTTAATATAAAGTTGTCCATAATGTTAACTGTAAACCTTTTAGCTGGTCTTGTTATCTTTGAAAAGGGTGGAAAGACAGCTCTGTGGCTATTTATGCAAACAGATAGTAAGAATTGTCCATGTCTGTTTGCTGTATTCTTCTTTTATACTTCTGTAGATTCCAGTTTTTAGCAGGGGAACCTAGAAACCTAAACCAGAGGTAGGTTCCTGCCGGAGCTGTCCGGTGCATAGCTCCGGTAGGGAGCGGTCGATTGCCCTCTCTGCCGGTCCATTGCGCGCGTCGCCATCTTTTTCGGTGAATTTTTGGGCGATTTTGCTTCGCATGCGTGGAAGCAAAATTGTGCCGAAATCTTGCGAGAGGATGCGCACGCACGTGAGATTTTGGCGAGATTTTGCTTCTGTGCACATGCGGAAGCAAAATCTCGCCGAAATCTCTCTCATGCGCGCATCCCCTCGTGAGATTTTGGCGCAATTTTGCTTCTGCGCATGCGCAGAAGCAAAATCGTGCGAGGGACACGTGCGTGTAGCGAGCGCCCGAAATGTGGAGATGCGCACGCAGTGCACCGGCAGCACCGGTAAGGAAGCAACCCGCTCCTGACCTAAACCCATGCTGGATTGTGTCAGGACAACAAAAACATCACTGTAAAATAGATTCACCCCTCCCTTCACTTGTCTTAATTAACATGAAACAAAAAATCACACTGTGTTTCTAATTTGGATAATTTCTTTTCCAACTTAAACTTCTAACTGCTGATGCTTGGTGACGTTTAAACTGTAGCGTTAGGGTTTTATTTTATATTCTCATAGTTACGAATAATTTTGGCTTTCCTGAAGGGATCTCTGTTGGCTCTGGAGATTCCCCCATAGAAAATGTATTTTGTAAAACGATTTAGCTTCAAGATGGATCTCTCATGATGATGATGATGATGATGATGATGATGATGATGATGATGATGATGATGATGATGATGATGATGATGATAATAAACAGAGTTGGAAGAGACCTTGAAGGTCTTCTAGTCCAACCCCCTGCTCAGGCAGGAAACCCTACACTACTTCAGACAAATGGTTATCCAACATCTTCTTAAAAACTTCCAGTGTTGGAGCATTCACAACTTCTGGAGGCAAGCTGTTCCACTGATTAATTGTTCTAACTGTCAGGAAATTTCTCCTTAGTTCTAAGTTGCTTCTCTCCTTGATTAGTTTCCACCCATTGCTTCTTGTCCTGCCCTCAGGTGCTTTGGAGAATAGATTTAGACTCCCTCTTCTTTGTGGCAGCCCCTGAGATATTGGAAGATTGCTATCATTTCTCCCCTAGTCCTTCTTTTCATCAAACTAGACATACCCAGTTCCTGCAACCGTTCTTCATATGTTTTAGCCTCCAGTCCCCTAATCATCTTTGTTGCTCTTCTCTGCACTCTTTCTAGAGTCTCAACATCCTTTTTACATCGTGGCGACCAAAACTGAATGCAGTATTCCAAGTGTGGCCTTACCAAGGCATTATAAAGTGGTATTAACACTTCGCGTGATCTTGATTCTATCCCTCTGTTAATGCAGCCTAGAACTGTGTTGGCTTTTTTGGCAGCTGCTGCACACTGCTGACTCATATTTAAATGGTTGTCCACTAGGACTCCAAGATCCCTTTCTCCAAAACTTTCTCCGAAACATCATGTGATCTCTTACACTAGGGTGCTTTCTTCATTGTAATTAGCATTTTGTGGTGGCAGTGAGTTGAGTTTCTTCTCTGGGTTTTCAGCTAGTACTTGAAGACGTTTCCTTTATAAGGATGGATAGCTAAACTTTTTATGGTTGATGCTAATCGTAACCAAATTTCTTCTGTCTGCAAGGACCGGAGAGGCTCCCTGTATGTCCAATGATAGAGACAGAAGTCTGTGCTTTGTAGCTTACTGAGAAGAGGGAGGTGAATTGTCCAATTACAGTATATGCTATTTATTTTTGAGTGATTGATGCTGTTTTAAAAATTGAACACCCTATTGGGGACCTCACTGTTTTCCCATGCTCAGCTTTTAATGAATCAGTAAGTCAACTGTTTTCAGAAAACTTCCCCATGTCATCATCTCGTCCTCTCAACATATTTCCCTGTAGAATTTCCTATCACTGAAACATTTCAGTAGAATGAATTCTGAGCCAAATGGCTCCCACTGGTTCTAAACAGACATATTTCCTTAAAAGGATTGCATCTTTTTTATTCCTTGGATTTTGGGCCAAGGAAGAAATCTTGCCAACCTCTGATTGGCAAAGTGGAAAAGCAGAAAGCTATTTTAGGACAGAGTACATCATCACACAAAGGTTTCTCAGATATCTAACTTGCCCCAAACCTAACCCCAATTTCAGAATCCTACATTTATGTCTTATCAGAAACACAGCACTATCTTATCAGTAATGAAACACTCATAATTAATTTTAATGCCACTGTGTGTCTGTCAGTGTACGAATGACTGAAATTTAAGCAAGACAGTTTTGTAAAGGGCTGGAAAACAGTCTTGGTGAATCTGGAAGTCAAGTCCTGGCAACTGGACTTCTTTCCTTTTTGTTTTGAAGCATTTCACTGCTTTTCTTTTTCTCAAACCAAAAAGAAAACTCCAATTGCCATGACTCAACTTCCAGACAGCTCTGCCTGGAGAACTGAGAATCTTCATTGACAAACTTGGTGAATATTGTAAACTAGTAGCTGGATACCCATGCTTCGCTACGAAACTATGTGATCGGGCTTGATAAATTGACAGTTAAAGCTTGAAAATTAATGAGTAGTTATGACTGGGCTTGATACATTGACACTTAAAGCTTGAAAATTTATGTAGAATTTGTAACTCCTTAGCATCAGAGCATGTTAATATAAGGCAACTGGCAGTTGGAACAGAATTCTTTTCAGGTGGGGAGGGGGAGTAGAATGTCTAAACTCCCAGCCTGCAGGCCAGATGAGTCACACGCTGGCCACGCCCACACCCGGTTTAGCGAAGGAGTAGCATCAGAGCGTGTTATTATAAGGCAACTGACAGTTGGAACAGAGTTCTTTTCAGGTGGGGAGGGGGGAGTAGAACATCTAACTCCTTAGTATCAGAGCGTGTTAATATAATAATATATAAGAAATACTAATGATCTGATGGTCATTTCGAAAAATCCTTTCTTAGCGAGCACCTAGAAGCCAAGAGAAACATACGTGTCAAGTTTCAAGTTTGTAGGCTTTACAGTTCTGGAGATTTTGTGATGAGTGAGTGGTAGTTGGCTTTTATATATATAGATTAATGAAAGAGGGAGGTCTGAACTGTGCAACCAACTGTGGGAAAGAGCAAATTTTGGGGGCAACGTATTGATCTGTCTTTCTTACATTGGCCTTGCTTTGACAACTGTCAAACTGGTCTCACGGACACATACCAGATGGGGATCTCAAAAAAAAAAAAAGGTTCTTGCTGTTGCACAAGTTGGATTTCAGCAGCGCATAGGCACCCACATTTTAAAAAATCCCACTGCCATGGGTTATTCAAGGTAAGGGAAGGGAGGGACTTTGTTTTAAATACAAAACAAATGTAATTGAGGAAGAGAGGCGGAATTGGGCTCGAGATAGGAGGAGCAGGCGGGATTTAATGCTCTGGTGGGGATCTTGTTAAAAGGATAGAAAGCAGTTGCTCAACTCCATCATTGCTTCACTGGCGAGGCAGCTGCCGTTGCTGAAGCTCCACATTCAAAGGCGGCTCAAAAAATTTTTTTTTTTAAAAAAAGTGCTTTCTGTTTTGCCTCCTTTGTGAAAGTTGAGAAATGGGAGGAAAAGCCATATTCTGGCATAGAAAATGCAGTATTTCCTGGCATAGAAAACGCAGTAAACTTGCACACCCAGTGCTAGTGCTTGTTCAAGTCCATCCTTGCCAGGCGTTTCTAAGAGATTTCCTCCTCTGAGGCAGAAAATGTAAATGATTGTACTTGACATTAATTCATTGGGGGTGCAACTGATTACAGGTAGTCCTCAACTTAACACGTAACAAATCACTTCACAAATGCCTGAGGAACAGAAATTTTGGGCTCAATTGTGGTCATAGGTTAAGGACTACTGTATCACTTGTCCTGGGGAGGAAAGCGATGGCAAATCTAGACAGCATACTAAAAAGCAGAGACATCACCCTGCCAACAAAAGTGCGTACAGTCAAGGCTATGGTTTTCCCAGTTGCAATGTCTGGCTGTGAAAGTTGGACCATAAGAAAGGCTGAGCGCCAAAGAATTGAGGCCTTTGAACTATGGTGCTGGAGAAGACTCCTGCGAATCCCTTGGACTGCAAGGCGATCAAACCGGTCAGTCCTAGAGGAGATCAACCCCAACTGCTCTTTAGAATGCCAGATCCTAAAGATGAAACTCAAATACTTTGGCCACCTAATGAGAAGGAAGGACTCATTGGAGAAGAGCCTAATGCTGGGAACGATCGAGGGCAAAAGAAGAACGGGACGACAGAGAACGAGGTGGCTGGATGGAGTCACTGAAGGAGTCGGCGTGAGCTTAAATGGACTCCAGAGGATGGTAGAGGACAGGAAGGCCTGGAGGAATGTTGTCCATGGGGTCGTGATGGGTTGGACATGAGTTTGCAACTAACAACAACAATCACTTGTGCACTGATTTGTCTCTGCCTTGTTGCTGGTCTCTTGAGATGGCTGCCAGGAATGGTTGGTGATGCTAAAACACAACTCTCATTATTCCTCGCCAGGAACCCTGCGGGATGGATCATGGCTTCACTCACAGAAAAAATGTTGGGATTGACCCAGACATCTTAATTTCAAATAGTGAGGTAGGAAATCATGATGGGTTATATCTCTGGCAGGATTGTTTGAAGACTAAAGTGATAATATAGCCAGTCCTCGATTTACCAGCATTCGTTTAGCAACCCTTTGAAGTTACCACAACACTGAACAACTGGTCCTCGCAGCATCACATGATCAGTATCTGGGAACTTGGCAACCGGCATGTATTTAGGACGGTTGCAGTGTCCCAGGGTGTCATCACCATTTGAGATCTTCGCAGCCGGCTTCCAACAAAGAAAGTCAGTAGTAGAAGATGGATTTGTTTAATGACTGCATGACTCCCTTAACAACTGCAGTGATTTGAATAACCATGTCAAAAAAGAATCATAAAATTGGGTGTGACTCACTTAACAACCTTGCTTATTCTGGTCCCAAGTGTAGTTATAAGTCAAGGACTATCTTTGATGTCTTCTTTATTTGTTGACTTATAAGTCTTATAAGGTAAAGATTCCCCCGCACATATGTGCTAGTCGTTCCCGACTCTAGGGGGCGGTGCTCATCTCCGTTTCAAAGCCGAAGAGCCAGCGCTGTTTGAAGATGTCTCCATGGTCATGTGGCCGGCATGACTAAATGCCGAAGGCGCACGGAGCGCTGATGCCTTTCCACCAAAAGTGGTCCCTATTTTTCTGCTTGCATTTTTTATGTGCTTTCGAACTGCTAGGTTGGCTGAAGCTGGGACAAGTAACGGGAGCTCACTCCGTTAAGCGGCATTAGGGATTCGAACCGCTGAACTGCCGACCTTCTGATCGACAATCTCCAGCATCTTAGCCACTGAGCCACTGCGTCCCTTTACAAGTCTTATACATTGGTTCAAAACCTCTGGAGTAGATTGGGTTGCTTGGTTCTGGGTTAAAATAATGTATACAGACTCTCCCTAAGTATCTCTGATTGGATGCAACCAGTAACTCTGTTTTAAATTCCCCAAAAGTGGTTAGGCCTAAATGTTTTGAGGTAGAACATAGAATAACAGGGCTGGAAGAGCTCAAGCAGGAGACCTTATACCAGTGATGCCGAACCTTTTTTTCCTCAGGTGCCGAAAACGCACATGTGCGTGCTATCGAGCACACATGCATGCCCACACCCATAATTCAATGCCCCCCACGCACCCCACCCCCCTGCGCATGCATGCGTGACCCACCCACACTGCCCCGCCCCCTGCACATGCGTGCACAACCCTCCCGCTCCCCTGCTTCCCGACTTCCGGTGGGCCCAGTAGGCCCGTTTGTTGCCCTCCCAAGGCTCCAAAGGCTTCCCTGGAGCCTGGGGAGGGCGAAAATGCCCTCCCCCACCCCCAGAGGCCCTCCAGAGGCCAAAAACGCCCTCCCAGAGTCTCTACATGAGCCAAAAATCCGCTGGCTGGCGCTGAGCTAGGGCAATGGCTCGCATGCCGGCATATATGGCTCCGCGTGCCACCATTACGGCCCTATCACGGCCCTATACCATTCCATACAAACGACTGGTCCTTTCTTGAAAACCTCCAGTGGTGAAGCTAGGCTGGCTGAGGAATTCTGGGAGTTGAAGTCCACACATCTTCAAAATGCCAAGGTTGAGATAACACTGGCCAGTGATGCTTTTCATACATAGTTTTCTATGTACTTTAAAAACAAATTGCTTTTCACTACAAAATACCTTTTACCCCTGTGTTTGTACCAAGAAACAGGGCAGACCTGAAATATTTACTGACCCGGGCAGACCCAGGGTTAGACTCCAACCCACTGCTGAAGTCAAGGTGGTCGGAACTCAACTCCAGTTGAGATATTGAGGCACATGAGACAAATATCCTGCAAGTGCATCTTCTCATTCCTGGCATTAAAACACTACTACTAAAGCAAAAGTATCTGGCTAACACGTCATTCAAACTCTGCCAAATGATAGATCTGGACTGTCATTTGGGCATCTCTTCATCTTTTTGAGCTTTTGCTGCAGTCTTTTGCACTGAAAATAATTTTCTCTTGTTCCAAAAAGTTAATGGCTTACATATTCATTGGAACATTAGGGGGTGCCCTTACAACGTCTGCAGCAGATAAAGCTAATAATTCATTGTCCAGTGAGAAGAAATGTGTCTGTGATAGAAGTCCCTCTGCTCAGAGTTGCTTGAACACCCAGAAACTTTCAAAGTCAGCCAGTTCAAAAATAGGATGGCCAGAAGCATCACTCGTAAAACGCAAAGCATTGCAAGGCAAGGCATAATTTTTGTCAGGCTTTTCAATGTTGTTGGGGCTATGATATTTGGAATTAAGCAGGTCTACTTGAGTTATGGCCATTTAATGAGAAGGAAGGACTCACTGGAGAAGAGCCTAATGCTGGGAACGATTGAGGGCAAAAGAAGAAGGGGGTGGCAGAGAATGAGGTGGCTGGATGGAGTCACTGAAGCACTTGGCGTGAGCTTAAATCAGAAGTCTTCAAACTTGGCAAGAATTCTGGGAGTTGAAGTCCACAAGTCTTAAAGTTGCCAGGTTTGGGGACCCTTGGCTTAAATGGTCTCTGGGGTATGGTGGAGGACAGGAAGGCCTGGAGGAAAGTTGTCCATGGGGTCGCGATGGGTCAGACATGACTTTGCAACTAACAACAACAACAACAACTTGAGTTAAGAACTGAGGATGGATAAGGGTTGAGGAAGAGTTAAAAGGGTTTAAATCAGACTTCCTTCCACATTGCTTTTATCTGCCATTTACTGTCAGCCTTACAAGGTACATCCTTGACTTAGTGACCAGTCAAAGTTACAACAACGCTGAAAAAAGTGACTTGTGACCGTTTTTCACATTTAGGACCATTGCAGCATCCCACAGTCACAGGATCAAAATTCAGATGCTTGGCAATTGGCATGTCTTTATGATGGTTGCAATGTTCTGGAGTCATGCGATCACCTTTTGTAACTTTCTGATAAGCAGAGTCAATGGGGAAGCCAGATTCACTTAACAATCATGCTACTGCTTTAACAACTGCCGTGATTCACTTAACAGCTGTCACACAAAAGGTCATAAACTGGGGCACAACTCGCTTAACAACTGTCTTGCTTAGCAATAGAAATTTTGGGTCGTGGTCTTAAGTCAAGGACTACCTGTAGTCCAGATAGGATAAAGGACCAGATGAACTAATTCTACTTTATTGTAAGGCTAACATAACCTTCATAGACTTTCCCCTACGGCCGTGATGGCGAACCTATGGCACACCTGCCAAAGGTGGCACACAGAGCCCTCTCGGTGGGCATATGAGCTGTCGCCAGCTGCTCTTCTGCTTTCCGACGCGTGCATGCGTGCCGGCCAGCTGATCTTCGGATATCTGGTGCTCTGGCACATGTGAAGACCAGCTGGCGTGCCAGAAACCCAAAGACCAGGTGGCTGGCACATGCATGCACACTGGCCAGCTGGTCTTTGGGTTTCCGGCGCATGTGCGCTCATGCGCGCGTTCTGGTTTGGGCACTCGGTGCCGAAAAGGTTCTCCATCACTACCCTACCCATTCTGATGCTGAAGTTTCTCCTCCCTGAGCCGAGGCTTCAGATGAGCCAACTGTTGGCTACCTGGGCCAGAAAGCTCCTTCAAAGCTTTCCAAAAAGTCTTCTCCATCGCTCCTGTGGGATGGAGCGATAAAGCTGTTCCGGCCATTGGTTTGGCTGTGCTTCGGAGCCACCTCCTAAATCACCAGCCCTGCTTCCGCTTGGCTGCTTGGCTTGGAGGGCTTCCCACTGCCTTATCAGAGCAGACGAGGAAAGCTCGGTCTGACTTGGATGGGGAAACTCAAGAGAGCCAGCAGCACCTCCCTGGGCTCAGCTCCTCTTGAAGCAGCCTAAGCCTTGATGGAGCAGGGCTTCATATTGCTCATTGCAGATAGTCCTCAACTTACAACCATTCAAAGCAGCAGTGAAATCTACTTACCTTCCCTACTGGTTCGGAAGTGCACGCTTTTTCACCCTCTGCGCATGCACAGAAGACTTTACGCATGCGCAGAGGGTTAAAAACATGAAAATGGCGACGTCCGGGTGGGTGGGCGGAGCCTCGCACTGCCACCGCTACCGGTTCTCCGAACCACCAGCAGTCGCCTCTGCTGGTACGCCCGGGCCGGGCCGAACCGGTAGCATTTCACCCCTGATTCAAAGTTACAATAGCACTGAAAAAGTGACATGGCCATTTTCCTCACACTTATGACCGTTGCAGCATTTGCATGGTGACATATGTGTGCATGCGGATTGAGCATGCGTTGCTAAAAATTCACAAGAGCTCAATGAACCAGCTGCTGTTAGCCTTAGTATCAGCAAAGGTTGTAAGAAAGATTATCCAGAGCTGAAGAAGCTTCTTGGATGAGAAGCGAAACATCTTCAAAGACAAAGCAGAAAGTCCAGTTGCCTCTTGAAAAAGCACCTTCGGGATAACCATGACCTGGATGACTGAGAATCTCCATAGACATTTAGCGATGCACTTACCATGAACACCCTTCGAATGGTGCAGCAGGGGTATGAACGGATTTCCAGAAAAATTGCAGACTACAGGAACCATCCGGGCTTCAGTTTGAGATGCAGACAACCCAGACTCATCCCCAAACAGCCTGTGCCTGTGCTCAACAGGGCAGAAAACATCCTGCAGAAAATGACCTGGAGAAGCATCTTGGAAATGTCTTCAAAGAAAAATCAGACAGTCCAGTTGCCTCTTGAAAAAAGCAACTTTGGGATACCCAATTATTAAGCCTCTTCGATGACTACTTGGCACAGTTGGGACCACGTGCCTTCCCCTAACTTGCGGTCCTTCTCCCTAGACCAGGGGTAGGCAAAGTTGGCTCTTCTATGACTTGTGGACTTCAACTCCCAGAACTCCTGAGCTAGCATGATTGGCTCAGGAATTCTGGGAGTTGAAGTCCACAAGTCATAGAAGAGACAAATTTGCCTGCCCCTGCCATAGACAAAGATACATCACATCAGGCCTGGAGAGAATTAAAAGGGAAGGTGAATTGGACAAGAGACAATTTGTGAATTTCAGTAAGAATTCTCTTCTCTTTCAGCTGTAAACGAAGGTGAGGTCTACCAGAGCAGAGAGGGGGGAGTGTTTCATAGACTTACAAAGTTCAAAAGAATTGGCAATGTGTTTTTCTTTTCATGGTTCTAATGCCATGATTTGTTTAACCATCGTTTATTAAAAGACAACTGGTTGCTTTCAGGCACGTTAAATCACAAACCATGTTTCAGTTGTCAATTCTGGATGTACAGTTGGAAGCAAGTCTCGGAGGTGTTATTTTATTTATTTATTTATTATTTATTTATTTTGTTTCCCATCTTATCACGAAGTGATTCTAGGTGGCTTACAATGTTAAAGAGAAGACAGCAATACAATAGAGCTTTCTAAATGTTAACAGAGCTTTTTAAAAGTTTGAAGAGCCCTGTGTCTCTTCCCTCTAGGTCAGGGGTCTCCAACCTTGGCAACTTTAAGCCTGGCGGACTTCAACTCCCAGAATTCCCCAGCCAGCCTTGCTTCTGGAGAACTGGTAGAAATTTTGAGTAGTTTGGAGAACCGGTAAATGCCACCTCTGACTGGCCCTGCCCCCATCTATTCTCTGCCTCCCGAGTCCCAGCTGATCGGGAGGAAATGGGGATTTTGCAGTAACCTTCCCCTGGAGTGGGGAGGAAATGGAGATTTTGCGGTATCCTTCCCCTGCCACGCCCACCAAGCCATGCCCACCAAGCCAAGCCACGCCCACAGAACCGATAGTAAAAAAAAAAATTGAATCCTACCACTGATAGAGTGGAATAGAATGGAATGGAATAGAGTTCTTTATTTGGCCAAGTGTGATTTGACATTCAAGACATTTGTCTCTGATGCAGAAGTTCTCAGTATATATACAAAGCAACAACCTTCCATCCTTCCGAGGTAGGTAAAATGAGGACCGAGATTGTTGGGGGCAATATAAATATACATTGCTTAATGGTGTAAACCGCTTAGAGAGTGCTTGCACTATGAGGCGGTATATAAGTCTATATAAATAATCAACAGAGAGAACAGTAATAATAACAATAATGCCAAATCCAATCTGAACATGTAATGAACCATAACAACAACAACAATAAAAGGGGGAAGTAAAGAAAGTAATAAAAAGGATAAATAATAATACTACAGCCACACTATATGGGTTAATATACATAGACATTAGAACTGCGAGAATTAGGTGTTCAGCAGAGTGATGGCACAAGGGAAATTTACTTTCTTCCTCTTCTAGCCTTGTGTTTACACCATTCTCTCATGGAAAACAGGATTTGCTATAAATCTTTGCCAACCCACACACACACACACACACACACACACACACTCCTGCCTTCTGGGGCTTATGGTAAACCTGCCAGCTTTCCCCGTCCGTTCCCATCCTTTGGAATTCTTTACTTGTGGGTCAAAAGCAGCTCTTGGAAGAAGAATATAAGCATCCCAAAGCACATTAAGCAAATTAAATGTCTCTTCTCACAAGTAGCTTTATGGCAGACGAGGGAGCCTGTGCCCAGAATTCGGCTCTCTCAGCGCAGAGCTAAATGATCCCATGTGCTCTTGATCAGAAACAAATGGCAAAAGGCATGATGCCTCCTCCGCAGAGCCCTGGCAGGCCTCGTGGCTGGGATGCAAACTGGGAATATTTTGGCCCTTGGATGAAGGGCAGGAAATACATTCAGGGGACAGTTGATTGGGGCATTATCAAAGGAGAGGCAGCCATTGAAATCAATGTTTTTCAACCTTGGCAATTTTAAGATGCCTGGACTTTAACTCCCAGAATTCCCCAGCCAGCATGGGGAAACATGGGGATCAGGTTAAGGGTGATGATGGTAGCATTGATGCCTACAACAGTTTGATTTAGATGTTTCTATCTCTGCCTCATTCCAAGGGCTCCAAAACAGACCCCCCAAATCTGAGTCTTGTAGCCAACGTTTAACAGCAGACCGATCTCGCTACACACTTGTGACCTTGTCTAGTTGTACCTCTCCACCTTCTTCCATGATGTTATGAAGCCACTTTTCTTAATTTGTGATGACAGTGACATATTTCAAGAAGAACAAGCTCTGAATGTGGATCCATCCAACTTATCCCAAAGGTATTTTTCCAAAAGGCAACTGGGCATTCTTGGTTGTTTCCTTTGAAAATGTTTCGCTTCTCGTCCAAGAAGCTTCTTCAGTTCTAAGGGAGTGTTAGGTCCAAATGTTAGAATTGAAGAAGCTTATGGGATGAAAAGCAAAACATTTTCAAACAAGGAAGTCCAGTTGCCCTTTGAAAAACACCTGTGGGCCACCATGACCTGGATGATTGAGCATCTCCATAGACATCCATCCAACATCTGTACACTCAAGTTTTCTCCCTCCATCTGTCTTTTTCACTTCCCAGAATTCCCAAGCTTCCTTTAGCAGAACATTCTAGGACAGTGATGGCTAAACTTTTTTTCCTCGGGTGCCGAAAGAGTATGTGTGCATGCAATAGCGCGCACATAAGTGCCCACACTCATAATGCAATGTCCCCCTTGTGCCCTGCCCCCTGTGCATATGTGCACGACCCCCCATGCTGCCCCAAACCCCTGTGCATGTGTGCGTGACCCCCCTGTGCTCCCCCACCCCCATGCATGTGTACACAACCCCCCCCCCCCCGCACCCTGTTTTGGGCCTAGCAGGCCTTTCTGAAGCCTCTGGAGACCAGAAACGGCCCGTTTCCGGACTTCTGGCAGGCCTGTTTTTCACTCTCCCCAGGCTTTCCTGGAGGGCGAAAACGGCCTCCCCCGCCTCCCCGGAGGCCCTCTGAAGGTTGGCAACGGCCCATTTCCAGACTTCCAGTAGGCCCGTTTTTCACCCTCCCAAAGCCTCCGCGCGAGCCCTGTACTTACCTGGCATCCAAAACGGGCCGCGTGGAGACTCCTGGGAGGGGAGGGGAGGTGTGGGCAGGTCAGCCAAAAATCAGCCGGTCGGCGTGCGCACATGCGCGCTGGAGCTGACCTAGGACAATGGCTCGCGTGCCCGCAGAGATGGCCCTGTGTGCCACTTGTGGCACGCGTGCCATAGGTTCGCCATCATGGTTCTAGGATTAACCAAGGAAAAGGAAAAAAGCTGAAGTGATTCGTATGAAAAAAACAACTGGGGACTCTGCATTGCAGTCTCCACTGTTGCACCTGTACATGTTCAACGACACCCCATTGTCATACATCTCCTGCTGAAAAGAGCTGGATTGTATCACACAGATTGTATTAGCCGAGTTGTGTACTTAGGCCTCCAGTCAAAAGCCTGACCAAGTCTAGCTGAGAACTCTCAGGGTTCAGATTTCTGGCAGTGCAATGAATCAGGTGTAATTCTTGCCAAAGGTGGAAGAACTTGCCGTAAAACAAAGATCTTGCTGATTGTGCCTCTTCCTTTTAGATATATCATTGGATCAGCTGAATAACAGAAAACCAGCAAAAGTTTGGATTAGGCTGTGTATATATGAGGTAGATCTGCATGGGAAGCTGAGACCCTATCTCCTCCTGAAATTGATGCTGTGGGAAGCATCGCTTTTCCACAGTGGTAATCTAATTTTTTTCTCAGATGTTCCAGGAGGTACATATAATCTTATCCATTTCTTTGTTCACCACAGTTCTGAGCATTGAGCCCTGGACTCAATCCAAACACAGTTCCCTTTTCTCCAGAACTAGAAGTATTTTGGGGATGAGCAAGTAAGGGAAGCGGCTCTGGAAATCCGAGTTTGAACAGCCCATACCCACCCCAGTGGCATTACCACAAAACTTTGGCCATCAACATTGTGGAGAAGCTTCCTCTAAGGAAAAATGCTATTATGAGCAAAGTGATGTATTCATGGATAAATGCATTCATATTTACATCTAGGGAAAAAGAGGAGACAAATAAAACCATCTAAATATGTGCAGTTTGCTTAAAGGAACAGGAGCTCCTTTGTATTGTGATATTGTTCTATATTGTAGGGCTAAGAGGAAAATTTATCTATTTCTCTTTAAAAAAAATTTTTTTTTATTATTTTTCTTCATTAAACATCTAAATATTTTGATACAGATCTACACCCGTTTTTACAACATTGTTATATCTCGATTATGCACATTAAATCATAAATTTACAGTCTCTTCTGTCTTCGTTTTCTTCTCACGTTGTCACACAGTCTTTCCTCTTGTTTTTAGTCCAGTTGTACCATCTAGTCCATGTTTTGTAGTATTCTGAGTTGCATTGTCCTTTGAGTTGAATAGTCAGCATGTCCATTTCAGCACATCTATATATTTTGTCCATTAGTATATTTTCTGGTGGGGTTTGATTGTCTTTCCAATATTGTGCATATGTTATTCTTGCCGCAGTTGTAATATGTAGTATTAAATATTGTATGTTTTTTGGATGTTGTTTTTCCATTATTCCCAGCAGGAAAAATTCTGGGGTGAATTCCATTGTTCTCTCTGTAATTTCTTGTAACCAAGCATGCACCTTTTTCCAATAGCCCTTTGCTTCGGGACACAACCACCACATATGAAAGAAGGTACCTACGTCTTTTTTACATTTCCAGCAAGCCGAATTCATTTTTGGGTATATTTTGGCCAATCTTGATGGAGCTAAATGCCATCTATAAAACATTTTATAATAATTCTCTTTGTATGCTGTTGACTTAGTTATTTTGCAGTTTATGTTCCATGTTCTCTCCCAGTCAGCCAAGTGTATGTTGTGGCCTACGTTTTTTGCCCATGCTATCATGGGTTCTTTAACAATTTCCTCCATTTTATCAAATTCCAGCAGATATTTATATAGTTTTGATATTATTTTTTCGTCCGGGCCAATCAAAATTTTATCCAGTTTTTGCACTTCCATATCTATACCCATACCCTCAGTATCTTTTTTGTGTCGAGTTTTTAATTGTAAGTAAGTCAACCAATCAATATTTATATTTTGTTCCGCCAATTGTTCTCTACTTTTTAATTTCTCTGTCGGATCTAATATGTTGCTATATTTTGCTGCTTTGGTTATATAAATTAAGTTCGGGTAGGTCATGGCTTCTATAATTGAAAGCCATTTGGGGATTTTCATGTAGTTCTTCTTTTTAGTTTCGTACCATGTTTTTAAAATTTATCTATTTCTCATTCAAGTTCCAAGCTACCCTCTTCTACATTTTTGAACCAAAGCACACACTGGACCAGATTGTCCTTTTAACATCTGTGCTCCTTTGGATTTTGCCATGCACTTTGTCAGTCAAAGTAATCATGCATTTTAGGGGAAAAGTCTGCACAAAAATGTGCACCGTCATGAAAATAACACAGAAAAAGAGGTTATTGCCTGCAAAATCCTGCACATTTAAGCCAAATGGCTAACAAGTATGCCAAAATACAAATGTGTGCATAAAAATTACAGTGCAAGGAAAAGAAGCATTGTTTTCAATTTTTAATCTCAAAATGCATATTTAAATTTTCTTTCGGTTCCATATTTAAATTCAACCTTGTTTTCAAAAAATGAAACCATATAATGATATTATGGGAAAACGAACTGCTTATTTTCCTTTTTTTGCTAAAAATGCAAAGCCAACAGGTTTCTATTCTGAGGCAGCTTTAAAAATGCTGCATTTTTTCCCTGATTTTCTGGGGCTTTTTATTCCTGGCAAGAGAGGAGGGGGCCAAAAGAGACAGCAAGCTGACAGTTCTAGGCCCATTGAGAATTTTTTTTTTTTTAAAAAAATCTTGCTTCGTTAACCTAATAACCTTAATTTTCCCCACACATAGTAAATACCGTTTCCCCAGAGACTATATCAGAAAAGCATGCTAGCAGACACTGGTTCAGCAGCGTCTGACCAGGTTGGTCTTAACACAGAACGAATGTACCTCATGGCATTGGGGGTTTTGTGAATGTATCAGCGAATGGAAATCTTGCAAGAGCTTTGGACAAAGGAAAGAAACAAGGACCAAATTGTTGAGAAATGAGAATAAAATCTCATAGAGGCGATTTGGATCTTTACTTGGAATTCAGGCAGTTAGAAATAAAGCCGAGATTAAAAGTCTAATAGAAATATTTATTTCGGTACAAAAACAATAAATCCTGAATAATTACATCTTTGCTAAGAAAACGCGACCGTTCCGGTCAAGAGCCAAGTCAAAAGTGATTAAGGGTGGATCAGGAATGTGGACATGCGTACAAGATCATATCATGTGTTCTGCTTGTATTGGAATATACCATCATATTTTAATAGGGGTGCATCACCCTGCATAGACATACAACTGACAATATTCACAGCATGACACAAATAGATGGAAGATGCAGTTTGTGGGGTGGTGGTTAAGGTATCAGGCTAGAAACTGGGGGATTGTGAGTTCTAGTGAGCCTTAGTACAAAGACAGCTGGGTGACCTTGGGCCAGTCCTTTCTCGCAGCCCTAGGAAGGAGGCAATAGCAAACCATTTCTGCTAAACCTTGGGAAGAAAACTGCAGAGACTGGTCCGAGCAGTCACCAGGATTTAGTGCTGTTTTGAAGGAGGATGAGAAGGAGGAGGAAGAGGAGGCGGTGGAGGAGGGAGGAAGGAAGGAAGGAAGGAAGGAAGGAAGGAAGGAAGAGGAGGAAGGACGGCAAAAAGGAGGAGGATAGCTGCAGAATTGACTTTTATTTATGGACCATCCCATTTCAGGTGACTCAAGGCAGTTTACAAAGCAATAAAAAATAAAGGTGCAGCATTTGTCACCTAATGTAAAATCACAATGAATTACAAAAGGAGCCCAGATCCACTTTTTGTGACAAAATCTTGTCACCATGATTAAAACATGCGAGTTTCAGCTCTCAGAATTTTGGAACTTCAGAATTCCACAAATCTTAAACTTTACAATTTGAAAGAAACAACAACACTGTTTTAACGCCTATTGCAAGACATCAATCTTTTTAGTTTTAAAGGGGAGGGGGATACCAAAATTGAGAATTGATTGGGCCACAAAGCCTGCTCCTTTGGATTGAGAGAAAGACCAGTTTAAAGAGGAGTTTACTCAGGAACAATTCATGCAAATGCCTGTAGAAATGTTATGTATGTATGTATGTATGTATGTATGTATGTATGTATGTATGTATGTATGTATGTATGCATTTATTTATTTATTTATTTATTTATTTATTTATTTATTTATTTATTTATTTATTTATTTATTTATTTATTTATTTATTTATTTGCCACCTACAGTACTGTATCTCGCCATGGGGCTGCTCTAGGTGGCTTACAATAATAAACAGGAAGAAAATGAAAGGAGTGTAAACAGAGCAGAAGTAAAATAATAGAACAGTAAACTAAACAATGAAACAGGAATGCAACAAGAATACACCGATGTGATAACCCAAAAGATGGATGGGTGGAGAGGAGAGAGGAAGGGGGAAAGGTGGAGTCTGCCATCAATCCAGCAGATATGGTTCAGAGTTCTCAAGTAATCTCCGGTGGGCTTACTCCCAGTGTCTGATATTATGTTTCATGTCACACTTTCTTTGCTTGTTCAGTAACCTAGTTGTGCTCTAGATCGGGCACTTGGGCAGCTCTGAAGCTTTGGAATACGGTTCTCACAATCCCGAAGGCCATCTGGTTGGGTGTGGTGGGAGTTGCAGCCCAGAACATGGAGACCACCAGTTTATCAGACTGGATGTACAGTAACCTGTGTGGTTAGGAGCCCCTTCTTGGTGCTTGACCCTGACCCTCTCCTATTCAACAGGGAAGGCAGTGTTGACTTCATAGTAGATTGATCTGTCCAGGCATTGTTGGAAACAGGATGCTGGGCTAAATGGAGGTTCCGTCGAATTTGCTCTGATACGTTGGCAACATCTAGAAGTTCAAAGATCCGTGGGAAGAGAAATCAATGTCCTGGTCTCACCCATAGCAGGAAGGAAGTGGCAATGATGCAATGAGTTGGTCATGCCTGGCAGAGGAGCATGTCTACACATGCCAAAGGTGTGGTTGGACAGATGTTTCTGTTAGCTGTTGACCTTATCACGTCAGAGATCTGATGACGGCTTTATGACTTTTTTTTTTTAGAGCAGTGTCTCTCAACATTGGTCACTTGAAGAATGCCCCCAATGTATGTCTTCGATTCTTCCAGCAATGAGGAATTTTTCATAAATATATGGGTTTATTTAATAATTATGGTATGTAGATTCAGCAAAATGTTACAGAACTCAGATTGATGAATTGAGTCACCACTTATATTCCATCTTTCTACTTGGCTAAAGATAAAGATAAAGGTTCCCCCTGTCCAGTTGTGTCCAATTTTACAGGGTAATGCTCATCTCTATTTCTTAGCCAAAAGAGTCAGTGTTGTCCGATGACGCTTCTGTGATCATGTGGCCAGCATGACATCACTCCACAGTGCAGAGCATGCAATGAAAGATAGCTGTTATCTTCCCACCAAAGTGGTACCTGTTTATCTACTCTCATTTGCATGCTTTTGAATGGCTAGGTGGGCAGGAGCTGGGACAAGTATTGGGAGCTTACCCCATCCTGTGGCACTCAGATCTCGAGCCTGGACTGTCATCTTAGCTGACAAGCTCAGTGTCACGCAGTGATTTATATTGCCTGTTATATGTATATGCAGGGAGATGCATCCCTATCTAGTATAATGGTTTATTCCTGAGCACGTGATTGATATGTTCCTAGTATGCATGTGTGCATTCCATTCAGTCCTTCAGTTCCTAGCTTCTGTGGAAGCAAGACGTGTTTTTATATCAGAGATGTAATTAATGAGGATTTATTTGTTTTGTACCGAAATAAATATTTTTACTTAGAACTTTAAACTGCGGTTTCATTTCTAATGTCAGAGTTCCAGGAAAAGATCTATTTTCGCCTCTAATGAGAGTTATTCTCATCTTGACACTCAGCTTCTTAACCGCTGAGCCATTGTGCCCCCTCTACTTGGCTACTATGAAACATTCATTAATGAAGGTTTGATGCTTATGCTAACAATACACGAGGTCTCAAATGTGTTGCCCAGATGTTTGAATGGTGCTTTTGTGGACAATTCTCTCTGTGATCCAACCTGCTGTCCTGCACGTGTCTTGGACTGCAGCAACTTTCCTTGATTGAAAAGGTAAAAATGTCCCTGAAGATTGTGTTCTGTTAGCTCCAACTTATTCCATTTCCAGTTAAATGTGTGTTCGTGTGTGTGTGTGTGTGTGTGTGTGTGTGTGTGTGTGTGTGTGTGTGTATTTTCAAACTTACAAAGAACTGATAAAGAAATAAAGGGAGATTACTATAGATCTATTTCAAGCTATGTAGCTCTCATCAGCTAGCCATACCCTTCGGGGATTCAAACTTGGGCTGCTTGCCTTGTTAGGCAGTGCTTTTAGTTTGAAAATACACACACACACACACACACACACACACACACACACACACACACACACACACGGTATATAAATCTAGTTTGTCCTTCAATGCACACTGGGAAATGTATTTTGGTAGGTTATGGAACAACTGGTAAAGAAGAAGTGGAGGTAAGGGCAGCAGGAAGGGAAATGAGGAAATAAATTTGCTTTAGAAGAGAATATTTGTAGCTCAGGGTTGAACTGTGGGGTCCTTGGTCTCTGAGCTCGGTTGTAGATGTTTTTACCCAACATCATACACTAATGATATTACTTAGTTAGATAAGGAAACGTTTGGAAGAGAACAGCCAAGGCCAGAGAGCATCAATGATCCCACAGAAATTTGCCTGCTCAAATTCCTAACCATTTATAACAGTTGCAGTTTTCAATCCACAACAGCTTGGTTCATTTAACAAGCAAAAAGCCTGCAGACCATATTATGGACTATCAGTTTCATAAAGTTACAGGTTCACATGTAATTCAAACCACAATGAGTGGATTCACACATGGTACTAACTTAAACCAGGCAAAGCATTTGAAAGTTTAGTGCAACCAAAGTAAAGTAAAATAACTTTTCAAACTTGACAACTTTAAGGTGGATGGACTTCAAATCCCAGATTTCCCTTCTCCAGAAAAATACTCCTGCTGGAATCTGTGAGTAGAAATGCTTGTTGTCCACCTTAAAGCCATGAATTCTCCTCCTCCTATTTCTCCTCCTCTCCAGGAATTCAGAAACTATATAGCAGACACTCCACATCCGAGCATCATTTTATTGTAAACCAAAAATAAACAGAGGAATCAAACTCTGCATGTGATGTGTGTGTATACTTGTCTATGTCATCTCCAGGATTGAAATCTTCAGCCTCTTCCTTCTGCCTTTCAAATCAGTGGATTTTTTGGCTGTTCATCTACCAGCCTTGATGTTAGATAGGCGATGGAAGAGGCGAGACGCTCAGGAACTTGTTAACCACAGCTCTTTATTGTATAACAGTTCAGTAACCCAGCAAAGCCCATCTGGCAGCTAGCCCTTTTTATTTATTTTATTTTATTTTATTTTATTTTATTTTATTTTATTTTATTTTATTTTATTTTATTTTATTTTATTTTATTATTTTATTTTATTTTATTATTTTATTTTATTTTATTATTTTATTTTATTTTATTTTATTTTATTTTATTTTATTTTATTTTATTATTTTATTTTATTTTATTTTATTTTATTTTATTTTATTTTATTTTATTTTATTATTTTATTTTATTATTTTATTTTATTATTTTATTTTATTTTATTTTATTATTTTTTATTTTATTTTATTTTATTTTATTTTATTTTATTTTTTATTTTATTTTATTTTATTTTATTATTTTATTTTATTTTATTTTATTTTATTTTATTTTATTTTATTTTATTTTATTTTATTTTATTTCATTTCATTTTATTTTATTTATTTTATTTTATTTTATTTTATTTTATTATTTTATTTTATTTTATTTTATTATTTATTTGGAGGTTCTTCTATGCTGCCCTACTCCCTGAGGACTCAGGGCGGCGTACAACATTTTAAGAAAACAACCAACCAAATCATTAAAAAAACAATTTAAAAAACAATTTAAAACACCTATAACACCCAAACATATATGGGGGAGACATCCGATGTAATGTTGTCTCAGAATTACCCCGCCTGCAGGAAGAGCCATGTCTTAATGGCTCTTCCCTTTTATAGGGAGCTGTCAGACTGTTCGACCAATCAGGTTTGAGTATTTCTCCCGCTGTAATGGCGGACCTGAGTGAAGCCTATGCTTCACTTGTGTTGCATACTTGAGACTTGAGATTAGGAGATACCTGGAGAATGTCAACAAAAAGCTTCTGTCTGCAATGAGCTGTGCTTATTTCTTTGCCGCCTTCATTGCTGGAGATATTCTGCATTCACTTGGCTGTGTTGGATAGAGCAAAACAAACTCCCAGCTTTGAAAAAAGACCAGAGATTCTTGGCTTTAACAAGCCAAGAACAAGCAGGCTGTCAGTCCAGACATGTTTAGTTTACAAGGAAATGTCTTACTGGCTCTGTGCTTAAAATGTTATCCTTATCAAGCTGGCCCCTGAAGTAGGAAATGTCGCTTCAGCCCTTCCCTTTCTTAATTGCTGCAATGCCGACAGACACTTCCTTCCTGTTATAAGGGCTGCCCGGCTGTAGCAAAAAGTATTTCAAGATAAAATGTCAGGCTGAGCACAGGCTCTGGCAGTGTTGCTGTTTGAAAGCCGCAATCTAGAATGAGGCACAACAGTAAAGGCCACAGTGCCTGAAGACACCTCTCTGGATATCCACCCTGCTCTTTGGCCCACCTGGTTTTCTTGTTTGGACTATTTAAAAGTCAAAGATAAGAAAGGAATAGGAAGTTGGCATCGTGCAAAGCAAGTGCTGAATCTAGAATGACCTTTATTTCCAAAAAGACCTGAAAAGAAACTAAGAACAGTAGCCTGCAACTCCCAGCAGCTTGAAAGCTTTATAGCAGGGGTCGCCAACCTGTGGGCCATGCCGAACTAGTGCGCCGTGAGGGGTTTGCAAATGGGAAACAGCTGGTGAGCTTGTACGCGCGTACACTTGCGCATCCTCACTTGCGCGAGTGCATGTGCTCCATTTGTGTGAGCGGCGTGCGTGCATGCACGCCGCTTGCTCAAATGGGGCTGCACGTCCACTTGCCAGCCACTTGCACAAACCATCCCCTCCAGTGGTGGGATTCAAAATGTTTTTACTACTGGTTCTGTGGGCGTGGTTTGTTGGGCGTGGTGTGGCTTGGTGGGCGTGGCTTGGTGGGCGTGGCTGGGGAAGGATACTGTAAAATCTCCATTCCTACCCCACTCCAGGGGAAGGTTACTGCAAAATCCCCATTTCCTCCCGATCAGCTGGGACTCAGGACGCAGAGAATAGATGGGGGTGGGGCCAGTCAGAGGTGGTATTTACCGGTTCTCCGAACTACTCAAAATTTCCGCTACCAGTTCTCCAAACTACTCAAAATTTCCGCTACCGGTTCTCCAGAACTGGTTAGAATCTGCTGAAAGCCACCTCTGATCCCCTCCCCCTCCCCCACCCCACTGGTCCACAAACGTTGGGGAACTCTGCTGTATGGTATTTGAGGACCAGGTTTCAAAAGTGCGCAGGGACAGGGTCCATCCTCTGGAGGAGGTTCAGAGGCTGCCAAGGAAGAACTGGGTATCTGAAGTAACTTCAAAGTTAATTATCTGGAGCTCCCCAAAAGTGAGAAAAGAATCTAACCCCTATTCTAAGGATAAATTGATTGATTACAGCTAGTCTTTGACTTGCAACCGGTCCATCATAGCAATAGCACCTAGACTTATATAGTATACCGCTTCACAGTGCTTTTTACAGCCCTCTCTAAGCGGTTTACAGAGTCAGCATATTGTCCCCAACAATCTGGCTCCTCATTTTACTGACCTCGGAAGGATGGAAGGCTGAGTCAACCTTGAGCCTGGTGAGATTCGAGCTGCCAAATTGCAGGCAGCCGGCAGTCAGCACAAGTAGCCTGCAGTACTGCATTCTAACCACTGCGCCACCGCAGCTCATCATAGTCATAAGTTGTGATGATCATAAAACTGATTTTAGAATCTTGTTGTTAAAACAAACCAGTGTTTTGCTAAAGGCTCCAGCAAAACTGTCAAAAAAATTGTTCATGTGACTGCAGGACAGTGCAAATGGCTATAAATGCAGCCATGTTCCCAAGTGCCCAAAGCTGAATCCCCTGACTGCTGTGTGTTTGTGTGTGTGTGTGTGTGTGTGTGTGTGTGTGTGTGTGAGAGAGAGAGAGAGAGAGAGAGAGAGAGAGAGAGAGAGAGAGAGAGAGAGAGAGAGAGAGAGAGAGAGAGAGACTTTGGAAACCAGGTTGTAAATAGCCCCAAGCTCTGTTGTAATTTTGAAAGCTTGAGGACTACCTGAAGGTGCCATCAAATTGTTTTCGACTGTTGTCTCATAGACGGGTTTTCTACATAACAATCTGTCCCTCACCTGGTCTTTCAGATGGTGCATCCTTCACCACCATAACTGAGTCCATCCAACTTGCTGCTGATCATCCTCTTCTCTTTCCTTCTGCCTTTCCCAGCACTTGGAGCCTCTCCCTGAGAGCTGGGGCTTCATGTAAGAATAAATAGGTTACCGTATTTTTCGGAGTATAAGACGCACCTTAGTTTTTGGGGAGGAAAATAGGAGAAAACAATCTGCCTACCAGGTATTCATCTGGCTAGTGTCCTTAGTCTGGTCAGCTTCAGCACATTATTTTATCCCCTGGTTAGGACTTAAAAAAACCTTCTTCTGAGAGAGTAACAATGAAAGAGCCTGCAAGCCAGTAAGAGCTGGGAAGATCGTTAGCACCTGGTTAGGGCTAAAAAAAACTTATTCTGAGCAGCTTCAGCACATTATTTTATCCCCTGGTTAGGACTTAAAAAAACTTTCTTCTGAGAGAATAACAATGAAAGTGCATGCAAGCCAGTAAGAGCTGGGAAGATCGTTAGCACCTGGTTAGGGCTAGAAAAAAATTTATTTGGAGCAAGTAGAGCAATGAAAAAAACCCTGCAAAGACTTAGGGCTGGAAAAACAGTCTTCTGAGAGAGTAACAATGAAAAAGCCTGCAAGGTAAGAGCTGGGAAGATCTGTTAGCACCTAGTTAGGGCTGGGGAAAAAAAAGCTACATTCGAAGTATAAGACGCACCCAAATTTTCAGCCACTTTTAGGGAGGAAAAAGGTGCATCTTATACTCCGAAAAATATGGTATATCAAAACTGGGGCGCTCAGGATTATTGCACAAGAACTTTGGGGCAAGTGTGTTTAATGCCCCAAAATTTCTCCCTTGGATCTGCTGCTGGAGTCACCAAGGGAACATCTGCACGATGTTTTTCAGGTTAACTGTATTAACGAGGCCAGCTTTGAAAGTTTATAGGAATTGGAAGAATTTTAGTAATCTTACCTCACAGAATCTTTTGGAAATACATATCGTTTCCTGATGTCAGTGGTATTTGCAGACGTCTGGCTGGATTCAGCAGGACCCATTCCTAAGTAATGTACATTTCCATGGGATTGTAATGAATGGCAGACCATGAAAGGTCAAATATTGGGAGGGGGGGGCTCCCATTCTACACGTAAGGAACAGTCCCCTGATTAACCGGGGTTTAACCCCCGCTCTCAGATACGTCAGCTTAAACTTCTACAAGACATAACCGTGTAGTGCTGTCTAACAGAAAGGAAATTGTTGAAATTTCTTTGTTTGATTGTTCTGAACTGCCCCGAGTTGTTGGCGGCACACACACATTTCATCCATTATTATGAAACTTTCCTCATGTGAAACTTAGATAATTAGCTGGAAGGCCTGATTTTCTCTCTTTTTTCCTTTGCCTCAAAGGGAAGGAGTTGGCGATGAACATCAAGCTCAGCCTAATTGCTTCCATAGAAAAGGATCAGGTTGGCCTTTCACTCTTTCATCTTTCTTATGTCCCCGAGGAGCTCGGTTGAATTTCTGGCAAACCCAAAGCGCTCAATCACTGTTTATCCAGGGACCCAATTGGGTGGAAAGGGAGGGAGCCCCAGACGAAAACATCCAGTAGTTTTGGCAAAAAACACCTTCCAGTATGTCAAACAATGAACCGATTGGAAAGGTTGCTTTTTGCTTGCAGCCAGCTCCCTCCTGCTTAACCGTACCCACACAGCATTCTTCCCCTGGGAAGTGGTGGGTGTAAACCACCTTGAGGGAATACTTCCCTTCTTTTTGTTGAAATGGGCAGAGGGTGGATCCTTTTCCTGAATCACAGGGTTTTGCAAAACAAGATTTGAGGAGCCCAGGGCGAAGGCAGCCTCCCGTGGAGCTGTCGAAGCTGTGATCCTTTTAAGAGAAGGAATGGCAGAACCTGGGGGAAGGAGTGAAAAGGGGAATCAGCCTAGAATCCCCACGTAGCCACAAGACCATTAAGTCCAGCCACTTGAGTGCTGTTGACCCTCATCTAACTCTAAACAAGTACTGACCATTAGTTGAGGAGATTCCTCTGCATAGGTTTTTAGCAATGAACCAGTTAAATTGAACCTTAACATATGGACCTGTTCTTCCGCACCTGTTAGATCCCATCTTACTGCTGCATTGTTGGCCACAGTTCGAGGCACAGCCCCCAATGATAGCATTCTTCCAATACGGGATGGGCTGCCACAGGGAAGCAGGCATTGATTTATTCTCCAAAGCACCTGAGAGCAGGATAAGAAGCAGCAGGTAGAAGCTCGTCCGAAGGAGATCCAAACTGGAAATCAGGAGGAATTTCCTTACCCTGAGAACTACTATTAAGCAGTGGAGCAGCTTATCTCACACAGTTGTGGGTGGCCCATCACTGGAGGTTTTCAGCAAAAGATTGGACAACCATTTGTCTGGGATGATATAAGAACTCCTGCCTTGCGCAGAAGTGTGGACTACTACCGGTTCTGTGGGCGTGCCTTGGTGGGCATGGTGTGGCTTGGTGGGTGTGGCAGGAGACGGATACTGCAAAATCTCAATTCCCTCCCCACTCCAGGGGAAGGTTATTGCAAAATCCCCATTTCCTCCCAATCAGCTGGGACTCGGGAGGCAGAGAATAGATGGGGGCGGGGCCAGGGGTGGGTTCCTCCCGGTTTGGACCGGTTCACCCGAACCAGTAGCGATCCGCTAGTGATGTCACGATGATGTCACGGACACGGTTCAGTTGGTGCCACTGCCATCTTTTTTAAATATTTTTTTTGGGGGGGGGGATTTTTTTTAAAAAAATTTAAAAAATTTTTTTCTGAGCATGCGCAGAAGCGGAGTTTCCGGCACTGTGCATGCGGTCGCCATCTTGTTTTTGGCTTTTTAAAATTTTCATTTTATTTTTCGGCACTGTGTATGCACGCGCGCGCAAAGCACGCGCACACCCATAAGGCGCGCCCATGTAGCACGGGAGGAAGCGAACTGGCAGCGAGGTAAGTTAGAACTCACCCTTGGGCAGGGCCAGTCAGAAGTGGTATTTACCGGTTCTCCGAACTACTCAAAATTTCTGCTACCGGTTCTCCAGAACTGGTCAGAACCTGCTGAAACCCACCTCTGCTCCAATGTCCCTTCTAGCCCTATGATTCTAGGAGATTTTTTACCTTTAGAGAACATGCAGTGAATGTCTTGATAATTTAGTCCTGTTTCCTTTTCACTGAAAAAGCAGCTGCAGTCGAGTCTGGCTAATCAGTAGGAAGAGAGAACTCCTTTCTCTGCTCAGAATGTGAGAAACAAATATGAAAGAATTAAATAACTTGCCCCGCTCCTTACCCTTTTCCCACCCAGTTTAAGACTCGAGCTTGCCAAGTACAACTGGTTCCTGCTCTCTCGCTCTCTCTAAAGTTTAGCTTGGTTAATTTATCCATTCAGCCACGTAGCCACCCTGATGTCCAATATCAGAGGCTCAGCAACACATGAAATATTATCCAAGACTGGCTGAAAATCAAAGCAATAAACATACTCTTTTCAGCCAAAATTGAAGCAAGCATGGCAGATCTGATTAGTAATAGGAATATGCTAATAGTGCAACGAAGACAAGAGATGCTAGAAGGAGTAAAACAGGCTGGGCCAACTTAGTCTCCACCATATCATTTTGGAGAGGGGAGTGTGGGTCCTTTTTTCTACTTGGGAGGGTCTTAATTTTAAACAACTCTGTTAATCCTATTTTAGAGCGATGCGGTGGTTTTTGTGACTGTGCTCCAAGTGATGGGAAGCTGGAATTTGGTAGCTCAGGGAGAGAAGACAATGGGAGTTTTTATTTGGGAATTCTTCTATGCCACCCTACTCCCTAAGGACTCAGGTCAACTCAGGAGTTGACCGTCTGAAGGGTTATAAATGGTTCATATGCGCAGGTTGTCCACACAGAAGAAGGAACGAAAGCATCAAATATCTCTTGGTCCATATTAAAAAGGTAAAGGTTCCCCTCGCACATATGTGCTAGTCGTTCCTGACTCTAGGGGGCGGTGCTCATCTCCGTTTCAAAGCCGAAGAGCCAGCGCTCTCCGAAGTCGTCTCCATGGTCATGTGGCAGGCATGACTAAATGCCAAAGGCGCATGGAACGCTGCTACCTTCCCACCAAAGGTGGTCCCTATTTCTCTACTTGCATTTTTTACGTGCTTTCGAACTGCTAGGTTGGCAGAAGCTGGGACAAGTAACGGGAGCTCACTCCGTTACGCAGCACTAGGGATTCGAACCGCCAAACTGCCGACCTTTCTGATCGACAAATTCAGCATCTTAGCCACTGAGCCACCGTGTTCCTTATTAATAATAATACATAAATAAATACAAATACACACACACACGCATATATATATATAACTATATATAGATAATTATTATTATCAGTCCATATTAGAATAGCAGAATAAGAGCTGGAAGGGACCTTGGAGGTCTTCTAGCCCAACCCCCTACTCAAGCAGGAGTCCTATATTAGAATTAGAAGAGTTTTACAGGCAGCTCTCAACGTACAATGGTAATGGAGCCTGCCCATCATGGTCATAATTCATGATGGTTGTAAATCAGGCCACCTACATGGCTGACCTGATTTTAAGACCTTTTTTGCAGCAGTCATTAAGTGAACACTATGGTTGTTAAGTGAACCAATGGTTTGGCAGTTTTGCCAAAAATGAATGCTGGTGTTTGGCAAAACCATCGTAAAACATGGTCCTGTAACAGCTCAAAATGTGGCCATGTTGCCGAGCGCCCCAAGTGTGGTCACATGACTGTGGGTGGGGGTAACCATCAGACCTTTGAATCTGGATCATAAGTAGCTCCAGGAAGGTTGGTTGTAACTTTGAATAGTTGCTAAGGATCAGCTGTAAATTGAGGGTTACCTGTAGTCAGAGATTTAAGAATCTAGCCCTTAATATATTTTATTGAAAATCCTATAAAAATTATTCCTACAAAGAAAATGATGGTAAGACTCAAGGTCCTTCATTTGAACCTGGGGTCTGCCGTGTGTGTGTGTGTGTGTGTGTGTGTGTGTGTGTGTGTGTGTGTGTGTGTGTGTGTATGTCAGAGGTGGGTTCCTCCCGGTTCGCACCGGTTCCATAGAACCGGTAGCAAACCGCTGGTGATGTCACGGTGACGTCACGGAACCGGTTCTGTCGGTGCCGGTCCATGGATGCCTCCATCTTTTTTTTTGGGGGGGGGGATTTTTTAAAGGGATTTTTTTCTGGGTTTTTTTCCTTCTGCGCATGCGCAGAAGCCAAGTTTCCAGCACTGCGCATGTGTCACCATCTTGTTTTCGGCTTTTTTGGGGGGGATTTTTTTGGATTTTTTTGGGCGGCGCGGGAGGAAGCAAACCGGTAGCGAGGTAAGTTAGAACCCATCCCTGGTGTGTGTGTGTGTGTGTGTGTGTGTGTGTGTGTGTGTGTGTGTGTGTGTGTGTGTGTATGGCATATATACTGTATATTCCCTGATAGAAGTTCACTGATGATGGCTTCCAACATGAGCCCAAAAGCTTTGGAGAATAAACCTTTGGTCCCGGTGACTGACTCAGATTAGATCCTGCAACATTATCCTGGTACATGTATATGTGCCTTCATTCACTATACGGTCCTGAGCTTTCTTTTGCCAATTGGGCCCACCATACTTGCTGATGTGGGCCCAATTGGCAAAAGAAAGCTTTTTAGACAATGGCTAAAATGGTGATCTCTCCCTCCCTCCCTCCCTCCCTCCCTCCCTCCCTCCCTCCCTCCCTCCCTCTCTCTCTCTCTCTCTCTCTCTCTCTCTCTCTCACACACACACACACACACACACACACACACACACACACACACACACACATCACAGTCAATTTTGAATACATAGCGGGGGGGGGAGTCTTGAGAGTGAACAAGGTTGATCCTATATGGTACAAAGCTATTACAGAATCTAGTTGTTCTGCTTGGGATACCACAAAGCCTCATTCCTCCCAGAAATGTTTGTCCAGTTTGAGCCAGAGGCATTGTTTTGGGACGGGAATGACCCTGGCTGCTGTGTAATGCCCTTCTGTTCTTCGACAAATGTGAGGTTGGCAAAGGCATCAGCTCACAATTTAGGGTGTGTCTTTTGTAGACAAAGTGGAATGCTTGATGATAAGGCAACTGTGACTTTGTGTCCCTTAGCTTTCATTGAGTCTGTCGTGGACGAGTTATCCAAAACCAATAACGTTCCACTGAGGCGTCCCACCGTTTCCCATGGATCAGAATATGAAATATTTTGTCCCGTTTCTTCCTCCACTCCAAGAACATGTCCAATCTTGATATTTTTGCTGGAATCTTTCTAGGTTGATCTTTATCCGTTTAATACCCCATTAATCCAGAAAGCATTCTGAACATTATTCTCACACGTTGTTTCCCGTGCAACCGGCATTAAGAATTATGGGTCATGGAGAGTTGGGTGACCCCCCAAAAAATTCCTTCACGTACTATTTCTTCTCTAGCTCACTTTGATGGCCACGTTGCTCACTGCAGCATTTTGAACTCTTCCGTTTCATTTGAAAAATAACGTATTACCCAGGCCAGGAACTTTAAGATAAAGATATGTCTTGAAAACAAGTGTAAATGTATAATATCGGATTTAAATATCTATTTAAAATGAGCACAATATGCTAACTGTATTAAAGCTGTAAGAAGAAACCCTGTAATTGTGCTCTTGTCATATTCCATTAAAAAGTTATCAAGTAAATGGAGAACAGCAAGTGAAATGAAAAACTAAAATAAGCTGATACAGTTCGAGAAACCTCTAAATCATAAACAATACTGCTTATCCCTTATTTTCCTTTAATGTAATCTTATTCTAATGGATGGGGATATTTGTCTAGTCTGTGAAAATGTCCGAGCCCAACTGAATTAAACAGATGTTTTTTAAATCTATGATTGCTTTTACACCTTCCTCAGCTTTATTTTTATTTATTTTTATTTTTATTTTTATTTTGATAAGGGGCATCTTTTCCTTAGTAAACAATGCCTGTCCCTTTTATAACTTAAGCTTCCCCAACTTGGTGCCCTCCAGACATGATGGATTTTAGTATTCATAATTCATAGCCACTGAAACCTCAGAGAAGATAAAAGAGTGAGATAGCTAGCAAAATATTACTCTATCTAAGTAATATAATTTTTCCTTCTGAAAATACTATATGCAGTACGTTAGAATGAATTATTTATAGCAAATCATTTGTAACAATCAGTTCATAAATCTTCAGAATAAAAACTGGAATATTCACATCAATAACAAGAGCCGAGGTGGCGCAGCGGTTAGAGTGGGGTACTGCAGGCCACTTTAGCTGACTATGATCCTCAGGTCAGCTCGGCTCTTGGTATCTCACCGGCTCAAGGCTGACTCAGCCTTCCATCCTTCCGAGGTAGGTAAAATGAGGACCCAGATTGTTGGGGGCAATGTAAATATACATTGCTTACTGGTGTAAACTGCTTAGAGAGTGCTTGTACTGTGAGGCGGTATATAAATGTCACTAATAAATAAATAAATAAATAAATAAACAACAAAGATATGTTATTGCCACTCTATCTATCTATCTATCTATCTATCTATCTATCTATCTATCTATCTATCTATCTATCTATCTATCTATCTATCTATCTATCTATCTATCTATCTATCTATCTATCTATCTATCCTGTTTCCCCCAAAATAAGACATCTCCTGATAATAAGCCCAATTGGGCTTTTGAGTGCATGGCAATAAGGCCAAGCGCTTATTTCAGCGTTCAAAAATATATATAAGACAGGTTCTTATTTTCAGGGAAACACGGTATATCTATATCTATATCTATATCTATATCTATATCTATATCTATATCTATATCTATATCTATATCTATATCTATAAACCGGTATCTATATCTATAGCTACTCTGTTTTCCCCAAAATAAGACATCCCCTGATAATAAGCCCAATTGGGCTTTTGAGTGTATGGCAATAAGGCCAAGCGCTTATTTCAGGGTTCAAAAAAATATATAAGACAGGGTCTTATTTTCAGGGAAACATGGTATATCTATAGCTATAGCTATATCTATAGCTATATATCTATCTATCTTTGTATTAATTAAATTTATATGACCACCCATCTCATGGAAAGTGATTCTAGTTTGGTGTGCCTGGGTTTGCCTTATTGGATATTATATTTGTGTGATGCTTTCGAAACATCTGGTGTTTGTTCCTTCTAAAAGAAACTTACGATTGCCAGAAATTTTATTGATCTTTCATAACCTATAATACTTTCGGCATGTTATTTTCCCAGTAATTCTTGGTTCATTTGTAGCTCCTCAAGGACACAGAAACCCAGTACAGATAGTCCTCAACTTACCATCATTCACTTAGTGACTGTTCAAAGTTACAATAGTACTAAAAAAAGTGACTTATGACCGGTTTTCAAACTTACGGCCACTGCAGCATCCCTATAGTCATGTGATCAAAATTCAGGTGCTTGGCAACTGGCATGTATTTGTGACGGTTACCCTGTCCTGGGATCATGTGATCATTTATTGATAATCTTCCCAGCCGGATTCTGACAAGCAAAGTCAGTGGGGGAAGCCAGGTTTGTTTGACCTCTGCATGATTCATTTAATAGCTGCAGTGATTTGCTTAACAACCGTGGCCAAAAAGGTCATAAAATGGGGCGCAACTCACTTAACAACTGTTTTGCTTAGCAATGGAAATGTTGGGCTCAACCAGCAAATACCACCTCTGGCTGGCCCCAGAGTGGGGAGGGAATGGAGATTTTGCGATATCCTTCCCCCAGGAGTGGGGAGGGAATGGAGATTTTGCAGTATCCTTCCCCCAGGAGTGGGGAGGGAATGGAGATTTTGCAATATCCTTCCCCCAGGAGTGGGGAGGGAATGGGGATTTTGCAGTATCCTTCCCCCAGGAGTGGGGAGGGAATGGGGATTTTGCAGTATCCTTCCCCCAGGAGTGGGGAGGGAATGGGGATTTTGCAGTATCCTTCCCCCAGGAGTGGGGAGGGAATGGGGATTTTGCAGTATCCTTCCCCCAGGAGTGGGGTGGGAATGGAGATTTTGCAGTATCCTTCCCCCAGGAGTGGGGAGGGAATGGAGATTTTGCGATATCCTTCCCCCAGGAGTGGGGAGGGAATGGGGATTTTGCAGTATCCTTCCCCCAGGAGTGGGGAGGGAATGGGGATTTTGCAGTATCCTTCCCTCTGGAGTGGGGAGGGAATGGGGATTTTGCAGCATCCTTCCCCCAGGAGTGGGGAGGGAATGGGGATTTTGCAGCATCCTTCCCCCAGGAGTGGGGAGGGAATGGGGATTTTGCAGTATCCTTCCCCCAGGAGTGGGGAGGGAATGGGGATTTTGCAGTATCCTTCCCCCAGGAGTGGGGAGGGAATGGGGATTTTGCAGTATCCTTCCCCCAGGAGTGGGGAGGGAATGGGGATTTTGCAGTATCCTTTCCCCTGGAGTGGGGAGGGAATGGCGATTTTGCAGTATCCTTTCCCCTGGAGTGGGGAGGGAATGGCGATTTTGCAGTATCCTTCCCCCAGGAGTGGGGTGGGAATGGCGATTTTGCAGTATCCTTCCCCCAGGAGTGGGGAGGGAATGGGGATTTTGTAGTATCCTTCCCCCAGGAGTGGGGAGGGAATGGAGATTTTGTAATATCCTTCCCCCAGGAGTGATATTTTATACTTTAAGCCAGCTTTGCTGGCTGGGGAATTCTGGGAGTTGAAGTCCTCCAGGCTTAAAGTTGCCAAGGTTGGAGACCCCTGCGTCCAATGGAGGTGATTTCCTGGTTTGCAACATGCTCGTCCTGCTTACCAGATTAAACCAAAATTCTGTATTTGCACAAGACACCGAATAGACCGAAGAAACTAAACCACACAAAACTGACCTGCTTTAGCATGCGATGTAAAGACAAACATTAGGTTTGTAACGGACCTGACTAAGCTATTTTTAGAGGAAGCCACATAACTTCCTTTAAAAATCAAGCCACCGGGACTGCTTTTAGTAATGAAAACACTGGGTTAGAGATTGGATAAATGGGTTGTGTTTGTACAGCAGGCTAACCCACAATAAACCAAAGTTTTTTTTAAAAAAAATCAGTTTTGGCATACTGTGCAAATGGGTTTATAACTAACCCAGTTGAGACTGTGTGGAGCTAAATAGAACTTGGCCATCAAAATGTGGCCCATTTCTGCCTGAGATCATATGGAAGGGGGATTTCTGATTTTTTAAAGGCTTACATTCAGTTGTGATTCAATCCCTTGCCCTCCTTCCCTCCATTTTCTTCCCTAAGACCATGTTCCTATCTACAACTACATTGTTCATGAAAACAACCCCAGATTGTTTGTTCTGTTGAACACACGGGAGAGGAGAAAGTTCTCTCCCCTTGCCCTTTTACAACTTCAGAGTGGTCAATGCCTGGAATGCACTACCTGACTCTGTGGTTTCTTCCCCAAACCCCCAAAACTTTAACGTTAGACTGTCTACCGTTGACCTCACCCCATTCCTAAGAGGTCTGTAAGGGGCGTGCATAAGCGCACCAACGTGCCCTTCCGTCCCTGTCCAAATGTTCCCATGTACTCAAAATCGTCTCATGTATACATGTTTATGCTTTTACTGTAATCTTATATATGCTTTGACAAAAATAAATAAATAAATAAATTAAATTAAATTAAATAAATAAATAAATAAAATAAATAATAAACAAACAAACAAACAAACACACATGCATACTGAAGTGGGGAAAATACACTCAGAAGCAAATTGCTCATCTCCCCCATATCATGTTTGAGCCTCCCTGGTGCCCCCTTCTGGCAAATTCTTGTCAAAAAAGGGAATAAACCTGCTTCTGCTTCTGCTTCCTTTTTCTTTCCCCTTTCTTCTTTCTTCTTTCTTCTTTCCCCCTCCCCTTCCCCCTCCTTCTCCTTCCTTGTCTAGATCAAACTTTAAACTGTAAGTATGAAGCCACCTTCTTGGCTTTGTCGTTGGCCAAAAATAAATCATTAGTGATGCATGCTTCTGATACCGATAGTAGTCGACATAACCAGCAGATGGACCAGTCTTTGTGTCTCTCCACATTCACACAGTCTGTTGTTTTCCGCTAAAAGCCTCCGCTTGAGCATATTGGTTTTACACTTAGGCACTCCAACTCTCAACCTATTCAGGGCCCTCCAACTGGTATAAGGGAGGGAGGTGTTATTACTTGCTTGGTGGTCTCCTTCCTCCATCTTTTAATTCGATTTTGTTCTTGTGTACCCTCAAGAATGTTTGTTCTTGCCATAAACTGGGATCAAACCTGGGTATCTATCTATCTATCTACAGTATATACCTGTCTGTCTATCATCTATCATCTCTATTATCTCCATCTATCTATTGTCTGTCTGTTTGTCTGTCTGACTGACTATCTCATCTATCTCTCATCTATCTATCTATCTATCTATCTATCTATCTATCTATCTATCTATCTATCTATCTATCTATCTATCTATCTATCTATCTATCTATCTATCTATCTATCTATCTATCTATCTATCTATCTATCTATAGCATATACCTGTCTGTCTATCTATCATCTATCTATTATCTCCATCTATCTATTGTCTGTCTGTTTGTCTGTCTGACTGACTATCTCATCTATCTCATCTATCTATCTATCTATCTATCTATCTATCTATCTATCTATCTATCTATCTATCTATCTATCTATCTATCTATCTATCTATCTATCTATCTATCTATCTATCTATCTATCTATCTATCTATCTATCTATCTACAGTATATACCTGTCTGTCTATCTATCATCTATCTATTATCTCCATCTATCTATTGTCTGTCTGTCTGTCTGTCTGTCTGTCTGTCTGTCTGTCTGTCTGTCTGTCTGTCTGTCTGACTCTCATCTATCTATCTATCTATCTATCTATCTATCTATCTATCGATCGATCGATCGATCGATCGATCGATCTATCATCTACAGTATCTATCTAAGGCACAACTAGTGCTGGATAAGGGCATTTTGTTATGATGGAGACCATGTGTACATCAGATTGTTGACTCTCCTCAATTTTTTTAAGGTGATATTTCTGTTGCCTTTATTATCTCTTTTTTTTGTTATCCTTTTTATTATTTATTTACAGGTAGTCCTTGACTTATGACCACAATTGAGCCCAAAATGTTTGTCGCTCAGTGAAAGATTTGTTAAGTGAATTTTGTTCCATTTTACGAGACTTTCATGCCATGGTTGTTAAGTAAATCACTGCAGTTGTTAAGTTAATAACACGGTTGTTAAGTGAATCTGGCTTCCCCATTCACTTTGCTTGCCAGAAGGTCACAAAAGGAGATCACATGACCCCGGGACAATGTGACCATCATAAATATGAGTCAGTTGCCAAGCATCCAAATTTTGATCACATGACAATGGGGATGCTGCAAAGGTCATAAGTGTGAAAAACGGTCATAACTCACTTTTTCAGTGGCATTGCAACTTTGAATGGTCACTAAATGAATGGTTGGAAGTCAAGAATTACCTCTATTTATTTCTTTTATTATTCATATATTATTTACTTATTATTATTTTATTTTATTATCCTTTTTATTATCTCTCTTTTTCCCCTGAGTTCCTTTCATACCTTTAACATCTCCCCTCTTTATTTTTGAGCACACCTTACTGGCTTCCTACCAGGGAGTACATTTTGGAGAAGAAGTAATAGTAGAGAAAGAAGGCGGGGTGGGCTCCTACGGGTTCGCCCGGATTCGGGAGAACCTGTAGCTAACATTATGGCCGGTTTGGATAACCTCCAAATCCCACCCCTAGCTGGCTTATTCCACCCCGCCCGGCCCCTCCCAGGAGTCTCCACGCGGCCCATTTTGGATGTGAGGTAAGTGCAGGGCCTGCGCGGAGGCTTGGAGAGCGGGGGGAAATGGGCCTCCCCAGGGGCGGGTTCCTAATTTTTTTACTACCACTCTGTGGGCGTGGCTTATTTTGTGAGTGTGGCTTGCCAGCCATGTGACCGGGTGGGTGTGGCTTGCCGGTCATATATTAGTTATTTCAGAGAGATGACTACTATTTTTGCTATTTTATACCTTACATGAAAAGCTTTGCATACAAAGTGCGTGTTACACCATGGCAACACAGCAACCTTTATATGCAGAAAATGCTATAGTTAAAAGACAAGCAAGTCTCATACAGCATTTTTGGTTTCAGTCATGGATTCCTTAGACGAAAATATTGAGGACTGTTAAAAGAACAGCATCTTTTAACAGTCCTCAATATTTTTGTCTAAAGAATAACAGTATAAAACTGTATAAAATTAACAGTATAAAAGGTTAAGCTTTCGGAAAACGCCCACTTTGGGAAGCTTTAGGCAAAAGCGAAGGAAAAGTGTCAAATGCGAGCTTCTTATTATTTTCAAGCGAAGGGACGGGGAAAGACTTAATTGTCAGGTTTCTGGGCATGCGCAGAAGAAATTTTTTAAAAAATATATAAATTTTTTTTTTAAAAAAAATGGCAGCACCCAGGCACCGGCAACCAACCGCACCCGTACTGTGATGTCACCAGCGGGCCGCTACCGGTGCTATAGAGTGGACTGCACCGGTAGGAACCCACCACTGGGCCTCCCGGAAGCTCCAGAGGGCCTCCGGAGCCCAGGGGAGGCTGTTTTTGCCCTCCCAGAGGCTCGAGGAAAGCCTCCGGAGACTGGGGAAGGTAAAAACATCCATCCCCCCCGTCGTGGTGCAGGAGGCCGACTAGTCCATTCCCACCTTGGCCACGCCCACCCAGCAACCGGGCAGAGAACCCGTTGCTGAAATTTTTGAAGCCCACCCCTGAAAGGAGGGATATATCAGGGCATCTCTGTACGAGCGCTACTTTGAAATAAAGTTGGTGAGGGTTGGTGCTCTGATGTCCTGTTGAAGCAACCTCATTTGCCCTTGCAGTGTCCCTAAAATAATAAGGAACGTCAAATACATCTTTTATTACAGATTTGCTAGTTCCTGTGTGTTTGTCAGTTCAATCGCTTCTTCACTCCTCATACCGAAGTAGAAAAACCAGTTGCCCCATCAAGTAGTCAGTTTCAATTCTCCCATCCTACAGGAACTGGCTGCACAATTATGACAGCCTCTGTAGGGCAAGTTTTACCCTGGTGTCTGTATTTGTGTTTATTTGTCATTTTCAATCACTGGCTTCTTCGCCTACGAAGGAACAGACCTGGTTGCCCCACAGCTATATAATTTCAGCTTTCCTGTTCTACAAGGACCAACTGACTGTGTAATTCTGATGGGGTTTGCCTCTTTTCTGGGGTTATTTCTACCCTGGGGTCATCCCATCTGTTATTTCACATTATTTTAACTTGAGAGATGCTCAAATGGGGCGAGGTGGGAGGGTATTCTAAGGGATTGCCACAAAGAAGGGTGTGTGTGTCAAGCTATTCTCCAAAGCACCTGAAGGCAGGACAAGAAACAATGGATGGAAACTAATCAAGGAGAGAAACAACCTAGAACTAAGGAGAAATTTCCTGAAAGTTAGCACAATTATTTATTTTATTTTTATTTTATTTATTTATTTATTTATTTTTGTCAAGTACGTGTTGGTAATATACATAGATATAACATTGTTTATATACATAAGATGAGTACTGATAAGAGGGAACATTAGGACAGGGACGGTAGGCACGCTGGTGCACTTATGCACGCTCCTTACTGACCTCTTAGGAATCGGGTGAGGTCAACAGTGGACAGTCTAAGGGTAAAGTTTTGGGGGTTTGGTGACAAAACCACAGAGTCTGGTAGTGAGTTCCAGGCATTTACCACTCTGTTGCTAAAGTCGTATTTTCTACAGTCAAGTTTGGAGCGGTTCACTTTGAGTTTGTATCTGTTGTGTGCTCGTGTATTGTTGTGGTTGAAGCTGAAGTAGTCGTTGACAGGAAGGACGTTGTAGCAGATAATTTTATGAGCTGTGCTTAGGTCGTGCCGAAGGCGACGTAGTTCTAAGCTTTCTAAGCCCAGGATTTCAAGTCTGGTTGCGTAAGGTATTCTGTTGCGAGTAGAGGAGTTTTAATTAATCACGACTTGCCTCCAAAAGTTGTGAATGCTCCAACACTGGAAGTTTTTAAGAAGTGATTGGACAACCATTTGCCTGAAATGGTATAGGGCAGTGATGGTGAACCTTTAAGGCACTACGTGCCCAAGCTGGAAGGCGCATGCGTGCCGGAAACCCAAACACCGGCTGGCCGGTGGGAGGCCGGGCATCCCAACACTGGTAGCTCTGCAAGAGGCGCGATCTTTTTCTTCTATGAGCGTCTGTTTCCCTGCAAATGACGGCGAGAAATGCCACGGAGAAATGCGGTGGACCTGAGCTGGAGCGACAGCGTGCGTGCCCCAGAGACGGCACTGCATGCCACCTCTGGCACCTGTGCCATAGGTTTGCCATCACAGGTATAGGGGTTTTCTGGTGGTTGGACTAGAAGACCTTGAAGGTCCTTTCCAACTCTGTTATTCTGTTTGTTATCTGTTATCTATAAAGGCAGACTAGAAAAGGCAGGCAGACTCACACCCTCCATGTTCCTGTTAAGGATCTCAACAGGTTTTCCCTTCCCCTTGTTCTGCCTGCAATCTGCTAAAACAGATTCCCTTAATTAAAGCAAGTGGCATGGATGCTGATGAGTCAGGACCACCGCACTCAGCGATGGCTTGGAATCAGTGTGAAAGGCAGGAAAGGGATTAATAATGGGGACAGCCAATTGCAAGCCAGATTGTCAAGCACCAGAGAAATCAGGAGATCCAGGCAGTTGGAATGGAATAGAATAGAATAGAATAGAATAGAATAGATTAACAGAGTTGGAAGGGCCTTTGCAGGTCATCTAGTCCAACCCCCTGCCCAAGCAGGAGACCCTACATCTGCCTCTAACTAGGATCGAACTCACAACCTCCTGATTGTGAGGCAAGAGCTCCACCTCAAAGCCACAGCATAGAATAGAATAGAATAGAATAGAATAGAATAGAATAGAATAGAATAGAATAGAATAGAATAGAATAGAATAGAATAGAATAGAATAGTTGGAAGGGACTTTGGAGGTTTTCTAGTCCAACCCCCTGGTCAGGCAGGAGACCCTACAGTATACCATTTCAGGCAAATGGTTGTCCAATCTCTTCTTTAAAACTTCCAGTGTTGGGATAAAACGTTTGCCACCAAATCGCCAACCTCGAGGCTCAAATCAACAACATAATGACCAACCCGAGCTGCTAATATTCAAAGACATTTCAACAAAGGGCTTACTTGTGTGTGTGTATGTGTGTGTTTTTTAAGCAATCTGCAATGAATACAGCTACTGAATATAAAATTGTAATAGCTGCCTTTCTTTGCAACTTCAGCTCCTCGTGGTCATTCCGGCTAGGGAATTCTGGGAACAGGATCTGGAAGGCTCCAGGTTGCCAAAACCTCTTTGGCTCCAATGTTTCATGAAAATCCCCGCGTTTCAGCCTGACTAGCATGATTCCTTCAATCTCCCACAGTAGCTGGCTTATGAGCTGATTGCCGATGGGAGCTCCTTTTTTTCCACGGGAAGACCCTCTTTGCTTGCTCCCACGCCATGCCCCCAACACTCTGTGCAGGGAATTCCTCCTTCTACCCAAGACTTCCCTTTTTCTACCCCAAATACAGGAGGGGGGAGCAACCGCAGCTTTTGAGAAACGCTTCCCTCCCTTACCTCTCTGTGGAGAGACCACCAGTGCTGAGTGATTAAATGGTTGTTGTTTCTTCCATTACTCAGCTTCCTGAATTATGGGATGTAAGGCTCCATGATTGGGAATCATTATGGGTTGAGGCGGAGGGGTGAGGAAGATGGGGAACAAGAGGAGGTTTGAAAGTTTCTTAGGCCTTCCAGGGTTCTTTCGAAGACGCTCAGGCTGCAGCCATATTTACTTACTTCTCTATTTCTACCAGCTATTTCTATTATTGAGAAATAACACGACTTCTCAATAACGCCTGGTTGACAAACAAACCGAAAACCAAAGTAAGAGCACAACAGCAGACAATAGAAGGAAGATGGTCTACTCAAGTGAAGCAGACATCAACCCTCACAAAGAGAGCCCAATAACCCACTCTGTCCCAAAGTCTGAAGACAGAGCTAGGTAGGTCTTCAAAGGTCATGTAATGAAGAGCAGAATGCAGGCTGTCCAAATATCCAGGGAGAACTATTCCAGATGACGGCATCTGATGGAACTGCTTCCTAAGTCCCATCAGATACACATTCTTAATAGATTGGAATATTAGAACATAGATTTATTTATTTATTTATTTATTTATTTATTTATTTATTTATTTATTTATTTATTTATTTATTTATTTATTTATTTATTTATTTATTTATTTATTTATTTATTTATTTATTTGTGAGATTTATATACCGCCTCACAGTGCAAGCACTCTCTAAGCGGTTTACACCATTAAGCAATGTATATATTTACGTTGCCCCCAACAATCTGGATCCTCATTTTACCTACCTCGGAAGGATGGAAGGCTGAGTCAACCTTGAGCCGGTGAGATTTGAACTGCTGATCTGCGGATCATAGTCAGCTTAAGTGGCCTGCAGTACTGCCCTCTAACCGCTGCGCCACATGCTTCTAATAAGGTTAGAAGCGGTCTTGGAGATCTTCCAGTCCAACTCCTTGCCCATGGCAGGAGATCCTATACCCGTGATGGCGAACCTATGGCACGAGTGCCACAGGTGGCCCGCAGAACCTTCTCTGCGGGCATGCTAGCCGTCGCCCCAACCCAGCTCCACCGCGCATGCATGCATGTCTCCTGCTGGCCAGCTGGTCTTCAGGTCTCTGCCATGCATGCCTGGGGGTGCTCGCATTGCATTTGGGGGGGTTGTGCGCATCTGCGCACACACACCCGTGCCCCATTTTGGGCCTGGAAAGCCTCCTGCACCAACCTGGAAGTGAAAATGGGGCACCGGGGGGTGGGGTGCATGCATGGGGATGCGTGGGGAGGGCACATGCGTGGGGGGCGCATGCATGGGGTGACACTCGCATTGCATTTTGGGGGTGCGCGTGCACGCTTTGGACACTCAGCACGAAAAAGGTTTGCCATCACTGTCCTATACCATTCCGAACAAATGTCGGTCCTTGAAAACCTCCAGTGATGGAGCACCCACACCTTCTCAAGGCAAGCCAGCCATTCCACTGATAATATTGTTCGCACTGTCAGGAAATTTCTCCTTCGTTGTAGATTGGTTCTCTCTTTAATGATCTTCCATCGTTTACTTCTTGTCCTGCCCTCAGGTGCTTTGGAGAATAAACTGACTCCCTCTTCTCTGTGACAGCCCCTGAGATACTTGGAAGACTGCTAACATATCACCCCTCTAGACCCAGAGTAGGTCTATACCAACTCTGTCTGATTATGTATGATGGGCAGAAGCAATGGGACAGGGGCAGAATTCAAATAATTAGGCTCTAGGTTGTTTGGGAATTAATAGATGATGTTGCACCCAGAAGCTTCTCAGTTGCAGGACCCAAAGCACATAAACAAGGCTCGCTGCTTGTTTATTAAACAGTATGTATCAGGGAGGGGGTTGTCTTCTTCAAAAGTATAGTGAGAAAACCCAGCGCCGAAATCTACTTACCTTCCCTGCCGGTTCGGAAGCACTTTGCGTGCGGGTGCTTGCTTTGCTCGCGCGTGCGTCCCCATCACACACGCTTTTCACCCTCTGCGCATGCACAGAAGGCTTTGCGCATGCGCAGAGGGTTAAAAACATGAAAATGGCGACGTCTGGGCGGGTGGGCGGAGCCTCTTGCTGCCGCCGCTACCGGTTCTCTGAACCACTGGCGGCTGCCACTATCGTTCCGCCCGCACCGGGCCGAACCGGTAGCATTTCACCCCTGAGAAAACCCCTGCAGATGAAGAGATGCATGTCTACTTATGCATTTCAGGAAGAACGGGAAAACGATGTAGGCATACATATGCATCAGTAGCACATATTCATAAGTGGTGACCTCAGGTAACCTCTTGCCCTTCTGCTCTTCACAGAGAAGCGTAGGTGAAAAAAGAAACATTGACTTCTTGAGATTCAAGGGTTGCAATGGGAATGTTCGGATAAAAAACTTGCAAGGGGTCTGTGAGCTAGATATCGCAAGGTCACGTTCTTTATGTCTCAATTTGCTTTCAACTGTTCAATTCATCTGAAAACTAATTTCCCCCATACCAGTAGCCAGTGAAGTTTTGGGGGCAGAGAAATCCCGTGGGCATATTGTGGCATGACCCTATCTGCCCACATTGTTGGATTCTAGATCAGCTGAAGCTTTTGAGAGGTCTTCAAGGGTAGCCTTGGACCCAGAGGATCTATGTCCTTACAGCCCCTTAATAGGGCATCATCAGTGTATTGAGGATACTTGACCCCATGCTAGCAGATGACCTCACCCAATTGCTTCATGTACAGGCTAAATAGGAGGACCAAGAGTATTCAGCCAAGAGTTTTTGACCAGTTTTCCCTTCCTATCGTCATAAACTGGAATTTTGGTTACAGAGAAGGAGAATCACTACAACACCATGTCCTTCTCCTCCTAATCCCTATAGTTTGGTCCAGGAGGATACTATGAAAGAAGTCTACGAGATCAAGGAGGACCAGTACTCTTGCCTCTCTCCATCCTGGCTACTTCAGAGGTCATCAACAGATACTATCAATCAGGGGTGGGCTTCAAAAATTTTAGCAAGGGGTTCTCTGCCCGGTTGCTGGGTGGGCATGGCCTAGTCGGCCTCCTGCACCATGATGGGGGAGATTTTTGCCCTCCCCGGGCTCCAGAGGCTTTCCTCAAGCCTCTAGGAGGGCAAAAACGGGCCCCCCAGGCTCCGGAGGCCCTACTTCAAGTAGGCCTGTTTTTCGCCCTCCCTGAGCCTCCACGCGCGCCCTGCACTTACCTGCATCCAAAACGGGCTGTGTGGGGATTCCTGGGAGGGGTGGGGTGGGCGGGGCCAGCCAGGAGTGGGATTTGGGGGTTCTCCGAATCTTAGCTAGAGGTTCTCCCAAACCCCTGAGAACCCCTAGCAGCCCACCCCTGCTATCAATACTATCTCAGGGCTGAAACGTGTCTGAAAAAGGTTCCAGCTAATCCATTTCCCTCACAACGCTCTGAAGGGTCAACCTAACCACCTTCTCAACAACCTTCCTTAGAAAAAAGGTGACTAGGTGAAAGTTATCCGGGACTGATGGGTCCCATAACGGTTTCCTGAGAAGAAGAAGCATATTTCTTTCACAAAATACGGAACCTCCCTCTCTATCACAGAGGAAGACAGCGTCACACAGAGCCAGCCACATGCCACCTCTACAATCCATCTTGAAAGTCTAAATCTTCCAATTTGGCTGGTTCAATAGCTACAGCAGCTCCTCCTGTGGATAAATCCATCTCTTTCCTTATTGAGTGGTCGGAGCCAACTGTATATTGTAAGCTGAAACCAGAGCCAGGTTTTATGAGTTATTACAGTTTAAATTCCCCAGTAATCAGATGCAAAGAAACGGAAAGCGAAACCTGAAGGCGATGCCAATAATTCTCAACATCAACCAAATCTTTGACACTCTTGCAAGGAGATGGAAATGTTAACAATTTCCTCCCTTCAGTCTGCAATATCAGCAATCCAGAAAACATCAATCATCCTTCAACGAAGTAAATTAAAAAAATAATCAGAACAGCAGAAAAACCACAGACTCATCATTATTTCTCTCTTTACTTCTCAAGAGGAGTGGGTGGTGTTTTTCCCCCACCATGTATAAATCTAAGAACCTTCTCCTGAATGGGACATTTGATTATCCATCTAGATCAGTGTTTCCCAACTTTGGCAACTTGAAGATATCTGGACTTCAACTCCCAGAATCCCCCAGCCAGCGAATGCTGGCTGGGGAATTCTGGAAGTTGAAGTCCAGATATCTTCAAGTTGCCAAGGTTGGGAAACACTGATATTCTAGATGTATCTTCTCCAACATTGTGTTCTCAAGATATGAAGACCTTGATATCACCTATCCATACTGCATTGCTTCTCAACCTTGGCAACTTTAAGATATGTAGATTTGGACTCCCAGAATTGCCCAGCATGCTGGCTGGGGAACTCTGGGAGTTGAAGTCCACATATCTTAAACTTTTCAAGGTTGAGAAACATTGCTCTACCTCAGGGGTCGGCAACCTTAAACACTCAAAGAGCCATTTAGACCCGTTTCCCACAGAAAAGAAAACACCGGGAGCCACAAAACCCTTTTGACATCTAAAATGAAGATAACACTGCATATATTGCTTTTTACCTTTATAGTGTGTTGCATTTGTGAAATCAATGAACTGCTACAGAGAAAACAATTTTTTATTTCTGCATGCAACAAAAACATTTTGAACTCTGAAAAAAAAGATGGGTCGAAAAGCTCAATAAATTGCTGCTGGCCGGTGTCATACATTGGCAGTTGTGACGCATATTTTGAGCGACAGGGAGCCGCAGGAGAGGGATGAAAGAGCCACATGCGGCTCCAGAGCCGCGGGTTGCAGACCCCTGCTCTACGTACTGTACACAGGTAACCCTCAATTACAACCATTCGCTTAGCAATCATTTGGAGTTACAATGGCACTGAAATTAAGTGACTTATGACCACTCTTTGCACTTACCAACATTGCAGTATCCCCACAGTCATATGATCAAATTTTGGGCACTTGGCAACCTGCATGGGTTACAATGGTTCAAACTACCCAGGGTCATGTGAATGCCATTTGTGACTTGTGACATGGTCATTAAGCAACTCTGGCTTCCAACAAGCAAGATCAATAGAGGAAGCCAGAGTTGCTTAATGACCATGCAATTCACTTAACAACTACAGTGATTGGCTTAACAGGCATGACAAAATACGTGATAAAATTATGTGTGACTCACTTAACAATCACCTTGTTTAGCAACAGAAATTTTGGTCTCCGTTGCAGTCATAAAACGAGGACTACCTGTAGTTGTTCAGACCGTAGAAGTGGCAGTGTTATTATTTTTTTAAAAAGTTTTTCATTTTTTATGTCTCATACACATACACAAATATACAATCTCTTAACCATTAATAAACATTTACCTTTTTTCCTAATATTGATACATAAAATATATGATCGGCGTTGCTCTTTTACCATTCCATATCCTTCTCTTATTCCACAACAACCTTTCCCCTCCTTCCATCCCCTCTTTCCCCTTCTCTCCCTTCTTCTCTCCTTTTCCACTTTCTTCTTTCCTCCTTTCCTACTCCTTCTCTAACCCTTCCCTTCCCCCACTCCTCCCCTCTGCTTCCTTTCCAACCCTCTCTCCTACTCTTATTTCCCCTCCCTTTCTTCCTCTCCTTTCCCTCTCTTCTTTCCCCTCTCTCTCCTTTCCTCTCTTCTCCCCTCCTCTCCCTTCTTATAAATTTCTGCTACCAGTTCTAAAGAACCGGTCAGAACCGGCAGCAAACCCACGACTGAGGTGCACCTCTTTCATTAATTTGCAAGAACAGAGGAAACTCAAAAACAAGGTTCAAAGAATCTTGCAAGCATCTGGAGAATGATGCAAAGGAGAATCCAAAGCTTCTTTAGCCGTGGGTGAAAATGTTTGTGGAAGTAGAAGACCGTATGGCTCCGAATGAGACTGGTAAGTCTATTGTGCTTGGAACGTTCATGTTTATTTTGGGGGTCACACAATACAACCAGCCCAAATTTTATAGGGTTAGTACTTTGCAGGTCATGACAAGTTCTTGTCAATGTTGGTCTCCATCACTGAGGAGGCCAGAGCAAAAGAACCTGGCCACCAGGGACTCAGAGAGACACAGTCCAGCAACAGGAAAACTGTTTTGTTCTCATCAACCTCAAGTATCTTGTCAAGGAATTTTGATTGCACAGATGAACATAAGAATTCAACAAACAGAACAAATCTACAAATTGGGATCGTAGGTTGGGTTCACACCAGCAGTGGGTTATTCCCGGTTCGGCCCAGTTCTTAGAACCGGTAGCGGCAGTGGTGGGAGGCTCCTCCCACCTGCCCGGGACGCTTCTGCGCATGCACAGAAGCGTTGTGCGCACACGCGAGCGCACATGCGAACTGGTAGTAAAGGGTTTTAGAACCCACCACTGGTTCAAACAACACTGTAAACCCAAGTTAGAAAACAAATGCTTTGCTCAATCAAACCCATTTTGTCTTAATATGTAGGTCTAGTTCACCCAACATGCTAAGAAAATGATTTCTCCGTTTCTCAAAGATTTGTCATAACAAACCAGTTCCATGTAGTTGGCCTTCATCCATTTGGGGAAGACAAAAGATAGGAGCCTTTCTTTGGGAAACTTCGTTGTTGTTGTTCTTTCATGCCTAGATCAAACTTTAAACTGCCAGAATGAAGCTACTGTATCTTCTTGGCTTTGTCTTCACCAAAAATGTCATTATCGGCACATATTTTTGGTAGTAGCCGGATGGGCCGAGCTGTGTGTCTCTCCACATTCACACCGTGTGTTGTTATTCACTAAGAGCCTCTACTTGAGCATACTGGTTTTACATTTAGGCACTCCCATCTATTCAGGGTCCTCCAAATAGTGTAAGGGAGGTGAGATCCTTCAGCCATATCCACCTTCAATGTTATTCCTTGCGCAGTGGTCTCCTTCCTCCATTTTTTAAATTCAATTTTGTTCTTGTGTACCCTCAAGAATGTTTGTTCTTGCCATAAGGAGAAACTTTGTTGAGAAACTTCTGTTCTTATTCATGTGGACTTGTCTGTTCTTTCCATTGGGACGAGTGTCGTTGCTAGGCTTGGATGTTGGCTGTAAATCCAGAAGGCTTCAATTGATTCAATACCCGTTTTAGTTCCCAGAGATATTCATTCATTCATTCATTCATTCATTCATTCATTCATTCATTCATTCATTCATTCATTCATTCATTCATTCATTCATTCATTCATTCATTCATGCATGCATGCATGCATGCATGCATCCACCTACCCACCCACCCATCCATCCATTCATCCACCCACCCACCTACCCATCCACCCACCCACCCATCCATCCATCCATCCATCCACCCAACCACCCACCCACCCACCCATCCATCCATCCATCCATCCATCCACCCACCCACCCACCCACCCACCCATCCATCCATCCATCCATCCACCCACCCACCCACCCACCCACCCACCCACCCACCCACCCATCCATCCATCCATCCACCCACCCACCCACCCACTCACCCACCCATCCATCCATCCATCCATCCATCCCCAGTGGTGAAATCCAAATTTTTTCACTACAGGTTCTGTGGGCGTGGTGTGGCTTGGTGGGCATGGCTTGGTGGGTATGGCAGGGGAAGGATACTGCAAAATCCGCATTCCCACTTCACTGTGGCACCAGCCAGAGGTGGTATTTGCCGGTTCTCCGAACTACTAAAATTTCCGCTACCGGTTCCCCAGAACCGTTCAGAACCTGCTGGATTTCACCCCTGATCCATCCATCCATCCATCCATCCATCCATCCATCCATCCATCCATCCATCCATCCATCCAAGATACCATTGAGGAAGAGGAGGAGAAGGAGAAAGAGAAGGGAATGAAATCCTCAAAAGCAGGGAACCGGGGTGTCAGAAAGTCAGGACAGAAACCCAGTGCTTTCTGCCTCAAAAGGAGCGCTATTTTGCATCTCTGGTGTGTTTTCAAGTCTCTCTACACTATTACAACCATAGACATGTTACGATGACATACAAATGCTGCCTGTTATTACTTTTAAAAGGCTTCATTTCCCCCAGGGACCTCTCTAATAACAGAAAACCAGACAGAAAATAAATCAGGGGGAGGGAAGGGGACGTGGCTCATCATGATACACGCTCTGAAATACTGATTTGCTAAACTTGGCTCCCGAGTTATCCGTGAACCGTCTGCCTGCTTCTGCACTTCACTTCCCAAAGGACCACTAATGCCACTTGGTCCAGCTGTTGGCACCAGAAGAAGGAGGCCTTCCTTGCCAGCTTGCTTGGAGATCCAGATGATTTTGAGTGTCTGGAGCAGGGGTCCCCAAACTTGGCAACTTTAAGACTTGTGGACTTCAACTCCCAGAATTCTCCAGCCAGCTATGTTGGCTGGAGAATTCTTGAAGTTGAAGTCCACAAGTCTTAAAGTTGCCAAGTTTGAAGACCTCTGGTCTGGAGGTTTCTGGATGGGGGAAAACTGCTCGCACGTGCAATGGGACCTCAGCAGCCCATTTCACTGCAGGAAAGGTTGAATGAGTCATCAGGCTAAGTAGCAGAATTCTATCAGATGTCTTTCAGAGGCATTGGACTATATTTCCCATCATTCCAGACAGCATGCTGCAGCAGCTAATGGGAATTGGGATTCTATACCTTTCAGGAATGGTGACTCAGTCTGGGAAAACTGCAGCATAGATTAGCAAAAGCAAAGGATTTGTTTCCAAGGATTTCCCCATTTTTGGCTGCTCATTGCAGCTACTCCTGTAAACAAGAGATCCAACCCAAAGACCTGAACTTGCTTAGCTTCTTCAAGATCAGCCAAGGTTAGCCAGGTGCTTTTTAAGGGCCTTGTTTCAAAAGGGGGGAATTGCCAGGCCTGGGCTGCAAAATTCAAGTGAAGTGGGGGGAAAAATGATACAAGAGTTCTCTGCATCTCTCCGTTGCCGCTTGGTGGATGTCTGAACGTTTACACGAACCAGATATGGTAATCCTAACGAAGAGAACTAAGTTTCACCCTGGTGGAGGGAGCACAGATTTTACAATTGGATTTCACCACTGCTTTTATGGCTGTTTGTAGCATCCTGTGGTCACGTGACTTCAATTTATGATGTTTTTGCTGAAAATGGACAGTTCTGAATTTTGGCAAAAACACTTCATAGCAAACAATGGGTTTGCTTAACGACTGCCCACACACACAGAAACATAAAATTGAATCGGCCACATGATGACTCACTTTATGATCATCGTGTCTTATGACCATAATGGGCAACTCCATTATGGTCATAAGTCGAGGACAGCCAGTATCATAAACACATGATGTGATTTTATAATCTTTCCGTATGCAGAAACCAAACGAAAAGAAGGACCAGGGGAGACATGATAGCAGTGTTCCAATATCTCAGGGGCTGCCACAGAGACGAGGTAGTCAAACTATTCTCCAAAGTACCTGAAGGCAGAACAAGAAGCATTGGGTGAAAAATAATCAAGGAGAGAAGCAACCTAGAACTAAGTAGAAATTTCCTGGCAGAATAATTATTCGGTGGAACAGCTTGCCTTCAGAAGTTGTGGGTGCTCCAACACTGGAGGTTTTTAAGAAGAGACTGGACAGCCAATTGTCTGAAATGATATAGGATTTCCTGCTTGAACAGGGGGTTGGACTAGAAGACCTCCCGGGTCCCTTCCAACTCTGTTGTTCTGTAGTTTATTTTGTTTTCAATGACAATTCAAGAATGGAAAAATGAGAATCTGATCAAAAGAAAGTGGGAAGCTCCACCCATCTCTACATCTTTAATTTAATATCTTGTTCATTCCCTGCAGTGCAAACTCTTGAGCAGGAGATGGGGAAGAGATGGAAAGCCCATGGGAGATTTCAGCATGCAGATCAATCCATCCATCCATCAATCAACCAACAATAAAAAGCAGACTGAGAATTACTCCAAAAGGAATGCTTTAGGCAAGGATCCCTGCAGGATAGGGTCAAAAAAATCAAGACAGCAGTTATGACAGCATCATTGAAGCCGCACAAGTCTTTGATGTGCATCAATGCACATCAGCACGGCTGGAGTTTTGACGGTACCTTTATGGGCACCATCTTGATTTTTCTGACCCCTACAAACATCCCCGGCTTTAGGGTAGTTCATCCAAGTATTTGGTCCTGAGAGTCCCATCTGCAAAACCTTTGCTCTGGATTTAATTGCATAACATTGGATATGTGGATCTCTCCCACCAAGCCCAGAATTAGGTTTCTAAATCTGGATGGTCAAAAGCTTCCAGGAAATTTTAGCAGGGCATGAAAATGAGGTTCAAGACTTGAGAAGATCAAATCAGAAAAGTATGGACTTCTCGCATGTCTGATTTAGCTCTTCTCTGGGCTCTTAATTCCCCCCACATTTTTCCACATGGCTGGCTTGTGGTTTATTGCTGAGAAAATGTGATTTTCCTGCCGCAGAATGAGATGCTTGGAGGTTTAAAGGCAGCTGCTGGGGAACCTGATTGATGGAGCTATCACCGCCTTGTCCCTTGCTTGGGCTAAGGTTGGTCACTATTAGTTAGACCAGACAGGATCTTGGGATGATTCTAAGTGGGTTCCCCACGGTCAAAATCTGGAACCAGTTCTGGCCATTTTAACCAAGATGTTGTGTTATGGAAAGGCCTGTGCTCAGCAAAATGGAACAAGCCACAATTCCTGCTATTTAATGCAGAATCCTTTTTTGGAACAAATCTCTTTAATGCTGGTATCTGGTTATAAAACTTGGCAAATCCTGTACTTACCCTGGGAAGCAGAGAAGGAAATGTGTTCTCAAGCCCAGAGAGGGCATATATAGAAAATAGGTGATTCAGATAATCCTCAACTTAAGACCACAGTGGAAACCCAGAATTTTGCTTGTAGGACATTACAATTATACTTTGAGGCACTGTGTGACCATTTTTACAATGGTCATACAGTAAGTCATGGCGATTAGGCGACCATGTGATTGCTAAGTGAATTCAACGTATCCAATGGGTGGCCCATCTTCTGGTAGAAGATGGCAGAATAGAATAGAATAGAATAGAATAGAAAATTAGGTAATTGGAACTGCAGAAAAAACGATTACTACCAACCTGCCTTCCATTGAGGACCTGTATACTGTATGAGTCAAAAAGAGGGCTACGAAAATATTTACAGACCCCTCGCATCCTGGACACAAACTGTTTCAACTCCTACCCTCAAAACGACGCTATAGAGCACTGCACACCAGAACAACTAGACACAAGAAGAGTTTTTTCCCTGAACGCCATCACTCTGCTAAACAAATAATTCCTTCAACACTGTCAAACTATTTACTAAGTCTGCACTACTATTAATCTTCTCATCGTTCCCATCACCCATCTCCTCCCACTAATGACTGCATGACTGTAACTTTGTTGCTTGGATCCTTACAATTTATATTGACTGGCTCCTAATATGATTTGATTGCTTATTTATTTATTTATTTATTTATTTATTTATTTATTTATTTATTTATTTATTTATTTATTTATTTATTTATTTATTTATTTATTTATTTATTTATTTATTTATTTGGATTTATATACTGCCTCACAGTGCAAGCACTCTCTAAGCGGTTTATGATTTATATTGACTGGTTCCTAATATGATTTGATTGCTTATTTATGTATGTATGTATGTATGTATGTATGTATGTATGTATGTATGTATGTATGTATGTATGTATTTATTTATTTATTTATTTATTTATTTAGATTTATATACTGCCTCACAGTGCAAGCACTCTCTAAGCGGTTTACACCAGTAAGCAATGTATATTTATATTGCCCCCAACAATCTGGGTCCTCATTTTACCTACCTCAAAAGGATGGAAGACTGAGTCAACCTTGAGCCGGTGAGATTTGAACCACTGACCTGCGGATCACAGTCAGCTAAAGTGGTGTGCAGTAACTGCCTCTAACCTCTGCGCCACCTCGGCTCTTGTACCCTATGACAATCATTAAGTGTTGTACCTTATGATTCTTGACGAACGTATCTTTTCTTTTATGTACACTGAGAGCATATGCACCAAGACAAATTCCTTGTGTGTCCAATCACACTTGGCCAATAAAGAATTCTATTTGAAAAAAGTCATAAATCATGGTTATGTGATCATAGAATGTTGCAACCACTCATAAATGCAAGCTGTTCTCCAAGCCCCCCAAATGTGATCACCTGACCAAAGAGTTGATACAGCATTTGTAATGTCGAGGATGGATTGCAAGTATGCTTTTTTAAAAATCTGTCATGACTTAGAAGGCTTGTTAAGCAACTATAAATCAAGGACTACCTGTAGTCAAAACCATAAGGATTCTTGGAGGCATCTTAAAGACAAGGTCCACAAGGGTTATGCTAGATCAGTATTTCTCAATCTCAACAACTTTAAGATTTATGGGCCTCACCTCCCAGAATTCCCTAGCCAGCTTTTTTAAAGTTGCTGAAAAACAACTTTAAACAGTGACCTAGATGGAAGTGGAGAATTTTCTCTATGCATCTCTATATAAAGTCTGATCTTGATCTTCAATAAAACTCAGTCCTAATATGGTTTCTTTGGTTCAAACTAAAGTGATATCCGAACCCATTCTTGGTGATTTGTAAATCATAGATTATAGTTTCCTATGTTATATAAACCTAGCCAGTCAGGTTTCTTGAGCATTAGCAATAGCACTTAGACTTATATACCGCTTCATAGTGCTTTACAGCCCTCTCTAAGCAGTTTACAGAGTCAGCATCTTGCCCCCAACAATCTGGGTCCTCATTTTACCGACTTCGGAAGGATGGAAGGCTGAGTCAACCTTGAGCTAGTCAGGATCAAACTGCTGGCAGTCGGCAGAATTAGCCCGCAATACTGCATTCTAGCCACAACTGCACCACAGCTTCCTTCCTTCCTTCCTTCCTTCCTTCCTTCCTTCCTTCCTTCCTTCCTTCCTTCCTTCCTTCCTTCCTTCCTTCCTTCCTTCCTTCCTTCCATCCTTCCTTCCTTCCTTCCTTCCTTCCTTCCCATATCACATAGAGTCAGGATATTGCCCCCAACAATCTGGCTCCTCATTTTACTGACCTGAGAAGGATGGAAGGCTGAGTCAACCTTGAGCCTGGTGAGATTCGATTTGCCAAACTGCTGGCAGCCGGTGATCAGCAGAAGTAGCCTGCAGTACTGCACTCTAACCACTGCGCCACCGCGCAGCAACCATAATTAAGCAAGCTACAGCTTAACATGATGGATAAACTCAGACAGTGACTTTCTGAAATTAATCCAGAAAGCTTCATCATGGAGCAGAAGACCGGATCCTGTTGTCCCAAGTGAAAACCTGTCGCAACCAGCACTCCATCGAGACAGCCAGATGACTCTTCCGTTTGCATGAAGACGCTTCAAAGTGGTGACTTTGCACTTGGCTGGTGTCACCATCCTTTGATGCTGCAACAGAGCACAAGAAAAATTGCCCTTGAGTTGCTCTGAGTGCTGGAACCCGTTGAGGATGGCCTGGAATACACTCAGTTAATCTTCTTCGTTGCTCTTGAGCACCAGTTCTAAACTTTTGTCTCTCATTCACACACATGCTCGGCCCTTCTTCCAAATGAGCATTAAGGGAGCTTGTCAGGGAGCTGAAACCACATCAGAAAGGCAGAGAGCGATCCAGTCTGGCGCACGTGGGGCTCCTCAAAGCTGAGTGCCAAGGGAGGAGACTGCAATGCTCTCTGGTTGAGGGGAGCTACTCCAGAGCTGCTGTGTGCACATGGTTGGCTGGTGTGTCTCTGTACAAATCTGTACCAGCTCATTCTTCAATGGCTGGATGTGTCCTAGGAAAAGGTTCCTTCCTTTGCAGACTTAGCCAGCTGGAGGTCTTGCAGAGGAAAAGTTGTCCCAATGGAAACAGGATATGGAGGATGAAGCCAAGCACCCTGGTCAGTTGCCAAGTGGGCTTGGAAGGCTGGACGTACTTAAGGATGAGGAGGTAATGACAAACGGAGTGCCAGACTCGAGCAATTTTAAAGAAGAGAGATGAGTGGGCCAGGGGCGGGCTCCTAATTTTTTTACTACCACTTTGTGGGCATGGCTTATTTTGTGGGTGTGGCTTGCTGGCCATGTGACCAGGTGGGCGTGGCTTCTCGGACTGCTGAAGGGAGGGGAACTGAGATAGGTCCTGCCGTCCATTCCCCCTCCCCTCAGCAGCTCGAGAAGCCTCGGAACGTGCAAAAATGCCTAGGATCATCACCGCGCGTTCGTGGCTTCTCGGACTGCTGAAGGGAGGGGAATGGAGATAGCTCCTGCCGCCCGTTCTTTCAGCGTCTCACACACTCCCTCGGCCATCCTCCCCTGCTTGGACTCACTGTGGGGTAGGAAGGCAGCACATGCGCAGTGCCGGAAGCTTGGCTTCTGGGCATGCGCAGAATTATTATTTTTTATTTAAATTTTTTTTTAAAAAAATGGCGGCGCCCAGGCACCGGCAACCGACCGCACCGGTACTGTGACGTCACCAGCGGGCTGCTACCGGTGCTATAGTGTGGACCGCACCTGTAGGAACCCACCACTGGAGTGGGCCACATGTCTTGGGCAGCGGGTCTGATGGGAGCCACCATTTTAAATCTCCCCCTCCTACCATTCTTTGGCAAAGTTCAAATTTCATTGCTCAGGGATAACCTTCCCCAAAGCTGGTGCTCTCAAATATATGGAGATTGCAATGTCCAGAATTTCTAGCAAGCAAGGCCCGAGGAATTCTGGGAATTCACTCCCAACATATTTATTTATTTATTTTTATTTATTGAATTTATATGCCGCCCAACTCCCGAAGGACTCTGGGCGGCTTACAACAAATAAACATTTAAAAACATTTGAATATTAAAACAATTTAAAACACACATGCATATCATGTCAAGACCGGATCCCACCGATTACAACCGCGAGGTCAACAGCCCCAGGCCTGCCGGAAAAGCCAGGTCTTTACAGCTTTTTGGAAGGCCAATAGGGTGGGGGCAGTCCGGATCTCCGGAGGTAACTGGTTCCAGAGAGCCGGGGCAGCCACAGAGAAGGAGGGATCAAGTTGCAAAGGTTGATGGTGACTTTATGGTCATATTAATGGCTTGCTGAGGACATCTCAAGGATCTTCAAGCTGGTTCTCTCAGCCTGAAATAAAGAAGGACAACCAATTCTTCTTTTTATCATAGGTATTGTTTTATGAGGGATGATGATCTCAAGAAAGAGACCTTCTGAGAAACAGCCAGGTCCTTGGTCATCATCTTCATCTACATCCATTATGGTGATTATGCTCTCTTGGAATTATGGGAACTGGAGTCCCACACTTTTGGACTGTGCCAAGTTGGTAAAGGTATGTTTGGAAGGACCAAATCTGGTGGACCAGTAACGTGCTTGTGACATCTCTGAAGAGCTGTTTCCCATGATTTCACTTGCTTAGTAAGTCTCCTCAGTTTCCAGAATGGATTTAGTAAGGCTTTAAATCAGTATTTCTCAACCTTGGCAACTTTAAGAGAGCTAGACTTCAATTCTCAAAATCCACCAGCCATCAAGAGGGATTCTGGGAGCTGAAATGTGGAAGAGTGGAAACTAAACAAGGAGAGAAGCAACGTAGAAGTAAGGATAAATTTCCTGACAGTTAGAACAAATAATCAGTGGAACAACTTGCCTCCAGAAGTTGTGAATGTTCCAACACTGGACGTTTTTAAGAAGATGTTGGATAACCATTTGTCTGAAGTAGTGTAGGGTTTCCTGCCTAAGCAGGGGGTTGGACTAGAAGACCTCCAAGGTCCCTTCCAACTCTGTTGTTGTTATTGTTATTGTTATTATTGAAATTCACCCATCTTAAAGTTGCCAAGGTTGAGAAACATTGCTTCAGATGGAACATCACTGCCCTGTGCATATTGTATCTGTGATTGTGCGTGAAGAAGGACATATGTGTGTGGTGGGCGTGCATATGGTCACATTTAGGAAAAATTACAGCAATTGTGCAGAAATCAATTCATTTTGGGGGAACATGGATGGGGGCTCCGTTGACTCCTTTCTTGCTTTGCATTTTTGAGGGCACAAATGAAATCTGATGACCCCAGCAGGGAGGGCTTTGGTGTTGAAGCCACAGTGGCTAAGTCTTGGTCCTGGGAAGCCAAGCTGAGCAACAGCAGATAAAACATGCCACTGGATGGGTTTTGGAAGTAGAATTTCTGGCCTGAAGCAAATTCTCCCAAAGAGGCTTAAAGGATGAGAGTTTTCCTTGGTATTGTTGGTTTGCATCGGTGGCTTCATATCAGGCAGTGTTCTAGAATCTTAAGAATTATTGGAGGTTGTTTTCACTCTAAACCAGTGTTTCTCAACCTTGGCAGTTTGAAGATGCGTGGAATTCAACTCCCAGAATTCCACAGCCAGCAACGCTGGCTGGGGAATTCTGGGAATTGAAGTCCACGCATCTTCAAACTGCCAAGGTTGAGAAACACTGCTCTAAACCACAAACTAAAATAAGATGCAGCAGCACAATTGGCAAAGTTCTCTGGTAGGAACTGAAGCCAGAACCTGGTTCCTAACGTGTTTTGAGAATGCACTACTGCTTTTTATTTTTATTTATCAGATTTATAGGGCTGCCCATCTCACAGAAAGTGACTCTGGGTGGCAATCCAGGAAAAATAATAAATGAGACAACCGTTTCATGAAAACCATTATGTAATAGTTATTGAAAAGAATTAAACATGATACAGTAACAGCAAAACACAGGAAAGGAGAATAATACAGTGGTAGAACAACACAGTCTATTAAGTAAGACCTTAAAGTTATGAACGTAACACAAGTCAGTGCACGGCACATGGATATGGATTGTGGGGTCTTTGGTGCTTTCTGAACTTGGCTGCTTCCTTGCAGATGCTTCATTACCCAAATATGTAGCATCTGGCATTGATGATGTTACCTGGTTGGGTAATGAAATGTCTGCAAGAAAACAACTATGCTCAGAGAGCACCAAGGACCCCACAGTTCAACCCTGAGTTACAAATATGGATTTGGATTATGACTTTCCAAATGGAAAGTCCTTTGTTAAGGGTCATGTATCTTCTCTCATTGGAAGAGCAGAAGTTGCTCATCGTTCTGCTTGGATCAGTGGTGGGTTCCTACTGGTGTGGTCCACTCTATAGCACCGGTAGTGGCCTGCTGGTGACATCACAATACGGGTGCAGTCGGTTGCCTGTGCCTGGTCGCCGCCATTAAATTTTTTTAAAAAAAAATTCTTTTTTTACATTTTCTTCTGCGCATGCCCAGAAGCCGAGCTTCCGGCACTGTGCATGTGCTGCCTTCCTACCCCACAGTGAGTCCAAGCAGGGGAGGATGGCTGAGGGAGCGAGTGAGACACTGAAAGAACAGGCGGCAGGACCTATCTCAGTTCCCCTCCCTTCAGCAGTCCGAGAAGCCACGAACGCGCGGTGATGATCCTAGGCATTTTCGCACGTTTGAGGCTTCTCGAGCTGCTGAAGGGAGGGGGAATGGGCGGCAGGACCTATCTCAGTTCCCCTCCCTTCAGCAGTCCGAGAAGCCACGCCCCCCAGTCACATGGCTGACAAGCCACACCCACAAAACAAGCCACGCCCACAGAGTGGTAGTAAAAAAATTAGAAACCCGCCCCTGGCTTGGATCCATCTGCCAACTCCTGGTTATAATGTTTGGTTGATCAGGTTTTGAAAGTCCGTTTCATCTACCAGCTTGATGGAAATCTCTGCTATCATGTATCAAAAATATCACAATGATGGCCACAACCATGTGATCAAAGCTTTACTTTTTTTTTACTCTCTCCATTATGCTAAATTACATTCAGCAAAGGAACACATTAAAGAACGATTAAATTTATTTTTGAACTATCAGTGCAGTAAGTGCCTTTTACAGGTGTGGTTTTACAGTACTCTATAATAGTATTTCTCAATCTCAATCTATAATAGAAGTGTCTCCATTTCTCAATAGTATTTCTCAATCTAAATCTTTAAGAGGGGGGGCGGACTTCAATTCCCAGAATCCCCCACTGAACACATTGCCTGGGGAATTCTGGGAGTTGAAGTCCAGCTGTCTTAAAGCTGCTGAAATGGAAAACATGCTGGTTTGTAATGTAATAGTGGTGTATGGCGCTGTGTGTGTGTGTGTGTGTGTGTGTGTGTGTGTGTGTGTGTGTGTGTGTGTGTGTGTGTGTGTGTGTGTTTGGTGCAGTTAAGTGTGCTGGTTACTCCTCCCCTCCCATGTGAACTCTTAGGTATGTTTTAAACTACCCTTTGAAGCACAGCTGCATGAAATATGGCTTGCACAGAGACAATCTATTCATTGCCTTTATTTATTAGTCTTTTAAAATATATACAGTATATATATATATATACTTGGGAATCCAAAGGAGGCTTTTGGTTCAGAGCTGCTGCGTCTGGATTCTGAGCTCCTCCAAAGCTGGAGTTAATTAGCATCAAGGTTGAAAAAGCGATTGTTATGCCGCTCATTTTCTTTCGGTGCATTGATGTAGCTAGGGCAAGCTTTGATACAAGGGGCCGGGGGAGCAGGATAACCTTAACGGAAGAAGGAAGCCTTGGGAAAAAATGTTCCCACCAGCTTGGAGAAAACAAATCTATCCTAATGGTTGGAGTCAGCAAAAAAATGGGAGGTTTTGATCTTTTCCTGCCTAGGTCAAAATATATACCCAAGGGGGTGAATCTGTTAGGATATTGGGAATACTTCTTCCAAATCCTTGTGCTCCCTTTTTCAAATTCAGGGCAGATTATCCCCTCCCCCTCCTCCCCTCTCCTCCCCTCCCCTCCTCTCCTCCTCTCCTCTCTTCCTCTTCTTCTCTCCCCTCCTCTCCTCCCCTCTTCCTCTTGTCTCATCTCCTCCCCTCTGCTCGTCTCCTCCCCTCCGCTCGTCTCCTCCCGTCTCTTCCTCCTCTCCTCTCCTCTCCTCTCCTCTCCTCCTCCCCTCCCCTCGTCTTTTCCTCTTCTTCTCTCCCCTCCTCTCCTCCCCTCTTCCTCTTGTCTCATCTCCTCCCCTCCGCTCGTCTCTTCCCCTCCGCTCCTCTCCTCCCCTCGTCTCTTCCTCCTCTCCTCTCCTCTCCTCTCCTCTCCTCTCTCCTCCTCCCCTCCCCTCCCCTCGTCTTTTCCTCTTCTTCTCTCCCCTCCTCTCCTCCCCTCTTCCTCTCATCTCGTCTCCTCCCCTCCCGTCTCCTCCCCTCCTCCTCTCATCTCTTCCTCCTCTCCTCTCCTCCCCTTCTCTCCTCTCCTCTCCTCTCCTCTCTTCTCCTCCTCCCCTCCCCTCCCCTCCTCCCCTCCTCCTCTCGTCTCTTCCTCTTCTTCTCTTGTCTCCTCCCCTCCCGTCTCGTCTCGTCCCCTCCTCTCCTCTCCTCTCTTCCTCTCTTCTCCCCCTCCCCTCCCCTCCCCCCTTCCCCTCCCCCTCCTCCTCTCTTTTCTTCCTCTTCTTCTCTCATCTCCTCCCCTCTCCTCCCCTCCCCTCCCCGAAATGTATTTGCCACCCATCTCGTATCCCTCAATCAATTCAACCAGGGAATGTTCTCTGCTGATCTGCCCTACAGAGCTTTCAAAAGGTGGCTTCTAAACGTTGAGACACACCGAGACATATGGGTAGTTTTCAACTCACAGCCATTCGTTTAGTGACAGATGAAAGCTATAATGAATGGCACAGAAAAAAGTGACGCATGATCATTTTTCACACTTACAACCATTGCCGCATCCCCGTGGTTACGTGATCAAAATCCAGGTGCTTGGAAACTGGAATGAACTCATGATGGTTGCAGACGCAGTGCCCCGGGGTCATGAGATCACCTTTAGTGACCTTCCCAGCTGGCTTTCAACAAGCAAAGTCAATGGGGGGGGGGAGCCAGATTCACTTAACAATCACATGATTCACTTAGCAACTGAAATGATTCATTTAACCAAAAGGTCATAAAATCAGGTATGACTTACTTAACAACTGAAGAACTTAATGTGAATTTTAGTCTCCATTGTGGTCATAAGTCAATACTATCTGTATTGGAGTGCACAACGCATGCTTTATCTCTTGGCATCTTGGATGGTGCAGGAGAACATGGCACCTCCCATTGCCCCATCCTTCCCTGTGACCTGCTTCTCAGAGTCCTGACTTTGCAGCAAATCCCAAAATTTTATTTATTTTATTTATTTTGTCAAGTACGTGTTAGTAATATACATAGATGTAACATTGTTTATGTACATAAGATGGGTACTGATAAGAGGGAACATTAGGACAGGGACGGTAGGCACGCTGGTGCTCTTATGCACGCCCCTTACTGACCTCTTAGGAATCGGGTGAGGTCAAGAGTGGACAGTCTAAGGGTAAAGTTTTGGGGGTTTGGTGACGAAACCACAGAGTCAGGTAGTGAGTTCCAGGCATTAACCACTCTGTTGCTAAAATTGTATTTTCTACAGTCAATTTTGGAGCGGTTCACTTTGAGTTTGTATCTGTTGTGTGCTCGTGTATTGTTGTGGTTGAAGCTGAAGTAGTCGTTGACAGGAAGGACGTTGTAGCAGATAATTTTATGAGCTATGCTTAGGTCGTGCCGAAGGCGACGTAGTTCTAAGCTTTCTAAGCCCAGGATTTCAAGTCTGGTTGCGTAAGGTATTCTGTTGCAAGTAGAGGAGTGGAGGGCTCTTCTCATAAAATATCTCTGGACACTTTCTAATGTATTTATGTCCGATATGCGGAGTGGGTTCCAGACAGATGAGCTGTATTTGAGGATTGGTCTGGCGAATGTTTTGTATGCTCTGGTTAGTAGTGTGATATTACCGGAGAAGAAGGTACGTAAGATTAGGTTAACAACTCTTGAAGCCTTTTTGGCAATGTTGTTGCAGTGGGCTTTGGCACTTAGGTCATTAGATATGAGTACTCCAAGGTCTTTGACAGAGTGAGGGTCGTCTGCAAGGTCTTGTCTGTTCAGCTTGTATTTGGTGTTCTGATTCTTTTTGCCAATTTGTAGGACAGAGCATTTGCTAAGGGTTTTCTTCTCCTCTTTTCCTGGTTCAGCCTTTACCTCTCCTTGCGTGCAAAGGAGGAAGCGGTGTGTGCGCTTTTCCCCCAGGGGCTCCTTACCATCTGTGCAAACAAGCGGCTTGTGAATTCTCCCAGTTCACACGTGCATCCCTGGGCGAACTTCGGCTGGAAAGCAGGACTCCCCGATCCTCTGCTGTAGTGGCTGTTGCGGCCTCGTAAATCATCCTGCCTGGCCTCCTTCGGGGCTCCGTTCAACATACAAGCCCTCACAGCAAGAAACCTGGAGGACTTCAGCTTCTGTTATTGTAGCCTCTGATGGGGGAGAGAGGGCTTTTTTTGGCTCAGCGGAGGGAAATTATAAACAGGAAAGCACTTTTTAAAGATAGGATTCTAGTGGGCACACACGCCAGGGTAGACAGCCCAGATACATTCTTCAATTCAATCAGAAGAGAGCCGGAAGGGACCTTGGAGGTCTTCTACTCCAGCCCCCTGCTCAAGCAGGAGGTAGTCCTCGACTTAAAACCGCAATTGAGCCCAACATTTCTGTCGCAAAGTGAGTTTTGCCCTACTACCTTTCTTGCCACAGTTGTTCAGTGAATCCCCGCAGTTGACTCTAGAAGACCTCTAAGGTCCCTTCCCTGTTATTTTATGACTCTCTAAGCATCTCCTGCTTGAGCAGGGGGTTGGACTAGATGACCTCCAAGGTCCCTTCCACCTTTGTTATTCCATGATTCTGTAAGGGTCTCCTGCTTGATCAGGGGGTTGGACTAGATGTCCTCCAAGGTCCCTTCCAAGTCTTGTTATTCTATGATTCTGTAAGGGTCTGCTGCTTGAGCAGGGGGTTGGACTAGATGACCTTCAAGGTCCTTTCCAAGTCTGTTATCCCATGATTTCAGACAAGTGACTGTCCAGTCTCTTCTTAAAAACATCCGGTGATGAAGCACCTACAACTTCTGAAGGCAAAACTGTTCCATTGGTTAATTGCTCTCACTGTTAAGGAAGTTTCTCCTTAATTCCAGGTTGCTTCTCTCCTTGAGTAGTTTCCATCCATTGTTTCTCGTCCTGCCTTCTGGTCCTTTGGAAAATGAGTTGACCCCCTTCCTCTTTGTGGCAGCCCCTTCTGGTTGTCAGCTCATTGCTTTGCTGACTTTGTTTAAGAGAGAGACTTGATGCTTAGTGGGAGCAGAGATGTCTGCAGGGTGTGGTCGAAAAAGTCAAAAAAGTGGTCACAATAATACAATCAAAGCTTTGCCTGTTTTTTCTCTGGGGAGAATTCTGATTTGGAGACAAAGACTTATCAAAGTAGGCTTGACATATTTCTCACCTGCCTTTCCTTCAAAAGATCTTCCTACATATCCCTCCTTCCTTCATTTTTCCTGTTAAGCAGGGAACCAAGTTTGGCTCAGCACGAACAAAGAAGCGGAGTCCAGATTCTCTAAGTCAGGGGTCTCCAACCTTGGCAACTTTAAGACTTGTGGACTTCAACTCCCAGAATTCCTCAGTCAGCTTTGCTGCAAGTCACATGTTTATTCAGGCATGAATGAAATTGGGTCCTCCCATAAGGCTGTAAGAACCCTGGATGCATTTCAGAGCAAGTACATATATGTAGGTTTTTACTTTTTTTTTAAATTTAACAGATTAAAAGAGTTTGAAAGGGACCTTGTAGGTCATCTAGTCCAACCCCCCTCAAGCAGGAGACCCTACACCAGTGATGGCGAACCTTTTTTTCCTCGGATGCCAAAAGCACGCGTGTGCACACTATTGCGCACGTGCGAGTGCCCACACCCATAATTCAATGCCCCATGCCCCCACACATGCACGTGCAATCCACCCGTGCTGCCCTGCCCCCCGTGCATGCACCCACGATCCCCCCGCTCCCCCATTTCCCGACTTCAGGTGGGCCCGGTAGACCCATTTTTCGCCCTCCCCAGGTTCCAGAGGTTTTCTTGGACCCTGGGGAGGGCAAAACGGCTTCTTTCTCCCCCCTGGAGGCCCTCCGGAGGCCGAAAACGCCTTCCCAGAGCCCTCCCCAGCTGGCCGGCATGCACATGTGCACTGGAGCTGAGTTAGGGCAGCGGCTCGCGTGCCGGTAGATATAACTCCGCGTGCCACCTGTGGCACGCGTGCCATAGATTCGCCATCACTGCCCTACACCATTTCCAACAAATGGCAGTCCAATCTCTTCTTGAAAGTCTCAAGTGTTGGAGCTCCCACAACTTCTGAAGGCAACTTCTGTTCCACGGGCTGATCGCTCTCACTGTCAGAAAGTTCCTCATTTCCAGGTTGAATCTCTCCTTGATCAGTTTCCATCCATTGTTCCTTATCTGGCCTTCAGGTTCTTTGGAGAATAGCTTGACCCCCTCCTCTCTCTGAAAACCCCTCAAGTATTGGAACACTGCTATCATGTCTCCCCCTGGTCCTTCTCTTCACTAGACTAGCCATGTCCAGTTCCTGTAACCGTTCATCGTATGTTTTAGCTTAGTTCTGGTTGCTCTCCTCTGTACTTTTTCTAGAGTCTCAACCTCTTTTTTATAGTGTGGTGACCAAAACTGGATGCAGTACTCTAGGTGTGGTCTAACTAACTTTTATTTAGTTACATAAGCAGGAAACATAGATCATAGCAGTTAAGGTAAGAACTTACAAAAAGACTTGTTCACACATCCTGTGGTGATGGACACATGCTTGGCTGTGGTTTCTTCATCAAGGATTTCATGAGGTCTTTACGAGACTAGAGGCCTGTGTTATTTCTGTTCATTTCAACATAGGAATCTAAATCCTTAGACGGGTTATCGGACCAATTATTAGATTCCTGATTAACAATCCCTCTACAACAGAGGGATTGATACTTTGGGTACTTTAAGACCTGTGGGAGAATTCTAGCTGAGGGAATTCTGGGAGTTGAAGTCCACACATCTTAAAGTTGCCAAGGTTGGACAACTCTGCTCTACAAGAACTACAACCCTATGAGGTAAGCGGGTCAACAAGGACTCTACAAGGTAGCCTGTCTGACAGAAGGAGGAACTGATACATGCCTGAAGAGTAAGCACATTACTGGCTTTGAAATTTAATTCAATTTAATTTAAACCAATGTATAGGCAAGGGAAATGCAATCAAATGTAGTCCTTATCCTGGCCCACTTGCTATTTTGTGGGACTACAACCCCCAGCATCTCATTCAAAGCTCGGGAAAAGTTGATTTAGATCAATGTTTCTCAATCTCGGCCACATTAAGATGGATGGATTTTAACTCCCAGAATTCCCCAGGCAGCATGCAGCAATTGAGGTTCACCCATCTTAAGAGGGTAAAACAGTGGTGAAATCCAATTTGTTTTACTACCGGTTCTGTGGGCGTGGCTTGGTGGGCATGGTGTGGCTTGGTGGGCGTGGCTTGGTGGGCGTGGCAGGGGAAGGATACTGCAAAATCTCCATTCCCTCCCCACTTCTGGGGGAAGGATATTGCAAAATCTCCATTCCTACCCCACTTCTGGGGGAAGGATACTGCAAAATCCCCATTCCCACTCCACTTCTGGGGGAAGGATATTGCAAAATCTCCATTCCTACCCCACTTCTGGGGGAAGGATATTGCAAAATCCCCATTCCCTCCCCACTCTGGGGCCAGCCAGAGGTGGTATTTGATGGTTCTCTGAACTACTCAAAATTTCTGCTACCGGTTCTCCAGAACCTGTCAAAACCTGCTGGATTTTACCCCTGGGTTAAAAGGCTGAGAAACACTGATTTAGATGATGTAAATTCATTACTTGCATAATCCAACAAATGGAGCCGCATCCACCTTCTGCTGAATGGGACCTGGAACTTTTGGCTCAGGGTCCCACCATAGGAACCCCTTTCTTGCTGTAATGTCAAGGATCTTGCTGGATTGGACCAAAGACAGAATCTATAGGTGCTGAGTGGACGCTGAAAGTGTAGGCAAGGCAACCTCATCAATGCTAGCGAGTGTGGGCTTTTCTCCCTGTTTATTTACTGCCGTTGCCCCCACCAGTTTTGGTGGGGTATAATTTCCTCCTTATGATGCCTTGATCAGCGGAATCACAGCCATACAAACCACATTTATACCGGTAGTCCATGATTTGCAACTGTTCACCTGGTGACCATTCAAATTTACAACGGCACCAAAAAAGCTGACTTTTTACAGTTATGACCAGCAGCCCCATGGTCACATGATCAAAATTCAGACACTTGGTAACTGGCATGTATTTATGACATGTTTATTTATGATTGCAGTGTCTTGGGGCCATGTGATCACCTTTCGCAACCTTCCGATAAGCAAAATCAATGGGGAAGCCAGATCCACATAACAAGGTAATAAATAATAAACTAACTGCAGTGATTAACTTAACAACTGTGGCAAGGAAAGTCGTAAAATTGGGCAAAACTCAACAACTATCTTGCTTAGCAACAAATTTTGGGTTCAATTGTGTTCATAAGTTAATGACTACCTGTACACTATTCAAAAGGGAAAATAACAACCTAGGAAGGACACAAAAAGACTACAACATATTCCTTCCAGGAGTCCACCTTAAGATAAGCAGGGATTGACACCAGACAAACTATTAGACAAAAAACAATTCTCTAATCAAGAAACCACCAAGGAGGAAACTATACCACCACCAAAGCAGATGGACATCAGACTATAGGAGAAGCCATTGCCTTCTTCATTGGGATGAGTTGTGTCTCTTCATATTGTGCAAACACAGAACATGGATGAATTCACTAATCCGGTTTAAGTGTGTTCTGCAGTCTCAGCCAATATTTAATTTATGTGACACGAAGCTACATTAACACAAAGCAACAGATGTACCCTGAGCTATCCTTGCTCTTGGTGCAGACACAACTCAAGGATGCTTAGGGCAATGGATACTTGGGAAGCCATTTAAGACCAGTTCACAGGATCAAAGTCAATTATTAACAGGGAAGGTAACTGAATTTCTCTCTGGTACCATGAAAGGCCCATTGGGAAAGTTGGAAGTGATCCGTTTTGTGTTGCTGTTTTCAGCAACAAAGTTATTTCTTGGGGGATTGAAAGCAACCCAGATGCCTAATTTTGCTACTGGCTCCAGATGTTCATTAAGCTCCCAGCAAAGATTGCAATTAGTTCATCCTCCATTTGGGAGAAAATGCTTGTTTGTTTCAGATGCAGGGCCAGGTCTCGCTTTACAGATGTTATGCTCTGAATTGGAAATGGGAAGGCTCTGCCTGCTTTTCAAAAGGAATTTTGGTCCCAGAAGCCTCAGACGTGCAAAATCTTGAAATTTCCAATCTAGGATCAAGAGCAGTGAGACATCAGCCTATCCAAGAAGCAATTGTCTTATTTACAGAGGATTAAATTAAATTAAAGTTATTTTTACGTTTGCATCCACATATATAAATTAGTGAATGCAGATGTTACTCAAACTTGTGATTCCTTCTTCCTTCCTTCCTTCCTTCCTTCCTTCCTTCCTTCCTTCCTTCCTTCCTTCCTTCCTTCCTTCCTTCCTTCCCTTTCCATCCATCCATCCATCCATCCATCCATCCATCCATCCATCCATCCATCCATCCATCCATCCACCTCAGAGTTATATTCCTTCACACTAGGCACTCCTCATTTAGTGACTGCCTTATTTAGCAACTGCTTGCAGTAATGACAGTGTTGAAAAAGTAATGTTGCAATCCATCCTCACTATAACCTTTGCAGGTACAGAAAGCAAAGGAAGATCATAAGCATAGTTGGGGTTTCACCTTGGGACGGTTTCACATAATAACCAAGTTGCCAGTCCCAGTTGTAATCACTAAATAAGGACTAGCCCTATTCTGAATCCAATTTGATTGGAATTGGCTCTGCTTTGAATGATCAACTAGCCATAAACATCTGGGCCCATTCAACATATTATGCCACAAAGCAAGCCTGTTGTGTCAACACAGCCATTGTGTATATTGAATGTATACATATAGTGTGTGTGTGTATATATATATATATATATATATATATATATATATATATATATATATATATATATATATATATATATATATATATATATATATATATATATATATATATATATATATACATACATACATACATACATACATACATACATACATACATACATACATACATACATACAGTATATGTCCTTGTTCAAATGCGTCTTTGGCAAAATGATTGGGGAAATTTGCTCCTTTTGGGGGGGAGGGAAGTGCTGTGCCACTGCTTCCTGCGACTTGCAAATGGATTTTAGAGAAAGCACAGCTTTTTCTGCACATGAAGCACCACGCAACAACAGGGGGAAGGTGCAGAGCAACGGATGGCCGGAAGAACGGGAACAGATGCAGAGACACTCTGTTCTCCAGCCAGCAATCAAAATCCAGATTTACTGCATCCAGCTCAAGATGTTTTAAGAATGGATAATAATAATAATAATAATAATAATAATAATAATAATAATAATAACAACAACAACAACAACAACAACAACAACAACAACAACAACAACAACAACAACAGAGTTGGAAGGGACCTTGGAGGTCTTCTAGTCCAGCCCCCTGCTTAGGCAGGAAACCCTACACTACTTCAGACAAATGGTTATCCAACATCTTCTTTAAAACTTCCAGTGTTGGAGCATTCACAACTTCTGGAGGCAAGCTGTTCCACTGATTAATTGTTCTAACTGTCAGGGAATTTCTCCTTAGTTCTAAGTTGCTTCTCTCTTTGTTTAGTTTCCACCCATTGCTGGATGGAAGAGGTGCTCCTGGGTATGCGATCTATTTACAACGTGCAGGAACTGAATTTATTTCCAGTCCTGCTGTCTGTCAGTGGGCAAACTGGGACAGGCAGGGAAATCCTGCTGAGCTTCAGAAGACCACTGAGAAGCTCCATGGGGAAGTGTGAGGGGTCATTGGGACTCTCTGAGCTTGGTTGTTTTCTTGCACACATCTCATTACTCAACTAGGTAACATCATCAGTGCTAGTAAGGAATGAGATTTCTTCTCGCTTTATATTCTAGTGGCTTGCCCTATCAGTGTTGGTGGGGGTGATCTTAGAGATTCTTTGGTTTGGCTGTTTGCCGACAGCTGTCAGTTTGGCAGTTCCTTGATTGGGGTATTGTTTACTTCTTGATGGTCTGATGTTAATCTTGGAGTTAATCTCCGCTCATCTGAGTGCCGATTGCCATCCCACTAACAACAGGGCAAGCCACTAGAATATAAACTGGAAGCAAACCTCACTTCTTACGGCACTGATGACGTTACCTAGTTGGGTAATGAAATGTCTGCAAGAAAACAACCAAGCTCAGAGAGCACCAAGGACCCTGCGTTTCAACCTTGATTTAAAAATATTCTCCTTTAATGGTGGGGTGTAATGGGATGAGGTAAGGCAGGAGGCAGTGATGAAAATGGGCCAGAACCACCCTTACCATAGCTGCTTTCTAAGACCAAGAATATTCCCCTCTTGTCTCAAAATATCTGCGATGTTTACATTTCTGCAGCATCTAGGGAGACTTTGTGGGTTCCTTTGTTTAATAATTAATTATAATAATTAATAATCTGCCCTCCTTCCTTCCCATGAGACGTCAAAGACACATGGACTGAAATAACGTGTCTTCCCTCAGGCTGCTTTCTTCCCATCTGGGTTCTCCAGGACTGGGTTCAATTAGGTAAGATTAGTCAAGCAAAGAGAAGAGAGATGTTTTCCAGATCCCTTCACACATCTTGCTTTTAGGGGCACTCTAGGACTTCTACTTTCCCCCCTTGTGGTTGCCGAAGCATCACCTGAACCTGTAGAGCAGCGTTTCTCAATGTGGGCCCCATGAAGATGTGTGGACTTCAACTCCCAGAGTGCCCCTGGGGCAGGGGTGGGTTCTAACTCGGCTCGCTGCCGGTTTGCTTCCTCCCGCGCCGCGTGGCTGCGCCTCGTGGGCAGTGCCAAAAAATCCAAAAACCATTTTAAAAAAAGCCTGCATGCGCAGTGCCGGAAACTCGGTTTCTGCGCATGCGCAGAAGAAAAAGAACCTGGAAAATAATTCAAAAAAAATATTTTAAAAAAAAAATCCCCCCAAAAGATGGCAGCATCCACGGACTGGCACCGACAGAACTGGTTCCATGACGTCACCGTGATGTCACCAGAGGTTTGCTACCGGTTCCATAGAACTAGTGCGAACCGGGTGGAACCCACCTCTGCCCTGGGGGATTCTGGGAGTTGAAGTCCACACATCTTCAAGTGGCCCACACTGAGAAACACAGTTATAAAGAAGCTTCCTGAGGAAAAATCTCCACTTTCCTTTTTCCATGCCTCTTTCAACTACCAGAGCTGAAGTGTTAGTTGGCACCCCGTAGCATAAATTGATAATTGCCACCGGCATCTATTCAGACGTACACTTATTTCAGTCTTTATAGGTGGCGTGTGCATGTGTGTACGAGAGACAGAAGGAGAGAGAGAGAGAGATAATATTTGAACACAGCTCAAATAGGCAGGTGCTTTGGTTTAACAGCGCTTAATGCATTGTAACTCCAGGTCACAGTAGGTCACACGCTGGGAATTGCGAGAGACGAAGCTTGTAATTCCTCTGCATCTGTTCTTAGAGCCATGTTTGAACCCCTGCCAGGTATTTGAGATCAATGTGATTCTGAGAATCCAGAGAGAGAGAGAAAGCCACATATTTAGAATCTACGCTGTGAGAGCCAGACCATCAAATAGCAACAACATGCTTTAGAAGCTTAAGATTTGTAGTTTAATATTTCCCATCTCCATTTAAAAATGGCAGGGTTGGGACTGACCCATCTTTTCTGAGATTTTAGAGCTAACAGAATAACGGAGTTGGAAGGGACCTTGGAGGTCTTCTAGTCCAACCCCCTGCTCAAGCAGGAGACCCTATACCATTTCAGACAGATGTCCAATCTCTTCTTAAAAACCTCCAGTGATGGAGCAGGAGCACCCACAACTTCTGGAGGCAAGTCGTTCCACCGATTGATTGTTCTGTCAGGAAATTCCTCCTTAGTTCTAGGTTGCTTCTCTCCTTAATTAGTTTCCATCTGTTGCTTCTTGTCCTGCCTTCAGGTGCTTTGGAGAATAGGTTAACCCACCGACCCTCTTCTTTGGGACAATCCCTTAGACCAGGGGTCGGCAACCTTAAACACTCAAAGAGCTACAAAGGTCCTAACCAGAAGCCCCCCGTTCAATTCTGGAGCCGACCGGAAGTCCGGTTCACCCACCATAGAGTCTCCTGCGTGGCATCCTTATTCCTCTACTTGTCCTAACCGAAAGCCCTATCAATTGTGGAGCCGACTGGCGACAGGGAGCCACAGCAGAGGGATGAAAGAGCCACATGCGGCTCCAGAGCCGCAGGTTGCTGACCCCTGCCTTAGACCGTATGATTCACTTAACTGCAGTGATTTGCTGAACAACTGTGGCAACAAAGGGCATAAAAGCACCCCGAGGGAACACATGTGTCTCACTTAACAACTGCTTTGCTTGGCAATGAACATTTTGGACTCAATTGTGCTCATAAGTTGAGGACTACCTGTACAGGCAGCTTGAAGCTTCAAGCCGCACAATGACTTCCTGTGGGGGATCACACTGGATGGTGAAGTCAAAGCACAGCTCACACTCAGCAGCCACAAAAGGAAGACAGGTTAAACCCGGCTAAAGCAGAGGGAAGGGGCTCTCTTGCGTACCACTTCCTATCAGCTTCCTCTTTGCCAAGTCTCTTTCAAGCCAACATCAGACATCTTCACTCCTGAAGAATCTGATATGTGCGCAAGCAGCAGGCGTTTGCTCCCTCCCACTGAATTTCTCTCGTTTCATTCCGCTGTTGTTTTTTGTATGGAAAGGTCTAGCAAGAAGGGATCTTCCAATTCCTTCCCAACCAGCTGCTTTTGTAGAATGGGAGGGAATGGGGAGCTGGAAAGGGGATTCGTTATGGGACCTTTGATTGCACAGTACCGGAAATCTGGGGGAAAAGATGCAACTTCTGGGCAGTCCAACCTTCTCCAGTCTTGAGCATCGGAGCGGCATTTTTGGAACAAATGACAAACCATTGATGAGTTGGCCAACTGCTAATGATTGCAATGCATCAGGATTGTGTATTTGTTGACTGACTTGTTTCCCTTGTTGCCTGGGGAAGCTACTCATTAGGGACCTGGGATGAAGCCACAATAACCCTATTAAGAAGAGTCCGCCAGTTAAGGTACTCATTGGCAACCAAGTGAAAAGTCCAGAGAGTTTCTTGGCTGGTTTAGAACAGAAGACAACAATCCTTCTCAGGGCACCTTTGGAATGGTTGGGAGGAGGATTAAAGTGTCGCAATTGCCAACCAAAAGAGTTCCTATGGGTCAGGCATGTAGTTTGTTTATTTAATACAGGGGTCCCCAAACTTGGCAACTTTAAGACTTGTGGACTTCAACTCCCAGAATTCTTGTTGCCAAGTTTGAAAACCTCTGATTTAACAGAATAACAGAATTTGAAGGGACCTTGGAGGTCTTCTAGTCCAACCCCCTGCTTGGGCAGGAAACCCTATACCATTTCAGACAAATGGTTGTCCAATCTCTTCTTTAAAAACTTCCAGTGTTGGAGCATTCACCGAGCCGAGGTGGCGCAGTGGTTAAAAGCAGCACTGCAACCTGAACTGCTAGTTCAGCAGTTCAGCTGTTCAAATCTCACCGGCTCAAGGTTGACTCAGCCTTCCATCCTTCTGAGGTGGGTAAAATGAGGACCCAGATTGTTGGGGGAAATATGCTGAACTCTGTAAACCACTTAGAGAGGGCTGTAAAGAACTATGAAGCGGTATATAAGTCTAAGTGCTATTGCTATTGCTATTGCTATTCACAACTTCTGGAGGCAACTCATTCCACTGATTAATTGTTCATTAATTTCTCCTTAATTCTAGCTTGCTTCTCTCCTTGATTAGTTTCCATCCATTGTTTCTTGTTTATTTATATCCCACCTTTATGATTTATATCACGCTTCCCGGAACTAATTAAAGATGAGTACCGAGGTACCACTGTATTTGTAAAAATGATATAAATCATTTTTGATATATTTTTATATATATCCCACCTTATCATAAAGGTGGGATATATATAAAAAAAATATCAAAAATGAAATAAAAAATGAAAAAAAATTATTATTTTTTTTTAAAAAGATGGCGGCTCCCTTGGACCAGCACCGACCAATCTGGTTTGGTGATGTCATCATGACGTCACCAGTGGGTCGCTACCGGTTTGGGCGAATCGGTCCGAACCGGGAGGAACCCACCCCTGGATAAATCTTATCTTAACCTGTAAGTTTTCATGGCTAAAAGACGACTAGAACTTCTCCTTATCCCTCTTCTACCTCCCCCTCCCTTTTCCCTCTTCATCGTCCTTCCTCCTCCCCCTTTTTGTCCTCTTTTCTCCTCCTCCTTTCTCTTCCCTCTTTGTTCCTCATTCTCCTCCCTCTTCCTCCTCCTTCCTCCTTCCTCCTCCTCCTCCTCCCTCTTACCTTTTCATCCTCCTCCTTCCTCTTCTTCCTCATCCTCCTCCCTCTTCCCTCTTCATCATCCTTCTTCCTCCTCCCCCTTTGTCCTCTTTTCTCCTCCTCCTTCCTCTTCCCTCTTTGTTCCTCCTCCCCCTCCCCCTCCTCCCTCCTCCCTCTTACCTTTTCCTCCTCCTTCTTCCTCCTCCTCCTCCTCTTCCTCTCTTCTTTCTTTCAGTCATTGTTGACTCCTGCCTAAACCAGTCCCTGCAGTTTCCTCAGCAAGATTTCAGAAATAGCTTACCATTGCTTCTTTCTTAGGGCTGAGACAGAATGACTGGCCCAAAGTCACCCAGCTTGCTTCATGCCCAAGACAGGGTTTAAAACAGGGGCGGGTTGCTTACTTACCGGTGCCGGTGCGCTGTGCGCGCATCTCCACGTTTCAGGCGTGCGTGCGCCCCCTCGCGCAATTTTGCTTTTGCGCATGTGCGGAAGCAAAATCTCACCAAAATCTCACAAGGGGACGCGCGCATGCACGAGATTTCAGTGAGATTTTGCTTCTGCGCATGCGCAGAAGCAAAATCTCGCTGAAATCTCGCGTGCACGCGCACCCCCTCACAAAATTTTGGTGAGATTTTGCTTCTGCGCATGCGCAGAAGCAAAATTGCCCAAAAATTCACCGAAAAAGATGGCGACGCGCGGGACGGACCAACGGAGAGGGCTCCGGAGCGGTTGCGCGCCAATTGCGCAATCGGCCACTCCCTACCGGAGCTATGTATCGGACAGCTCCGGCAGGAACCCACCTCTGGTTTAAAATCTCCTCGTTTGTAGCCTGGCGCCTCAACCACTACACCAGACTGGCTTTATTATCTAGCTACGCTTCTGGAGTATAAAATTATAATGTGGAAGTCCCTGATTGTGAGTTTGATCCTAGGTAGAGGCAGATGTAGGGTCTCCTGCTTGGGCAGGGGGTTGGACTAGATGACCTGCAAGGTCCCTTCCAACTCTGTTAATCTGTTAAAGGCTGCCTAAATTTGAATTGAGGATCTCGCAAATGCCCTCCACTAGATCGCCCTGATGAAATTCATCTGCAAACCAGTTTCTCTGTCTCTTTACCCCGAGGAGGCTTAGCATATAATTTTTCTGTAATCCTCCCCTCCCGCCACTAAAATGAAAACATTGCTGCCCCCTGTGGTGATCTCAGAAACCAAAATGAGTGAAATGAAACAGTCTGAGGTTTCTGTTCTGGAATAAAAAAATATATAGGGCTTGGCGAAGCAACTGTAGCTGACTCCCCCTCCCCCAATTCCCCCCTCCCCCAATTTTTCCTCAATTGAAAGGGTCATAAATATTTTAACCTTGGAAAGTGTCAATATCAAAGCATATAAATTAACAGAAGATGCTACAGAATGTTATTTAAAAACAAAACAAAACTTGGGAACTTTAAGCTGGGTGGACTTCAATTCCCAGATTTCCCCAGCCAGCATGTTTCAAGAGGGGTAGACATCAACTACCCCTCTTTACATCGGGGGAATTCTGGGAGTTGACGTCTACCCACTTTAATGTTGCTAAGTTTGAAAATACTGTGGTAGAAGACGAAGAAAGCTACTCAATGAAAGATCCGGCAAATTCAGTCGGACCTTCATAAGCTGTCTAGATTCACACGATTAAGGGGTATAAAAGTTCTCTCAATCAATCAATCAATCAATCAATCAATCAATCAATCAATCAATCAATGTCCTCTCCGTGCTGAATGGCAGCTTTAGGATATGGTGTGCCTTGCTTTCTCACAGTACTAGCTTATTGTAAATAGAGGATTCAGTTTTTCAATGTAGCATCCTCGGTGCCAAAAACAAACACAGGGAAAAAAAACAAATCCTGTGCTATTTCTTTATCAAAACAAGCTTCCTTTCTGCATTTCTAGGGAAAGCTCTGTTCTCTCCCCCCCCCTGGCTGTTTGGCTAGAAGGGGATAGCCCCCCCTGGCAGCGAGTTCAAAATATGACAGTTCTTAAATCCATCTTAATGCTCCCAAAGCTCACCCATTCATCTTTTCCAGCTTGGCATGCCAGGAGCAAGGATGCTGCACAAGACTTTGTGAATTGCACATAACAAATCGACAATGCTTCAATCTCAACTTCCTGCCTGCCATTTTGACTTTTGAAATAAAATCTGGCGGATGTTCCTAAGTGGTACTATTTGGGAGAAGCTATGGAAGACACAAATGCGTCTTCCACAGGTGGTGGCTCAGTGAGCTTATTGATCAAAAAGGTCGGCAGTTCGGCGGTTCAAATCCCTAGCGCCGCGTAACGGAGTGAGCTCCCGTTACTTGCCCCAGCTTCTGCCAACCTAGCAGTTCGAAAGCACGTAAAAAATGCAAGTAGAAAAATAGGGACCACTTTGGTGGGAAGGTAACAGCGTTCTGTGCGCCTTTGGCGTTTAGTCATGCCGGCCACATGACCACGGAGACATCTTCGGACAGCGCTGGCTCTTCGGCTTAGAAACGGAGATGAGCACCACCCCCTAGAGTCGGGAACGACTAGCACGTATGTGCGAGGGGAACCTTTACCTTTACCTGTGGAAGACACATTTGTGTCTTCCACAGCTGATGATGATGAGGCCACAAAAAATGGGATATCAATGCAGAATAGGGTGATGGTGGTCGCAGATTCTCACAACCTGTGGGTCAAAGCCCCTCTTGATCTGATGTTGTGCAACTGGGAGAAATTGAATTAACTGACTTTTTTTTTAACCAGTTAGGAAGTGTGTATGCTTTGCATTTTGCAAATGTGGCATGGCTAACTTAAGGGGCCAATTTGCACAGCAAATTAGTCAGACCCTCTTCAAATCTCTCCTGCCAACTATCACACTATGTTTGATTAGACCTGTGTCGCTCTCCCTCCAAGGTGAAAGGGGGCAGGGCTTCAATCCCATGGGTGTCGCCACCATTTTGACTTTTGGGATGCTCCTCCCTAGGAGATACCGCTGAAAAAGACTTTGGGGTGAGAATCCCAGGAGGGGGGCTGGACTAGATGACCTACAAGGTCCCTTCCAACTCTATTACTCTGTTAATCACCAGCTTCAGTCTTTCTACCTGCTGGGTGACTCCTTGCAACTTCTAATTCCCCTTGTTAATTGGACTTGCGTGCCTGGGCTAAAAAAATACCAATATAGCTACTCCTTGACTTGGAATAGTTCATTTAGTAACCCTTAAAAGTTACATCACTGAAAAAAGTGACCTAAGTCTATTTTTCACACAATGGGGTTGTAGCATCCCCATGGTCATGTGATCAAAGTTCAGCTAGTTGGCAACCGGTTCATATTTATGACGGTTGTAAGTGTCCTGAGATCATGCGATCGCCTTTTGCCACCTTCTGACAAGCAAAGTCAATTGGTAAGTCAGTTTCACTTAACAACCGGGTTACTAATTTAACAACTGCAGTGATTCATTTACTGACGGCGGCAAGAAAGCTTGTAAAATGGGACAAAACTTGCTTAACAAATGTCTTGTTTAGCAACATAAATTTGGGGTTCAATTATTGTGGTTGTTAAGTTGAGGACTATCTGTACTATGTGTGTTGGTGCTTATTCCTGAACTTCGGACCCCCCCATCCTCCCACCCCAATGTAATGGTCTGTGTAAATGACCTTGGAAGATAGCAGATGGGACAACCTGAATCTACAGGTAAAGATGCCTTAGCTCACTGAAAGAAAAGGGACAGAGGAAACATTTCGGAGGGGACTCCCCCTAGTTTTCCGAAAAGTTAAAGGAGAGGGGAAGTACTTTCAGTCCTGCAAAATTCTACACATTTACAGATTAACAGAGATGGAAGGGACCTTGTAGGTCATCTAGTCCAACCCCCGCCCAAGGAGGGGACCCTACACCATTTCTGACAAATGGCAGTCCAGTCTCTTCTTGAAAGCCTCCAGGGATGAAGCTCCCACAACTTCCGAAGGCAACTTCTGTTCCATTGGTCGATTGTTCTCACTGTCAGGAAATTCCTCCTTATTGCTAGGTTGAATCTCTCCTTGATCAGTTTCCATCCATTATTCCTTGTCTGGCCTTCAGGTGCCTTGGAATAGCTTGACCCCCTCCTCTCTGTGGCAGCCCCTCAGATATTGGAACAGTGCTATCCTGTCTCCCCTGGTCCTTCTCTTCAGTAGACTAGCCAGGCCCAGTTCCTGCAACCGTTCATTCTATGTTTTAGCCTCCAGTCCAGGGGTGGGTTCCTACCAGTGCGGTCCACTCTGTCGTTCCGGTAGCGGCCTGCTGATTGCGCAATTTGCGCACAACGGCTCTGGTACTATCTTCACCGGTCCGTCACATGGCACCATCTTTTTTTTTGAAATTTTGGCGATTTTTTGCTTCCTGCACATGCGTGGAAGCAAAATCTCGCGAGGGACGTGCGCGCGCACAAGATTTTGGCGCGCATCCCCTCATAACATTTCGGTGATTTTTTGCTTCCTGTGCCTGCGCGGAAGAAAAATCGTGCGAGGGGACGCGTGAGGGGACACGTGTGCGTAGCGAGCATGGTAGGTAGGTAAGAGGAACCCGCCCCTGCTCCAGTCCCCTAATCATCTTTATTGATCTTCTCTGTTAGTAATTCTGTTAGTGCAGGACTTCCCAAACCTGAGTAAATTACCCCAAATTGGGTAAAAGCGGTTTTTCTTTGGGTAATAACAACACACAAACCCATTAATGGTTTTGCAGAGCGAGTGATCATGCTTAGGTCAAGCAGTCAGTGCAAAACATTACTTGGAGAGAAGAAGGATCATTTAGGGACGTTGAGGTTAACAATTCAGGATCGACGCAGGCAGTCCTTGACTTGCAACCATTCATTTAGTGACTGTTTGAAGTTATGACAGCACTGAAAAAAGTGAGTTACAACTGGTCCTGTTGTGGCCAGGTCGAGTCCAGGGCAATTAGCAGCCGATCCCGATGATTCGGAGGTAGTGAGGGTGCAGTACAGAAGACCGGTGTTCCTGGCACCAGAGATGGAGAGTGAAGAGGACGTGGGGTCAGAGGCTGGCGAACAATTAGAACCTGATGCATCTCCTGAGATTAGTGACTCAGGAGAAGAGGAGGAGGCTCTTCTGGATGCCAGAGTGCACAGGTCCTCAAAGAGACATGAGTGGCTAATCAGGAGGAGGCTTCCTCGTGAGTAGTAATGCAAGGCTTGACCACGCCCTGAGGGTATTTAAGGGTCTGTCACGAGGGGCTTCGGTGCAGAGAACAACTCCGTTCTGTGGTTTCAGCATTTTGCTCTTGTATCTGCATCTCGGATTATCAACAGTTAACATTTTTCCTGTGATTAATGAGAGTTTGGATTTCTGCCAAAACCTCCACGAGGTGAGATAACGCTCCTTAATTGCTCTCTGAGACTCTAGCCAAATACTGGGAAGACTTTGTAAATGACTGATATTCTTTTCAAAAGATTCAACTCTGGCTAAGAATTTATTTGCAGTAAAAGAATATTGTTTCCAATTTCTTCTTGTGCATCTTATTTTGGGGGCATACCCATGGGGACAGAACAAGTCCTCAGACTTATGATTGTCGCAGCGTGACCATGGTTACATGATCAAAATTTGGGCGCTTGGTAACTGGCATGTATTTGTTCGTTGCAGCATCACAGGGTCACAGGACTGCCATTTGCGACCTTCCCAGCTAGATTCGCTTAACGACCATGTGATTCACTTAACAACTGGGCAAAAAAGTCCTAAAATCTCTTAACGATTTGTTTAACAACCGCCTTCCTTGATAACAGAAGTTCCATTCCAATTGTGCTCGTAAGTCCAGGATTACCTGTATTCTGTGGCTGCTGGCAATGTTGCCACAATGCAATTATAATCATTTCCAAGCATGTATATGAGTGAAGCAGGATTCTCCACTCTTGCCTTCATAAACAGCACAAAACAAGATTGGGCTGAACCCCCAAAATGGTTTTGTGTAATGAAAGAAAAAGTTTGGGAAGCCTTGTGTTAGTATAATCTTACAAAACAGAACTCGTCCTCCCGATTGTGCTTTCTATCTGGACGACCTTGCAGGACTGATACCCATGGTTCCTTACTCTCTGATCAATGTATCAATCAATCAATTAATTAATAAAAAGAATTAAATCAATTAAATTAATTCATACATTGATTTAATCAATTTAGATGAGGGAATGGAATCATATTTACAGATGACAAACTTAATTAAACCATTCAAATTAAATAATGTAATTAAAATTAAATTAATTAGTGTATTGCCACTATGAACACATTTTCCAAAGCAACCAGAAGGCAAAACAAGAAACAATGGATGGAAACTAACCAAGGAGAGAAGCAACCTGGAATTAAGGAGAAACTTCCTAACAAGGTTGACTCAGCCTTCCATCCTTCCGAGGTGGGTAAAATGAGGACCCAGATTGTTGGGGGCAATATGCTGAACTCTGTAAACCGCTTAGAGAGGGCTGTAAAGCACTATGAAGCGGTATATAAGTCTAAGTGCTAAGTGCTATTGCTAACAGTTAGAACAATTAATCAGTGGAACAACCTGCCTCCAGAAATTGTGGGCGCTCCATCACTGGAGGTTTTTAAGAAGAGACTGGACAGTCACTTATCTTGAATGGCATAGGGTTTCCTGCTTGAGCAGGGGGTTGGACTAGAAGACCTCCAAGATCCCTTCCAACTCTGTTGTCCTGTTATTCTTTTATCTTATGTTTGCTTATGTACTTATTTCTTGGAGTCTAACCAGGGGTGAAATTCAGCAGGTTCGGACAGATTCTATAAAACCAGCGGTGGCGATTATGCGCAGTTCGGAGAACCGGTAAATCGCACCATTGACTGGCCCCTCCCTGCCCCTCTCACTCACTCCTTCTCTCCTCCTTCTTGGGCTCATACACACAGAGCAAACATGAGAAGGTGGTGAGAAGCAGCCAGGTTGAACGCTAGAAGACTTGGCCGAACTTCTGTTGGTTGTGTAGGCGTGGCTTGGTGGGCGTGGCTTGACTTGGCCATGCCCACCAAACCACGCCCACAGAACTGGTAGGGGAAAAATTTGAATGTCACCCCTGAGTCTAACCTTTGTTCTGAGGATGATGGATGGTTCAGAAATACAAAATACAAAATATATATCCACGGACAACAAATAGAGGTGGTGGAATAAATCAGAGAAAGGGATGCAATTGTTTTAGTCAGACATAAGACTGTTTCCTACCTATTTTTACTGGCAGAAAATGGGGCCAGCCTGGTATGTGATCCCAGGGTTGGGAAAGTTGTACCTAGCTTTATAATTTGAGGACAAGGAGCCAATTGAGAGCATTTAGGCAAGAATACAAGAAAAGGAAATAATATCACACTAATTGACCCAATTTTACAACTCTTTCACGGCAGTCATGAAACAACTCTATTATTCATTATGGGATGGATTTTGCTGGAAACTGAAAAGTAAACCCTGGTGTCTGGCAAAATTGTAAAAAATTGGAGACATGTGATCACTGGATACTGAAAATAGCTGTAAAACTGGGCTGGTGGCCAAGCACCCAAAATACAGTCCCATGGGAGGTTTGAAACTGGCCGTAAGTAGCTTTTGGTGGAGGGGAAGCATTGTAACTTCAACCAGTCATTAAGCGACTGGTCGTATGTTAAGGACCACCAGTAATAGACGACTTCAATTATCTGGACATCTGTTGAAAAACTAGCCTGACTCAAACTGCACACAGTGCTAATAATTCCTTGGTAATTGGCTGATGATTTCATTTCCCAAAAGAAGAGACAAGGAGGCCAGTGTTTCTACCAAGGGTATCCATGGGATGATGGTCAATTAAATCAAGATGGCAGCTCCAACTATCCAGCCAAAGCCCACATCTTTGTTTTAAATGCAGATGCTCAGCCTATCATTGGCCCATTTATGTTAAGGTGAGAATAAGATCTCATAGAGGCGATTTAGATCTTTTCTTGGAATTCAGACATTTAGAAATAAAGCCGAGATTAAAGGTCTAATAGAAAATATTTATTTTGGTACAAAAACAATAAATCCTGAACAGTTACATTCTTACTAATAAATCGTGACCGCTCCCGGTCAGAATCAAAGGCAGAATAATAATAATGGAGAATCAGGAATGCACACATGCGCAGAAGATCACATCACGTGTCCTGCTTGTATTGGAATGTACCATAATATTAGGATAGGGGTGAACGGACTTCCGGTTTGGAGCGCCATCGCGGACGTCCCTTTGTCGGACGCCTTTCCGATCCTCGTAAAAAGCCGCCAGAACAGCTGTCTGGCGGCTTTGAAATCTCTTCCCCGGGCAAAGGGGAGAGATGAGAGCCTGACAGGTGGGGTAGAGCCCCCCCAGCGCCCTAGAAGCCATCTAGGGGCGCGAAGGGAGAGCTCCCCATGCAGCCTGTCTCCAGCTCCGAGGATCAGGAAACCTCCGCTTTTGCGGAGCTAGATGTCGTGACCAGCCGCTGCTTCCAGAATGGGATTTACAATTACTTTTGAACTATAGAAGCAGACAGAGAGAAACAGGCGTGAGATGGGCAAGTACTGAAACCTCTTTTTTCTTTTTTTTTCAACTCCTGGGTAAGCTTTCACTTCGGCAAGGAAACAAAGGAAACAAAGTAACAATATGGCGATTGAGAAGTGAAAGTGACTTTCGTTTTCCCAGAGGCTTTTTTTTTTTTTTTCTCTTATGGAAACTTTTAACTTGGAAAAATGGCTTTTTCTTTCTCTGTCTCCTAACCCTGGATTAAAGTTATAATTGAAAGATTTTTAATAATAAAAGACTACCTGGTTTTGAAACTGGAAAGAACTTTAATCAGACACCTGGCTTTTTTTTCTTTCTCCTTTCTCTTTTTTCTTTGTACTCTTTTGAAACACCATAATGGCTTCAAAATCTGGAAAGACTGTTTTGACTAAAAGAAATGACTATTCATCTGGATATATTTCTAAAATGCAACTTAACACTGAGCTAACACCTCCACAGCTTTTGACACCTGAAAATTTATTAAATAATTTAAAGATTATGAAACATGAACTTACTTTGGAATTTAACCAGAAAATAAGTGAGATAGACCATAAGATGCAGGCTGCTTTGAAGAATATGAATCAACAACTAAGATTTGATGTGTTAGAGGTTTGCAAAGGCTTAGCAACAAATATTGAAGTTTTGGCAGAACGTATTGAAACAAATAAACAAGCTTTGGCAACTTCGGTGAATTACATAGATAAAATCCAAAATGACATTGCAAATTTTGAAAAAGAGGTCTTAATGACTCAGTTCAGATCTATGGAAGTTGCTATAAGGATTAGAGGTTTGAAAGAAGGATTATATGAAAATTTAAAAGGCAGGATGGTTGACATATTGGATCAGGTGTCTGGAATTTCTAAAGCGGAATTGGCTACACAAATCGACAAAACATACAGAATCAACTCGTGGTACGCCAAACAAAAGCATCTACCAAGGGATATTGTCATATATTTTACCACAAGAGCTCTACGGAACAGAATTATACAAGCAACGTTTAACAATAATCTTATGGTGAATGGTCAGGAACTAAAGATTTGGAAAGAAATCCCCTCTAAAATGCTTAAAGCCAGGAAAAGCTATACTTTTTTGATTGATGAATTTAAGAGATTAAATTTACAATATAAATGGGAAGCACCAGTTGGAGTAACAGTGAAATTTTCTGGAAAAAGATACCGGCTCAACACGATAAAAAAAGCTACTGAATTTTATGTCAATGTTCTAAAGGCTGATATATCCAAGATTCCAGAAGAAGGGTGTATGAAAATAAAAGAGGAGGAGGAGGGGAAGCCACCTTCGATGGATCAAAAAGAAATAGACTCAAAAATCCAAAAGGAGTGCCTGAATCAGATAGCTGGGGAAGAGGAGATGGAGGTTTGGGAGCAGACGGGAGACGACTTGACAAATTTGAATTTATTGAACTATTAAAAGATGAACTATCAAGATACAAAACAATGTGATGTTGAAATATATTGGATGGATAGAGACTAATATGATTGTATTTTATCTTTTCCCTATCTAATGATTACTTATGCAATATTTAGTTAAGTTTTATATAATTTTGAGGTTATTTTTAATGTTGATAATATTAGATATATATAGTTTGTTGAAGATTTGTTTATTGTTTATTCTTCTTTTATTTTCTTTTTTTGTTTATTGAAGTTAGCGAATTAACTTAGAATATCATGATGAAATTTAATATTTGATGATTACTTATGTAACATTTAGTTAAGTTTTATCTTAGAGGTTATTTCTAATGTCAATAATATTAGTTTAAGATTTGTGTATTTTATATTTAGTTATTACTTATGTAACACTTACCTTGTATAAGATAGAGGACTGAAGGGAGGAGGTAGGAGGTTTGTTTGTTTGTAGTGTTAAAGAGTTTTCTCTTTCTTTCTTTCTTTTTTTTATTCTCTTTCTTTTTTTTTCTCTCTCTTTTTTGTATCTTTACTATTGTATATAAATGCGATATATTAGTACTGTATAGTTTGGAGTTGAAGTTTTTTTTAAAAAATAGTGTTCTTTTTTTCCTTTTTCTTTTTTCTTTTTATTAACAATTTAAACTTATTATTATGCCCTGTATTATCTCTGGGAAGTCCGGGGGGGGGAGGTGGGGAGGGAAGGGGGTGGGTCTGGGGGGGGGGAAATAAAAATGTTTGTACTTTGGATTTAATATTTTGTTACCACTTATGTAAGTTTGTACTAATAAAACTTTTTTGAGAAAAAAAAAATATTAGGATAGGGGTGCATCACCCTGCATAGACATACAACTGGCAATATTCACTACGTGACAATTTATTCATATATTGCAATCTCTCTCAGGTTATTGCTGTTGAGAACACTGAGACCACCACACCCAGAATCCTCCCCCGGCCCCAACATAGCCATGGCGAGGAATTCCAAGAATGACTCTGAGAAGGCTGTGACCCATTTTTCTAGAAGTTCATTCAGCCACAATCGAACCTGCAGAAAAGCTCTGATCTGTCCTGCCCCAAAGTAATGGCATTTGGAAGAGAGATGCGATTCTCAAGAGATATCTTGGCAAAGTCCCTGCTATAATGAAAATGGTGACCATTAACTCAACAAAGAGCAGCCAGAGGCAGGAGACAGGTGCCAGGTGCCAGGTGCCAGAACTCTTCTCAACCTTAGCAACTTTGAGGTGTGTAAACTTCAACTCCCAGAATTCCTCAGCCAGTCTGGATAATGGAGGGGGCAGGACCTGGAGACACAGAATAGGAGGGAAAGAAACCAGGAAATACAAAGAGTTGCAAAAAGAAGTGGAACAACTGCATAAAAGGAAAGCAAAGATAGTACCAATAGTAATAGGTACCTTGGGTGCGATCCCAAAACAACTGAATTTAACAGATTTTAACAGATTAACAGAATTGGAAGGGACCTTGAAGGTCATCTAGTCCAATCCCCCCCCCCCGCTCAAGCAGGAGACCCTACATCATTTCTGATAAATGGCAGTCCAATCTCTTCTTGAAAGTCTCAAGTGTTGAAGATCCCATTGCCTTTCTGAAGGCAAACTGTTCCATTGGTTGCTTGGAAAGTCAGAAAGTTCCTGCTTATTTCTAGGTTGAGTCTCTCCTAGATGAGTTTTCATCCATTATTCCTTGTCTGGCCTTCAGGTGCTTTGGAAAATAGCTTGAGCCCCTCCTCTTCTTTGGGGCAGCCCCTCAAATATTGGAACACTGCTATCCTGTCTCCCCTGGTCCTTCTCTTCACTAGACTAGCCATGCCCAGTTCCTGTAACCGTTCTTCATATGTTTTAGCCTCCAGTCCACTGATCATCCTGGTTGCTCTTCTCTGCACTTTTTCTAGAGTCTCAACATCTTTTTTATAGTGTGGTGACCAAAACTAGAGCAATACTACTCTAGGTGTGGTCTGGAGGTGTGGTCTGGAGCACCACTTGAACACCATAGTAACCATCTCATGTATTCATAACCATGTTTATACATTTTATATATTCCCAATCATGTTTATACTTTTTCTGTAATCTTATATATGCTTGACAAACTAAATAAATAACAAAAATTTAAAAAACCATAGGCATGGATCAGAGGTAGGTTCCTGCCGGAGCTGCCCAGTTCGCAGCTCTGGTATGGAGCAGCAGATTTTGCAACCGCTCTGGAGCCCTCTCTGCCGGTCCACCCGGCGCGTTGCCATTTTTTTTCAGTGATTTTCGGTTATTTTCGGGCAATTTTGCTTCAGCACATGCGTGTAGCAAGCGCACGTGCCTCCGAAGCGTGGAGATGCGCATGCATGGCTCCGGCAGCGAGGTAAGTGAGCAACCCACCTCTGGAATGGATAAAATCCCCATCAGTCAGTTGCAAAAGGCTGCTTACTTGGAACAGCTTGGATCCTGCCAGGGTACCTTTAACACCATCAAACATTTGCCTATCCCAGGTCCTTGGAAAGACTGGATAGGTGGGTAAAAATGCCAGATCCACTCTAAAGATCTGACTGACTCTGCAACCGACCATATCACAATAATTTATTCCACTTGTATGCCGCTGGGCACTCCACCACCCTGGGCGGCTCAGAATTACTTGGATTGCACTCCAATGCACTCCAATTATTTGGATTTCCTCGAATGGGAAAGGCCGATCGAGTCGGTGCCGGAGGGACTTTGTGTCAGAGGCAAAAATTAATCTCACAAAGGAGAAATAGATCTTTTCCCGGACATCAGACATTAGAAAAGAAACCGCAGTTTAAAAGTCTAAGTAAAAATGTTTATTTCAGTACAAAAACAATAAATCCTCATTATTCTACATCTCTGATATAAAAATAGGTCTTGCTTCAATGGAAGCCAGGAACAGAAGGAATGAACGGAGTAAGGAATGTACACATGCGTACAAGAACATATCAATCACGTGCTCAGAAATAAACCATTATAATGAATAGGGATGCATCTCCCTGCGTATACATATAACAGGCAATAAAAAATCACTGCGTGACACTTTGGCTGGTCTCAGGACAAGCGACCCGGTGGCTTTTCCTAAGAGAAGAATCCATTCTCTATGGCCTAGAGAGGTAGAGCTCTTGCCTCACAATCAGGAGGTTGTGAGTTCGATCCTAGGTAGAGGCAGATGTAGGGTCTCCTGCTTGGGCAGGGGGTTGGACTAGATGACCTGCAAGGTCCCTTCCAACTCTGTTAGTCTGTTAAAAATCTGATTTCCCCCAGTCGTGACAATGGAGATGACAGCGACAGCAACCACAATAGGAATAATAAACGCATATCAACAAGTAGGCAATTACTGAAATAACCACACAAGTGTTGTTTAAGGCTCTCCCGCCCCCCCTCCCGACAGAAACAGCCCGCTCCGTCCTGAGCCACGGAAAAAGCATCGCGAAGCTGGAAGGCGCTCAAGAGGGAGCGACAGAGATTTGGGGAGAGGTGGAGGGGGGGGTCTTATTCGCTTGCAAGCAGCCGGCCCAGCCCTCTGGAGCTGCATTGGCCGGTCCCAAAAAGACAGGAGGGGAGGGGGGAAAAACCCCCGCCGAGGGCGTGAAAAGCGCCGGCTTCCCTCCTGCGCGCTCTCATTCGCAGCCCTGGCTGGCTGGCTGGCTCACCTCTCGCGCGCCCGCCGCTGCCTGGCCGCGCGGCCGCTTTCCCTTCGCTTTGCCCGCGAAGGTTCCGCGGACAGCCGGTCCCGCCGCCGCCGAAGCCCTCCAGTCTCGCAAGCCACGGCCCGGCTGCCAAACGCCGCCGCCCGCCCAGCTTGTCAACCCACAGCCTTCTCGTCGCTGCGCCCCGAGGTCAGGTGCCTCCGCTTCTGTTGCTTCCCACCGGTTGGATTCCTTCCCGGGGCAGCTGGCTGGGTTCACACAACCCGCGTACCCAGGTCAGTTAAGAGCCTCCTGGCTCTGCCTGTCCGCCACATGGCTTTTTGTGGGGAGGGGGGTGGCTTGGCTTGTGGGCAGCTGAGGGCTCAAACCGAGAAAGTAGTTAACTGGGTAAGCAGGATAGTTGAGTTGTGTGAACACAGCTTGACACGCGCACACACACTCTCTCTCTCTCACTGACTCACTCACTCACTCCTGTTTCTCCACGACCAAGCTGGTTTCTCCAGTTGTAGTGTTGAGACGACAGCTGCATTCCTCAGCCAGCATACTGATGTAGCAATATGGGACCTGTAGTCTCCATCTGTCAGCTATCAGCCTAGGGAAATTGGATTTACACAGACTTGAATATGGAGCGATTTCACTTTACCAGTGTGTCTTTGATGTCATCATTCTGCATGCAAAATGCTACATTTCCTTTCTCCCTCAGCTCCTAGAAATGCAAATGCAGCTTCTTAAAAACAAAACAGAACTTCTTCCAAAGTATTGAAAATTCTTGACATTTTGGCTGTCCTTGTTTCCCCACGAATGCCCTGTGGATTTGATGCAGAATTGTATTGTATTGTATTGTATTTTGCTATCCCGCTTCGCCAGCTTCCCATTGCTAGAACGTATTAATATATTTTTTAAAAACTAAAACGGAGGTTTCTGTCCAAAGGGAGTTTCAGAATTCACCATATGGCAATGGAATTCTGAAAGTGTGAAGTTGCCGCGTTACAAGATGAAAAATTTACCTGCATCCCAATGCTGCCTTTTCTTCTTCCCCTTTCTTGTTAGAACAAAACTAGGATAAAATGGGATTTTTGGCTGTGCTTCTGAAAATGTGTGGTGGCTTCAAAGAGAGGTGCACTGTGACAAACACATTTACCCCCCCCCTTCCAGGCAATGTCAGTAACACAATAATTCGACGTAGAGAGACTTTGTGCAATATTCAGTAGATGGTTTTCCTCTGTGCGTTTATGCAACATGTTTCATAAGTCGTAAGGCCAGCAAATTCCAGGGATGTTTTAATGTCTTTTTTCCTTAACGTAAGTGGTACTGAGAAAACAGACACCACCAGCCAAAAGGAAGTTCTTGGTAGACTCTGTAGAAATAAGAGGATTTTTGTGTGTGGAATTGGAGCGGGCAGATGTCCCACTGGAAGGCTTGCCTTGTTTTATGTCTGCTAGCGTCAGATAAACACAGATAAACACGTAACTGGGAAAATGGATTCCCAGGTCCCCTACTGAATCAAATATCCGAGCCATTCATATGTTAAAGACAAACTGTAAACATAGCTTGCCTCTGGGGCATTGCACATTGCAAAAAACGGGGTGTGAATTTGTAAAATTTGTGTGTGTGTGTGTGTGTGTGTGTGTGTAGAAGTATGGATGCAGCCTTGGGGATGGCTAGTAGCCTTAGGACAATGCCTGTTGCCTTGTTAACCTCATATCCTTATGGGCTTTTGTACTTTGATTTTTATCTTAACTTGGATGTTTTAACTTGTTTTTAGCCTGTTTTTAATCTAGACTTTTATTTATGGCTTTGTATGGTTTGACAATGATGTAAAGTGCCCAGAGTCACTTAAGTCGGTAAAATGAGGACCCAAATTGTTGGGGGCAATGTAAAAACCGTTTAGAGAGGGCTATAAAGCACTGCGAAGTGGCATATAAGTGCTATTGCTATTAGGTGACTAAGATGGTGGTGCAGACATCTGATAAATACGTAAATATATAAAAGCTGCTAAAGCTACGATTTTAATTCTGATGACTAAAAGCAGGAAGGAATTTCTGTTGTCTGTTGCTTGGGTTGGCTCTTGCCACTTTGAACTCTACTGTTTCGTTGATTGCCAACTTGAGACTTCTGCACCCCTGGATCAAACTGGTATGTTTTTGAGAAGGGGTGTAGATGGTTGGTATTACAGGTTTGTGTTCATGCACCATTGAGCCGTGGTGGCGCAGTGGTTAGAATGCAGCATTGCAGCATTGCTAACTCTGCCCACTGCCAGACATTCGATCCCGACCGACTCAACATGAACTCAGCTTTCCATCCTTCCGAGGTCGGCAAAGTGAGGACCCAGATTGTTGGGGGCAATAGGTAAACCGCTTAGAGAGAGCTGCAAAGCAGAGGTCCCCAACTCCTGGGCCCCAGACTGGTACCCGTACAGGACTGCAGCCGGTTGGGAACCAGGACAGTCAAATGTGCGAAACTTCATCCGCACATGAACAAGATATAGGTTGCGTATGCAAAATCACCCACCCACCCCTGGTTGGTGGAAGACATTTTTCTTCTAAAACTGGTCCCTGGAGCCAGAAAGATTGGGGAAGACTGCAGTAAAGCACTATGAAGCGGTTTAATTTGCTCTTGATCTATCAAGATTTGGAGGGAATAGAATAGAATAGAATTTTTTTATTGGCCAAGTGTGATTGGATACACAAGGAATTTGTCTTTGGTGCATATGCTCTCAGTGTGCATAAAAGAAAAGATACATTTGTCAAGAATCATAAGGTACAGCACTTAACGATTGTCATAGGGTACAAATAAGCAATCAGGAAACAATCCATATTAATATAAATCGTAAGGATACAAGCAACAAGTTACAGTCATACAGTCATAAGTGGGAGGAGATGGGTGATAGGAACGATGAGAAGACTAACAGTAATAGTAATGCAGCCTTAGTGAATAGTTTGACAGTGGTGAGGGAATTATTTGTTTAGCAGAGTGATGGCATTCGGGAAAAAACTTTTCTTGTGTCTAGTTGTCTTGGTGTGCAGTGCTCTATAGCGTTGTTTTGAGGGTAGGAGTTGAAACAATTTATATCCAGGATGCGAGGGGTCAGTAAATATTTTCACAGCCCTCTTTTTGACTCAGTATACAAGTCCTCAATGGAAGGCAGGTTGGCAGTAATTGTTTTTTCTGCAGTTCTGATTATCCTCTGAAGTCTGTGTCTGTCTTGTTGGGTTGCAGAACCGAACCAGACAGTTATAGAGGTGCAGAGTGGCCCTTTTGAAACGTTGGCATATAAAGTTGGCATCCGGATTCCTTGCTGTATACTGAGGTGGTGAAGAGACGAATGTTTAAAACTCCTGCATGGCACACCGATGTTTCTCTTAACTTGGGAAGAAAATTAATCTGACCTGTCCCCCTGGAATGGCAAATCCTGGCCGGCCAGAAACGCTTAAAAGTGGTGCTTTATTTTCACCCTAAGCCCTGCCAGGAGTTGGTTACCCAGATCAACTTGCCTTTTTAACCTAATCTCAGCGTGTTAGAATTGGTTGGTATTTGTCATTTGGGGAAGGAAAAGCACTTTATCCGCATTCAGCATTTTTTCTCTCCTCCTTTATGAATGCTTCATGTATTTGAGGCTTAGGTCTTGGAGCCAAAAATGTTTCAGGTACAGCCATGGCTTCAATTAAAGCTGTACTTTGGAGCATCGTGTCGGAAAAGGGGGGTGGGTTGGATCGTACCAGTTGGGTTGACAGCCAGACAAAATATGCACGGTCCAAGAATTGGCCTTCAGCCACACGCTAAGCCAGTTTTACTCGTGGGCCTTTGTCCTGATTCAGATTGTCAGCTTTCTTCTGAGTTGCTCCGTTGCAGGCAGGGTAGTATTCCTTAGAGCAGGCAAATGTGAAAGAGGCCAAGAGGAAAATGACTCCTTCTTCCCAACCGGTAGTAGATTCGAGTGGGATTGCCAGCATTTTATTTGCTGTCACCTGCCTTCGGCGGAGAGGGGAACCGCTACTGCAAGAGGCAGGCAGTGATAAGGCCATCTTGGAGCAGGGACTGCTTTTGTGCCGTATATGGCATGTCTGGTGCACCATACACCAGCTTGCTGCTCTCAAGAACAGTAGAAGATGCTATCCCAGTGATGTTTGTTTATTTATTTATTTATTTGGCAGTTTTTCTATGCCGCCCTACTCCCTCAGGACTCAGGGCGGCGTACAACATTTTATAAAAAACCCCAAACAAATCATTAAAAGACAGCTTAAAAACAGTTTAAAAATATGTATATACACACCATACATACATGGGGGAGACATCAGATATAGAATCGTCTTAAACTCACCCCGCCTGCAGGAAGAGCCATGTCTTAATGGCTTTTCGGAAGGCAGCAAGGTGGGGATGATTCGGATCTCTGGGGGAAGTTGGTTCCAGAGAGCAGGGGCCCCTACAGAGAAGACCCTCCCCCTAGGTCCCGCCAGTCGGCATTGTTTGGCTGACGGGACCTGGAGGAGACCCACTCTATGGGACCTGACCGGTCGGAGGGAAGAATGCAGCAGAATGCGGTCCCGGAGGTAACCTGGTCCTAAGCCATGTAGGGCTTTAAAGATGACGATCAGCACCTTGAATTGTACCCGGAGACCAATGGGCAGCCAATGCAGCTGGCGGAGTATAGGTGTTACGTGGGTGTACCTTGAAACACCCACCACAGCACGCGCAGCTGCATTTTGCACCAGTTGAAGTCTCCGAATACTGTTCAAGGGTAGCCCCATGTAGAGCGCATTGCAGTAGTCCAGTCGAGAGGTGACAAGGGCATGAGTGACCGTGAGTAGAGCCTCCTTCTCCAAGTATGGTCGCAATTGGTGCACCAGGTGAACCGAATGCCAAAAAGGGAGCACACATGCTCATCTGGGCTGCAACCCGGAAGAGGAGCTGCCCAGGGCGCATGTGCACAACCAAAAATGAACTTCTGGTTTCCAACGCACGCATGCGCACCGGCCAGCTAGTTTTCAGGCTCACATGTGCATGCGACGATCAGCTGGCTGGCGCGCATGCTCACGCAGGAAAATGGAAGACCAGCTCTTCCAGCTTCTGGCACTGTCGCATGCACGAAGGCCAGCTGATCGTTGCGCGCCAGAAACCCGGAAGAGGAGCGTGCGACACCATGCGTGCCAGGCGACATGGCTCCGTGTGCCACTTTGGGCACTCGTGCCATAGGTTTGCCATCACAGTGCTATCCCATTCTTCTTGAAGTGAGATCTAAGGCTGTGCAGCGCTCTAGATTTATTTTGATCTGTTTATTAAATGGATTGATCTGGCTGTCCAACTCACACACGGTGACTTGCACATGGTGATTTGATTGTAAAAAGGGACTTTGGTAAGTACTTTTCTGCAACTTTTTAAAGCAGCAGTGTCTGTTCCCAGGATGGCATGGCTGCTACAGAATCCTGAGGAAAGACATAGCTACTTTAATGAGTTTCTGTCTGCATCTGCACCTCCATGCAGTTATGTTACGAACTGAACCCTGAAAGCTGCTGAGCTGCATCAGGTGTGAATCTGGAGTTGTAAATAATAACAATGGGTTGAGGGGGAAGAGTATTCTTGTTCCCTTTGGGCACGCTTCTTATTGCTACATGACAATTTTCCTGAGCTCTCCACTTCCTTGTAAACACCTTGCATCTACACTCTGTACAGTAGTGGGTTTTACTTACTTTTGCTACCGGTTCGGGAATGGGAGCATGTGCGCAGAGCATTTTTGATGATATCTGGGTGAGTGGGCGGAGCCTCCCACTGCCGCTACCGGTTCGCCCAAACCAGTGCGAACCGGTAGCAACCTACCACTGACTCCGTATCAAATTCCAGAACCTGTAGAAAGAAAACACCATGGATTTTCCTGCCCCCACCCCAGGCCTGCTTGTTCCAAAAAAGAAGGATTCCAGGGAATTGGACTGAAATTCTGTCCAGCCCAGCTACCCGTTTCTCACAGCAGCCAATCAGATGCTTATGAGTTGGCCATATTTTCTCCCGTTGCAACTGAAAAATAAGTTTGCCTTCAGCTCTAGAGTGTACGATGCAATGTTTCATGTGCCAAAATTCACTAAAAGGTAGCTCTTGATTGGTGGTCACAATTGGGACCGGAACTTCCATTGCCAAGTGAGATGATCAAGTGAGTCACACCCGATTTTATGACCTTTTTGCTGTCATCATTAAATGAATCACCCGGTCATTAAGCGAATCATGTGGTTGTTAAAGGAATCCAACTTTATCCAATGACTTCACTTGTTAGAAGCTGGCTGGGAAGATCACAAATGGTGATCGTGTGACTTTGGGATGCTGCAACCATCATACATACGTCCTGGTTGTCAAGTGCCCGAATTTCGATCATGTGACCAACAAGGATGCTACAACGTGTGAGGACTGATCATAAAACTCTTTTTTTTTCAGTGGTATTCTAGTTTTGAAAGATCGCTAAACAAGTGTTTGTAAATTGAGGATTACCTGTTACAATCTCCTTCCAACTCTGTTAATCTGTTAAATCTTTGCTTTTGTGAATTAAGGAATAGGACCAGAGAGGTACTAGTATGATGGTTATTCCATCATAACCAGAGAGGTACTAGTACCACTCTATAAAGCCTTAGTCAGACCACACCTAGAGTACTGCATCCAGTTTTGGTCACCACACTACAAAAAAAGACATTGAAACCCTAGAGAAAGTGCAGAAGAGAGCAACCAGGATGATAAAGGGTCTGGAAAATAAAACATACAAAGAGAGGTTGCAGGAACTGAGCTTGGCCAGTCTGGCGAAGAGAAGGACCAGGGGTGACATGATAGCAGTGTTCCAATACTTGAGGGGATGCCACAGAGAGGAGGGGGTCAGGCTGTTCTCTATGGCACCAGAAAGCCAAACAAGGAATAATGGATGGAAGCTGACCAAGGAGAGATTCAACCTGGAAGTGAGGAGAAACTTTCTGACGGTGAGAGCGATCAACCAGTGGAACAGCTTGCCAGCGGAGGTTGTGAGAGCCCCAACACTTGCGACCTTCAAGGAGAGACTGGACTGCCATCTGTCTCAAAGGGTGTAGGAACTCCTGCTTGAGCAGGGGGTTGGACTAGATGACCTACAAGGTCCCTTCCAACTCTAATAATAAATCTAAATCTAAGGAGTCAGGTTAGCAATAATTGCTCTGAGTGGAAACAAATTGCTATTGCTTACTAATAAAACAACCTACATGGGGTGGCTTGCCAAAGAAAATATATATGCTTTCATGAACATCTGAGACTCTGATGACTTTCTCTAGCCCTCTGCTCCCAACAGCCTCTGTCACCCACCATACACAGGCACGTCTTCCAACAACGCAGCAAACACAACCGTTTTACATTTTTCAAAAATGGTCAGGGGACATAAAGGCCCGGAGACCTTTCTGGAAATGCAGAGCACGCCAAAGGATGGAGCTTTGCTTTCCATCACAGCAAACCTGCGTAACTATTTTTGAAGTCAAAATTATTTTGAACGTAATCTAAAAAAGATGGAGAGAGGCAGAGTGGATGCCAAGAGAAATGCCCATTGGCACTGTTTTCTTTTGATGGTGATGAAAAACGCATCTAATTGCTGGTTAAAAAGTTTTATATACTGCACACACACACACACACACACACACACACACACACACACACACACACACACACACACACACACACACTTCATTTCAAACTAATACCATGTAAGGAAAGAAAAAAATCAAAGAGAAAGCCAAAAGTGCAGGAAAGGGAAAAAAAAAAGGAAAATAGAAATAGAAATAACAGAGTTGGAAGGGACCTTGGAAGTCTTCTAGTCCAACCCCCTGCTTAGGCAGGAAACCCTACACTACTTCAGACAAATGGTTATCCAACATCTTCTTAAAAACTTCCAGTGTTGGAGCATTCACAACTTCTGGAGGCAAGCCGTTCCACTGATTAATTGTTCTAACTGTCAGGAAATTTCTCCTTAGTTCCAAGTTGCTTCTCTCCTTGTTTAGTTTCCGCCCATTGCTTCTTGTTCTACCCTCAGGTTCTTTGGAGAATAGTTTGACTCCCTCTTCTTTGTGGCAGCCCCTGAGATATTGGAAGACTGCTATCATGTCTCCCCTGGTCCTTCTTTTCATTAGACATACCCAGTTCCTGCAACCGTTCTTCATATGTTTTAGCCTCCAGTCCCTTAATCATCTTTGCTGCTCTTCTCTGCACTCTTTCTAGAGTCTCAACATCTTTTTTACATTGTAAAAAAATAGAAGAGAAAGAAAAAAGATACAAAGAAGGGGCTTTCGATATTCTTCACAGCACTGATAAGTACAATTATATTTTAAGCTCTCTCTAAAATTCCCTCCCGCGCCACGTGGGCGCGCAGTAATGAAAAATCTGAAAAAACAAACAACAAACAAAGCCAAAAAAAGAGATGGCGACCGCATGCACAGTCCAGGAACTCAGCTTCTGTGCATGCTCAGAAGGAAATAAAAAATTCAAAAAAATAAATAAAAATAAATAAATAAATAAAATTCAAAGAAAGAGATGGCGGCGCCCATGGACTGGCACCGACTGATCCGGTTCGGTGACGTCATCGTGATGTCACCAGCAGGTAGCTACCGGTTCGGGCGAACTGGTCCAAACCGGGAGGAACCCACCCCTGATCTATAGATAAAATCTTATAAACTAAAGACTCTATTGTCTGCATATACGTCTACAATATACACTGAGAAATATTAGGGAGGAACTGTCTTCACTCTCCTTCTCTCACACATGATAGCTGGGCTGAGTTGCTTGTTACTCTTCTACAATGTAACCCCTCCATACTGGGGATCAAACTTCTCAGTACATTCCATTGCAAAGAGGGTACTTACAACCTTCTAAGAGCCGAGATGGTGCAGTGGTTAAATGCAGCACTGCAGGCTACTGCTAGTTCAGCAGTTCAGCTGTTCAAATCTCACCGGCTCAAGGTTGACTCAGCCTTCCATCCTTCTGAGGTCGGTAAAATGAGGACCCAGATTGTTGGGGGCAATATGCTGACTCTGTAAACCGCTTAGAGAGGGCTGTAAAGCACTATGAAGCGGTATATAAGTCTAAGTGCTATTGCTATTGCTATGGTGGCACAGTGGTTAGAATGCAGTATTGTAACCTGACTCTACTCACTGCCAGAAGTTCGATCCTGACCAGATCAAGGCTGATTCAGCCTTCCATCCTTCCAAGGTCAGTAAAATGAGGACCCAGATTGTTGGGGGCAACAGGCTGACAATTATACACCACTCAGAGAATGCTGTAAAGCACTATGAAGCAATATATGTCTAAGTGCCATTGCTAAGCCAGCCCCTATCATTGTTCCAAAAGAGAAGAGAAGGGTCTAAATCTAGCTGGTTGTGGAAATTCAGAACCAGGTTTATAATTGACCCAGCTATATGTTGTGTGAATCAGACCCCTTAAGCCTTGATTTCTTTACTCTCTTTTGTATTGGATAATACAAAACTAAGGAGCTATAAGGAGGCTAAAGTTACATGATGTAAGGCAAACTCGGAACTTATTAAAAGCAGTTTTAGTTGAACAACTCATGGTAGCTTGCTTCACATGTAACAGTAAGCCAGAAGCCCCAAACCAAATAAACCACATTATAGTTTTGTGTTATGTATAAACTAGACCAAGAACACCCAGCAATTATAAAAAAATAATAATAATGCAAGCATGTAGTGCTAAGCTTATTCAGATTTAATTTAAATCCTAATTATTAGCCAGAAGCTGTATTTCAGTTTTTTTAAAAAATAGCATTCATTGCTATGGATATTGAATCAAGCTTGTGCTTGTTTGCTTGGATATGACTTTATACAAGATGGTATTTAGGGTCTGGTTCACAGATTATGCTAAGCCATAAATAATGTAATTAGTTTGTTTTGATCTAACAAGACATGTGAATCTACTCATTTGGATTTAGTATAATCTATGAAGTGATTTATTTGATAATCCAGGGTTTAATATACGTTGATTTAGTATGATGTGTAAGTACAGTGTCTTAATGTTTGCCAGCATTCTTTTTGCCTCAAACTGTTTTCAATATTAACACGTTGTAATTACATTTAAAAAAAAGGGGGGGGGGGAGTCCAGTTTGCGATGATGGCTTTCATTGTAGGTAGAGCAAAGTCAAGATTTTTCTAAAAAAATAGAAGGGAGGAGGCAGCATTAGAATAATAGTAGATATACCTGATAGAATGTACTGTATATATATATATGTATAGATCAGTGGTGGGTTTCTACCAGTGCGGTCCACTCTATAGCACCGGTAGCAGCCCGCTGGTGACGTCACAGTACCGGTGCGGTCGGTTGCCGGTGCCTGGGCACCGCCATTTTTTAAAAAAAATTTAATTTTTTTTTAAAATTTTCTTCTGCGCATGCCCAGAAGCCAAGTTTCCGGCACTGCTCATGCGCTGCCTTCCTACCCACAGTGAGTCCAAGCAGGGGAGGATGGCTGAGGGAGCGCGTGAGACGCTGAAAGAACAGGTGGCAGGAGCTATCTCCATTCCCCTCCCTTCAGCAGTCCGAGAAGCCACGCCCACCTGGTCACATGGCTGGCAAGCCACACCCACAAAATAAGCCATGCCCACAGAGTGGTAGTAAAAAAATTAGGAACCCGCCCCTGGTATAGATAAAGGGAAAGATACAAGGTTAAGAAATAGCTCCAATGTTGGGATGAAGTCAGGGTTTCTGAATTGCTCATCTGCTAACCATAAAATGAATCATGATTAGAAGTACTCAGGGAAGGATAAGAAGGAGAAAGAGGAAGTAGAAAGGAAGGGGAGAGGGAGAGGAGGGAAGTAGGAAAGAGGGAGAGAGGGAGGAAGAAGGTAGAGGGGAGAGAGGGAGATAGAGGGAGGGGAGTAGTATGAAGTATAGAAGGTAAGCAGACTGGAGATAAAAGTATAAAAGGAGCAACTAAGGAGATATGTCTATAATATTTTGGACAGAAATTTATTACTATGGATGTTTTGATGATATGGTATATGTATGTATATTTGTGTATGTTTGATGGAAAAAAAATTAAAACATTTTTTTTCTAAAAACAAACTTAACTGGGGGTAAAAGCTTTGGTCTTCCTGGGAAATTGTACAGGTAGTCTTCGACTTACAACATTTCACTTAGCGACCGTTCGAAGCTACAACAGCCCTGAAAAACGATGACTATTTTTCACACTTATGATTGTTGCAACATCCCCACCGTCACAGGACCAAGACTCAGATGCTTGACAACTGACTTGTATTTATGACGGTTGCAGTGCCTTGGGGGGTCATGTGATCAGCTTCTGCGACCTTCTGACAAGCAAAGTCAATGGGGAAACCAGATTCGCTTAGCAACCGTAGTGTTTCACTTAACAACAGTGGCAAGAAAGGTCGTACAATGGGGCAAAACTCAGTTAACAAATGTTTCACTTAGCGACAGGAATTTTGGGCTGAGTCGTGGTCGTACGTCGAGGACTACCTGTATTTTAGGAAACCTTTGTCTTTTAGCTTTCATTACATGGGATCTGTGTGTTTCTTATGTGTGGAGAAAAAAATATGGTGGATCAGGGACATTTGCAAGGTTATGCAACTATTCAAAATGGTTATGATGGTGGCCACAGGTGCACAACCTCAAACTCAGACCTGTGTTTGCATGTGGGTGACACACCTAAAAATGGGCAGATTTTTTGATGGAGCTGTTGTGGCTGCCATTTGGATTCCTTTGGACTTCCCCTGCAAATCTGCCTGCTGTGTATATGCAAAGTTATCCCACTTCTGGTAAACATCATCTAAAGTTGGATCTTTTCCTGGTTGGTCTTAGAGGAAGTAGGAGAAGAGAAGGAATATAGCCATTATTCTTGCTCATGGTGCCAAGATACCAGAAAAGGACAAGTGCCTTATCCTGAACTCTAGATTTATCCCAGGGGTCCCCAAACTTGGCAACTTTAAGACTTGTGGACTTCAACTCCCAGTTGAAATCCACAAGTCTTAAAGTTGCCAAGTTTGAAGACCTCTGATTGATCCAGTTTAGAATAGCCACACTTATTAGCCATAGTCTCTGGGATAGGGATTGACTCCCCCCCCCCATCTCTTGAGGGATCTGTTGCAAGAAAGAAGACATGTTGTCTTCTTCAAGGTGGTTTCCAAAACTCTACATCTCATTGTGTGGTCAGAACTAATTGGCAATTTGCACTCAGCTCCGAGAAGGCTTTGAGATCTGGTTTGCTTTTATGCTGTTAGGACCTGTTATGGGGCAGGTTGTTCCTCTTGAATTTGGGTCTCCCAAAACATGACTAGGAAGATCATGTAGAGGACTATTGCCCCATGGAAGACAATGGTGAGAAGCTCCCATCCACTTGCCGGCTGGAATATTAACTCTCTCTCTCTTCTTGCAGGGGATCAAGAGAAGGAAATAAATGGTTCTTGCTTATTCTTTGATGAGAAGGAGAAGGAGAAGGAGAAGGAGAAGGAGAAGGAGAAGGAGAAGGAGAAGGAGAAGGAGAAGGAGAGGAGGAAGATCAGTAACTTAAGAGAAAGTGTAGCCAGGAAGTCCGCTATTTACCTGTGTTGATTAGGAAAGGGTATAATGCAGCGGTAGGTTGCTCCTGGTTCGGACCGGTTCTTAGAATCTGTAGCGCTGGCAGCGGGAGGCTCCGCCCACTCATCCGGGACGCTTCTGCGCAGAAGCGTTGCGTGCGCGCGCGAACTGGTAACAAAGTTATTTTCAACCCACCACTGGTATAAAGCAATATTCTTATTTATTTATATGATGTCTTCTAGTTACCGTATTTTTCGGAGTATAAGACGCACCTTTTTCCTCCCTAAAAATTTGGGTGCGTCTTATGTAGCTTTTCCGAAGCTTTTTTCCCCAGCCCTAACTAGGTGCTAACAATCTTCCCAGCTCTTACCTTGCAGGCTTTTTCATTGTTACTCTCTCGAAGAATGTTTTTCCAGCCCTAAGTCTTTGCAGGTTTTTTTTCATTGCTCTACTTGCTCCAAAGATGTTTTTTTCCAGCCCTAACCAGGTGCTAACGATCTTCCCAGCTCTTACTGGCTTGCAGGCTCTTTCATTGTTACTCTCTCAGAAGAAGGTTTTTTTAAGTCCTAACCAGGGGATAAAATAATGTGCTGAAGCTGACCAGACTAAGGACGCTAGCCAGATGAATACCTGGTAGGCAGATTTTTTTCCCCCTACTTTCCTCCCCCAAAACTAAGGTGCGTCTTATACTCCGGTGCGTCTTATAATCCGAAAAATACGGTAGGAGCTGAAGGCTGCAAAAACTCTACAAGATAAATCAAGCTGAGACAGGGAGTGCCCCACGTCCCTCACGGGAGATTAGAGTGCCTTTCCAATATCTTAACCACTATGTTGCGCTGCCTCTCTTCTTCTATTTCTATTTGCGACATTTTGTGTTCATTACACATTACTGAAAGATAGATTGGGTTCAGCAGAGGTGTGTCCCATTAAAAAACAACAACAGCTGACTTAGGAATTCTGGGAGTTGAAGTCCACAAGTCTTAAAGTTGCCAAGGTTGGAGACCCCTGCTTTAAAGAGTTGCCAAAGACTGTAATGCAGATAGCTGATTTGATTTGATAATGCTGGTCTTCACCCTTGGGTTGGTTTCTGAGTTGTTACGGGGCATCCTGATCGGGGCAGAATCTAAGTTTAGAATCACTGGTTGTAGGCATGGCCTCTTCTTTCTCTTCCCAGGAAAACCTTTGGGAAAAGACTGGATTGAAAAAAAAATGCAAACTTGCATTCCAATTGCTAGAAGCCTTGTGGAGGTTTTGGGAGAGAGGAACCCTGATGCTTACAGTTGGGAATTTGTCACATTTCGAAGGAGATGGAAGAAAGAATTCCAACTTCTTGTGACCTGCGTTTTTGGCAGAGCAAATAACTCCAGTCTGTTTTTTCTTTCAGGGAAACCTGCCCCTGTGCGTGTGCACGCACACACACCACACACACACACGCACAGACAGAGACACGCACACACAGCCCACAGAGAGACAGACACACACATACAGAGCTACTGTTATTCCTTCTCGCTGGTTCACATATCGTCTCTCTCGTTCCCTGCTTGTAGTCCCTCTAAAACAAAATAAACGCCGAATATTTGGGATCGTTTCTTTCCTGCCCGATCTCTGTTGTAAGCTGAGCTCCGGGCGGCTCCATTACAGGGAGAAGAATGTCATTCTTCTTCTGTTTGTCGGTGAATGCTTTGCACTTCTTTAGCGTGATTCATAGGTTCCGTTTGTCGGAAATCTGGTGGGGCTGGGATGCTGCGCTGAGTGAGCGTATTATCTTTGGAGCAGCCTTCGGAAGTCTGCTGCCCTCCAAATGGGTTGGCATTGAAATTCCCAGGCAGGAGGCCACCGTGCAGTATTTGTCAACCTGGGCAGCTTGAAGATGTGTGGTCTTCAACTCCCAGAATTCCCAAGCTGGATCAATTCTCTAGATCAGAGTTTCTCAGCAAGTTTAAGGTGGACTTCAATTCCCAGAATTCCTCCCATGCTAGCTAGCGAATTCTGAGAGTTGAAGTCACAGATCACAGGACAACAAAGTTGGAAGGGACCTTGGAAGTCTTCTCGTCCAACCCTATGCCATTTCAGACTTTTACCAACCAACCAACCGTTGGTTGGTAATAGCCTCCAGCGATGGAGCACTCACAACTTCTGAAGGCAAGGCATTCCAACTGGTTAATTGTCCTCACTGTTAGGAAGTTTCTCCTTCTAGGTCACTTCTCTCCTTGATTTGTTTCCATCCATTGTTTCTTGCCTTGCCTTCTGGTGCTGTGGAAAATAGTTGGACTTTTAATCGTCTTTTTGGTAGCCGCTCAAATATTGGAACACTGCTATCGTGTTTCTCGTAGTCCTCCTTTTCACTAGACATACCCAATTCCTGCAACGGTTCTTCATAAATTTTAGCCTCCAGCCCTGTCCTTATCCTGGTTGCTCTTCTCTGCACTCTTTCCAGTGCCTCAACATGAGCCGAGGTGGCGCAGCGGTTAGAGGCAGTACTGCAGGTCACTTTAGCTGACTGATCCGCAGGTCAGCGGTTCAAATCTCACCGGCTCAGGGTTGACTCAGCCTTCCATCCTTCCGAGGTAGGTAAAATGACCCAGATTGTTGGGGGCAATATAAATATAATTGCTTACTGGTGTAAACCGCTTAGAGAGTGCTTGCACTGTGAGGCGGTATATAAATCTCACAAATAAATCTCACAAATAAATAAACATCTTTCACACATCTTCAAGTTGCCAAGAATGACAAACAGTGGCCTGAGGGTATGGAATGCTGTACATCAGAGAGGTGAGGAAAATTAAGGTGAGGAAAACTGATTTCCAGGCATCCAACCTGAGCTTAGTGAATTCTGGGGGATTTTTGCCTGTGTGTAACCATAGTTTATGGCTTCTCATGTTGAACGAAACTATCCACTTAGTTGACCAATGTGGATAAGGTGTGGAAAGGAACATTCTAAAGGTAAGCTTGTCTCTGTGTCACTGCATGGATATGTCCAGGACATTTTCATGGTTACAGTCCAGAAGTAGTTTAATGTTGGTCATTTTCTTTTTCTCTTTCTCTTTCCTTCCATCTTTCTCAGCATTATACTGTAGACTTTTACAGATGTTTTTGAGTAATGTGGCTTTGGATTTTTTCATGGGTGTGTCTTTGACTTCCAAATTTAGAATAGAATAGAATAGAATAGAATAGAATAGAATAGAATAGAATAGAATAGAATAGAATAGAATAGAATAGAATAGAATAGAATAGAATAGAATAGAATAGAATAGAATTCTTTATTGGCCAAGTGTGATTGGACACACAAGGAATTTGTCTCCAGTGCATAAGCTTTCAATGTACATAAAAGAAAAGATACATTCATCAAGAATCATAAAGTACAACACTTAATGATAGTCATAGGGTACAAGTAAGCAATCAAATCATATTGGGAAACAATATAAATCCTAAGGATACAAGCAACAAAGTTACAGTCATACAGTCATAAGTGGGAGGAGATGGGTGATAGGAACGATGAGAAAAACTAATAGTAATAGTAATTGCAGCCTAGTGAATAGCTTGACAGTGGTGAGGGAATTATTTGTTTAGCAGAGTGATGGCATTCTAGGAATAGGATGTCCTGTGATCTCCCACTCAAGTACAGGTAGTCCTCAACGTACAACCACAATTGAGCCCAAAATATCCGTTGCTAAGCAAGACAGTTGTTAAGTGAGTTTTGCCTCATCTTACAACCTTTCTTGCCATGGTTGTAAAGTGAATCACGGCAAGTTTAAGTTAGTGCACGGTTGTTAAGTGAATTTGGCTTCCCCATTGACTTTGCTCATCTGAAGGACGCAAAAGCAGATCACATGATCCTGCAACCGTCATAAATACATGCCAGTTGCCAAGCATCTGAATTTTGATCACATGACCCCGAGGAATGCTGCAACGGTTGTAAGTGTGAAAAATGGCCATAAGTCACTTTTTTCGGTGCTGCTGTGACTTCGAACAGTCACTAAATAAACGGTTATAAGTCGAGCACTACCGATACTTGTACTAACCAAATCTGGTAAGGCTTAGGGCTTTGAGATCAGCCAAGATTGACTAAACTAAAGATATCCCAAATCCTATGGTTTTTCTGGTGGACTATCAACACTCAAGGGTGGCACTTAGAGAGGATGAGTTGCAGTAGCAAAAAAAGGAGTTTTTCAATATCCCAGGGTGTAATCCACTGTTAGAACCCCTGCAATTTGCATATCGAGCAAACAGATTGACAGATGATGCTGTTAATATGGCTCTGCACTACATGCTACAACATCTTGAATCTCCAAAGACCTACGCAAGGGTCCTCTTTGTAGACTTTAGTTCAGCATTCAATACCATCATTCTAACTAAGCTAAACTAGCCAGCAGTACCTGAACACACTTGTAGTGGATCATAAGCTTCCAAACAAACAGGAAGCAGCAGGTGAAGCTAAGCAGAATCACATCAGATACCTGTACAATTAGCACAGCCCCCCCCCCAAGGCTGTGTGCTCTCTCCACTTCTCTTCTCTCTCTATACCAATGACTGCATCTCTAACGATCCATCTGTTAAACTACTGAAGTTCGCAGATGACACAACAGTGATCGGTCTCATTCGAGACAATGATGAATCCGCATACAGATGGGAGGTTGAACAACTAACTTTGTGGTGCGACCAGAACAATCTGGAACTGAATACACTCAAAACCGTAGAAATGGTGGTAGACTTTAGGAGAAACCCTCCCATACTTCCACATCTTACAATACTAAACAACACAGTATCAACAGTAGAGACCTTCAAATTTCTAGGTTCTACCACATCGCAAGATCTAAAATGGACACCTAACATCAAAAACATCATCAAAAAAGCACAACAAAGAATGTTCTTTCTGTGCCAACTCAGAAAGCTCAAACTGCCCAAGGAGCTGCTGATACAGTTCTACAGAGGAATTATTGAGTCTGTCATCTGCACCTCTATAACTGTCTGGTTCGGTTCTGCAACCCAACAAGACAGGCACAGATTTCAGAGGATAATTAGAACTGCAGAAAAAACAATTGCTACTGACCTGCCTCCCATTGAGGACCTGTATACTGCACGAGTCAAAAAGAGGGCTGTGAAAATATTTACAGACCCCTCACATTCTGGACATAAACTGTTTCAACTCCTACCCTCAAAACGACGCTATAGAGCACTGCACACCAGAACAACTAGACGTAAGAACAGTTTTTCCCAAACACCATCACTCTGCTAAACAAATAATTCCCTCACCACTGTCAAACTATTTATTAAATCTGCACTACTATTAATCTTCTCATCATTCCCATCACCCATCTCCTCCCACTAATGACTGTATGACTGTAACTTTGTTGCTTGTATCCTTATGATTTATATTGACTGTTTCCTAATATGATTTGGTTGCTTATTTGTACCTGGACTATCATCAAGTGTTGTACCTTATGATTCTTGACGAACGTCTCTTTCTTTTATGTACACTGAGAGCATATGCACCAAGACAAATTCTTTGTGTGTCCAATCACACTTGGCCAATAAAAAATTCTATTCTATTCTATTCTATTCTATTCTATTCTATTCTATTCTATTCTATTCTATTCTATTCTATTCTATTCTATTCTATTCTATTCTTTGTGGCAACCCCTGAGATATTGGAACAACTGCTATGATGTCACCCCTAGTCCTTCTTTTAATCAGACTAGATATACCCAGTTCCTGCAACCGTTCTTTATATGTTTTAGCCTCCACTCCCCTAATCATCTTTGTTGCTCTTCTCTGCACTCTTTCTAGAGTCTCCACATCTTTTTTACATCATGGCGACCCAAACTGGATGCAATATTCCAAACCTTTGCTAAGCTAATACCAATATATTAGCTTCGCAAAGGCTTAGCGAAGGGAAGGAGATAACTTCAAATGCTGAAAGGGTTGCTATGTAGCAGCTGGGGGTACACAGTCTTTTATGGGCAAGAAATCACAGCAGCTTTGCATAGTGAGCAAATCTCAAATTTGCAAGATGTTCCTGGTTTGAGAAAGAGGTTGACCAGTGCTGGCTTAAGGTTAGATGGCACCTCCAGTCTATTTAATGAGGGAAAGAAAAATACTTTAAAAGAAGCCATAGTTTAAACTACCTAGAGAAAAAAACCCACCCACCCCCCAAAAGGGAGGGGAAAAAACCTTCTAGGAAATGGGGGAAGGTAAAACTAACCAAACCTCAACACTCACCCACCTAAATGTAGGTATAATTTAGGCCCAGAAATAGCAAGAGGGTCCCTTAAGATGTTTATTTTACCATGACATAAATAGTCTTAGGACCACAGGCATAGACATAATAAATAAACTAGAAATCCGTCTTGCGTCTTCTGCGGGGAAACTCTTTGGGAGGACCAATCGGGGTTTTAGCCTGCCCACCCATTCTGACTTGCATTCCTGGAGAAGCTGTTGGCTTCAGACAACTCACAATTGGAATCCAGAGAGGAAGTTTGAGTCCCACCTGGAGGAGGTCCATGCTGGAACAAGAGGCTGAGACTGAAGCAGTAGCCAACGAAGGAGATGCAGCTGATGGAGAAAGGTTGAAACCCAGTGGAGAAATGCTTGGCTGAAGAAGCAAATTGAAAATATTAGATGGAGACTGTGGCTTCTGATCCTGCCTTAGCCACGAAAGCCAGTTAGGTGACTTGGTGCCAATCACCAGGAGACTGTGAATTCTAGTCCTGCCTTAGGCCTGAGGGCCAGCTGGAGCCCGTCACTCTTTCTCAGCCCAACTACCTCACAGGATTGTTGCCACAGGGAAAATAGAGGGAAGAAGGAAGCTTCTGCTCTGGATAAACCAGGCCCTGTCTTGAAATTAGTTATGCGAACTAGACATAGAGAACTCTCTTCTCTCTCTCTCTCTCTCTCTCTCTCTCTCTCTCTCTCTCTCTCTCTCTCTCTCTCTCTCTCTCTCTCTCTCTCTCTCTCTCTCTCTCTCTCTCTCATCTAATCTATCTATCTATCTATCATCTCTCTCATCTAATCTATTTATCTATCATCTATCTATCTATCTATCTATCTATCTATCTATCTATCTATCTATCTATCTATCTATCTATCTATCTATCTATCTATCTATCTATCTATCATCTCTCTATCTGTCTATCATCTAATCTATCTATCATCTATCTGTCATCTATCTATCTATCTTTATCTATCTATCTATCTATCTATCTATCTATCTATCTATCTATCTATCTATCTATCTATCTATCATCTATCTATCTATCTATCTATCTATCTATCTATCTATCTATCTATCTATCTATCTATCTATCTATCTATCTATCTATCTATCTCTCTATCTCAACTATCTATCTATCTATCTATCTATCTATCTATCTATCTATCTATCTATCTATCTATCTATCTATCTATCTATCTATCTATCTATCTATCTATCTCTATCTCTATCTCAACTAGCTATCTAGCTATCTATATCTATCTATCTCAACTCTCTCTCTCTCTCTCTCTCTCTGTATATCTATATCTCATCTATCTATCTATCTACCTACCTACCTACCTACCTACCTACCTACCTACCTACCTACCTATCTATCTATCTATCTATCTATCTATCTATCTATCTATCTATCTCTATCTCTATCTCTATCTCAACTCTCTCTCTCTCTCTCTCTCTCTCTCTCTCTCTCTCTCTCTCTCTCTGTATCTCTATCTCATCTATCTATCTATCTATCTATCTATCTATCTATCTATCTATCTATCTATCTATCTATCTATCTATCTATCTATTATCTATATTATCTATCTATCATCTATCATCTAATCTAGCTATCTACGAGGGTGAGTCAAAAAGTAATTCCATTTTCTTTATTTAATCTAGCTATCTATCAAATTTATTGGCCACCTATTTTACCACAAGGTAACTCTGGGAGGCTTACAACCATATAGCATGATAGACATGAGAGCAGTCTTCCAATATTTGAGGGGCTGTCACAGATAAGAGAGGGTTGACCTATTCTCCAAAGCACCTGATGACAGGACAAGATGTAACAGGTAGGTCATTAAAGAGAGATCCAACCTAGAACCAAGGAGAAATTTCCTCACAGCGAGAACAATCAGTGGAACGCCTTGCATCCCGAAGTTATGGGTGTGATCCCCTTTTGCTCCTTTCTGACAAGCAAAGTCAATGGGGAAGTCAGACTTAACCGCTGCAGTGATTCACTTAACAACCGTGGCAAGAAAAATCATGAAATGGGGCAAAACTCTCTTTACAATTATCTTGCTTAGCAATGGTGAGCTCAATGGTGGCCATACATTGAGGACTACCTGTAACCAATCCAGAGTTGTTTAACTGTGGGATGGTTTCAGTGATGAAATCCAATTTTTTTTACTACCGGTTCTGTGGGCATGGTGTGGCTTGATGGGCGTGGCTTGGTGGGCGTGGCAGGGGAAGGATATTGCAAAATCTCCATTCCCATCCCATTCTGGGGCTAGCCAGAGGTTGTATTTGCCGGTTCTCTGAACTACTTCAAATTTCCGCTACCGGTTCTCCAGAACCTGTCAGAACCTGCTGGATTTCATCCCTGGATGGTTTATTAGTGTACAAGCCAAGGGGATTTGTAGGGGCCAGTCATGACACAGCGTTGTTTTTGTTATGAGGAAAATAGGCCCAAGTGTTATGTATTCAGCCTAGAATTGTTCACAAATAAGAGAGAGATACTGTATACATTGAATAAACAAGCAAACTGATAATCAGCAGAGTGGCTGCCACAGAGCTTTGGCAGATCTTTCTTGTCATAAATATTAAAAGTTTGTTGTAAAAACTGCTTGTAAAACTTCTTCCTTCTCAATCCAGACACTTTCAAAAGATCAATCCCAAAGAAGATAATGTTTGAGTTCCATGAATGCTAACTGCCTCTGGGTACCCAGGTTTGTTTCTAACAAGGATTGTGGTTGATTACAGTTCAGAGGATAATCAGAACTGCAGAAAAAACAATTACTGCCAACCTGCCTTCCATTGAGGACCTGTATACTGCACAAGTCAAAAAGAGGGCCGTGAAAATATTTACTGACCCCTCGCATCCTGGACATAAATTGCTTCAACTCCTAACCTCAAAACGACGCTATAGAGCACTGCACACCAAGACAACTAGACACAAGAACAGTTTTTTCCCGAACGCCATCACTCTGCTAAACAAATAATTCCCTCACCACTGTCAAACTATTCACTAGGCTGCATTACTACTACTATTAGTTTTTCTCATCGTTCCTATCACCCATCTCCTCCCACTTATGACTGTATGACTGTAACTTGTTGCTTATATCCTTACGATTTATATTCATATTGATTGTTTCCTGATTGCTTACTTGAACCCTATGACAACCATTCTTGACAAATGTATCTTTTCTTTTATGTACACTGAGAGCATAGGCACCAAAGACAAATTCCTTGTGTGTCCAATCACACTTGGCCAATAAAGAATTCTATTCTATTCTATTAGGTGCCATCAAGTGGTTGTCCACTCTTGGAGACCACACTGATAGGCTTCTTCATGGTGATTTGTCCCTCACCTGGACTTTCAGGTCTTCCAATGGTTCATCCATCATCACTGTAATGATGCTGGTCACCCTCTCCTCCTCTTTCCTTCCATTAGAACCTTTTCCAACTGCTGGGTCTTCACATAATGTGTTCAGAGTAGGATAATTTGATCCTCATGTAAGAACTTATTCAATGATCCTTTGGTTAATTTTCTTGGCTTCTCAGGGATCTTCTCCAACGGCAAACTTCAAAAGCCTCAACATCCTTCCTATTCTGCTTCTTCAAAGTCCAATCTTCACTTTCACAGAATGTCACAGTTTCTAACATGCCTCTCTATAACTTTGCCTTCAAACTGGCAAAACCAGAAGTCGAGCAGTAGTACTTTGAAAGTTTATTCTTAAGGCCTTTAGTTCCCACCATCCTACATGGCTTCATCCAGTGGTGGGTTCCTACCAGTGCGGTCCACTCTATAGCACCGGTAGCGGCCTGCTGGTGACATCACAGTACCGGTGCGGTTGGTTGCCAATGCCTGAGTGCCGCCATTTTTTAAAAAAAAAATTAATTTTTTAAAAAAATTTTCTTCTGCGCATGCCCAGAAGCCGAGTTTCCAGCACTGCTCATGCGCTGCCTTCCTACCCCACAGTGAGTCCAAGCAGGGGAGGATGGCTGAGGGAGCGCGTGATACGCTGAAAGAACGGGCGGCAGGAGCTATCTCCATTCCCCTCCCTTCAGCAGTCCAAGAAGCCACGAACGTGCGGTGATGATCCTAGGCATGTTTGCACGTTTGAGGCTTCTCGAGCTGCTGAGGGGAGGGGGAATGGGCGGCAGGACTATCTCAGTTCCCCTCCCTTCAGCAGTCCAAGAAGCCATGAACGCGCGGTCACATGGCTGGCAAGCCACACCCACAAAATAAGCCACGCCCACAGAGTGGTAGTAAAAAAATTAGGAACCCGCCCCTGGCTTCATCCCATCTGCTTGTGCACAAAACTCTGTTTTGCTGAACTAAGATTTATGGACCAGCTATCACTGGCTGAGTTTGTACATCCCACTGAGACTTAAACCAGAAGGGCTGTACTTGTACTGTATGTTAAGCTTAATTCAAACCAGCCAAGGTTTGGGGCTGCCTGTTTGTCTTGACCTATTAGCAATTTGGGACTCCCAACAGCATTAAGTAAACTTCAGCTCTGGCGTGTTGGTGAGGATGATTTTGTCCTTGACATGGAACATGCCACATTTTATGGCAAGTGCCACCAGATGGCACCATTATCTTCCAGTTTCTTTGGTACACAAGCAAAGTTGCAGCTTTTGTTGAGTTTCAGTTAGGCCCTCCTCTGATGAAATTGTTATATGCTATAGGGAATCATTGGTCGATATTCGTCCTATTCAGATAGACCCGGGGTACCCAAACTTGGCAACTTTAAGACTTGTGGACTTCAACTCCCAGAATTCTCCAGCCACCATAGCTGGCTGGAGAATTCTGGGAGTTGAAGTCCACAAGTCTTAAAGTTGCCAAGTTTGAAGACCTCTGAGCTAGACCACCAGTCCCCTTGGACAGAAGTCCCGAAATCCTTTGAATGGCCACACATGGACCATATAAAGGAGAATACCTGTAGCTCAGGTGGAAATGAAGTATCCTTGGTGGTTTCTGAGCTTGGTTGCTTTCTTGACTAGCGCTGATGATGTTGCCTAGTTTGGGTAATGAAACGTCTGTAAGAAAACAACCGAACTCAGAGAGCACCAAGGACCCCTCATGGACTTCCAGTGCTCAAACGATGCACTCCCCAATTTAGCACCTCTACCTCAAAGGTGATAGAAGCCACAGATATTGTGAATTTTGCTCTAAGATGAGTATATGTGCCGAGGTGGCGCAGTGGTTAAATGCATCTACTGCAGGCTACTTCAGCTGACTGCTAGTTCAGCAGTTCAGCTGTTCAAATCTCACCAGGCTCAAGGTTGACCCTTCTGAGGTCAGTAAAATGAGGACCCAGATTGTTGGGGGCAAGAGGCTGACTCTGTAAACTGCTTAGAGAGGGCTGTAAAGCACTATGAAGCGGTATATAAGTCTAAGTGCTATTGCTATTGCTATATGGCATGGTGTGTGATTTTCAGTGCTGGTGCAAAGTGTGTCTGCAAGGAGCAACCAAGCAGATGAGAAGTTACCGCTCTCTTCGCTGTGGTTTTCTAAAGTTTTTTTTAAATTTCTTTCTGGGCTTCCGTTTTTCTGCCTCGTTCTTAAGTGCTGGAATAATATCTCCTGCTTGAGCAGGGGATTGGACTAGAAGACCTCCAAGGTCCCTTCCAGTTTTCTTCTGATTTATTGATTGATTCAAATGGTCCAGGGCCTCCTGCTTGAGCAGGGGGTTGGACTAGAAGACCTACAGGATCCCTTCCAGCTCTATTCCGATTGAGGTGTAAAAAAAATGGTGGCTGAAGTCATGTAGTTGACAGATTAACAGAGTTGGAAGGGACCTTGCAGGTCATCTAGTCCAACCCTCTACCCAAGCAGGAGACTACATTTGCCTCTACCTAGGATCGAACTCACAACCTGCTGATTGTGAGGCAAGAGTTCCACCTCTAGGCCACCGCAGAGGAACCGAAGCCCATAACACTTTACAACACAATGTAAAGGGGGGTTGGGCTTCTTGCACAGTCCCCGTTCCCATTTATTTTTGTGTCCATTTGGAACAGGAGCAATAAACAAAGACAAATGCCTTCAGTGCACAATCTTTCAAAGTTATTTCTTTGAGTGGGCTTGCTTTGTCAGATTTGCAATTTTCCCTCCATTCTTCCTAAAGAGATAGTGAAATTCACCTTAATCTGACACAACCATTTCCTTGAAAACAAACAAACAGTTGGTGTGTTCTGGCACACTGCTAGTTCAGCAGTTCAGCTGTTCAAATCTCACCGGCTCAAGGTTGACTCAGCCTTCCATCCTTCTGAGGTCGGTAAAATGAGGACCCAGATTGTTGGGGGCAATATGCTGAACTCTGTAAACCGCTTAGAGAGGGCTGGAAAGCACTATGAAGCGGTATATAAGTCTAAGTGCTATTGCTATTGCTATATGGCATGGTGTGTGATTTTCAGTGCTGGTGCAAAGTGCGTCTGCAAGGAGCAACCAAGCAGATGAGAAGTTACCGCTCTCTTCGCTGTGGTTTTCTAAAGTTTTTTTTAAATTTCTTTCTGGGCTTCCGTTTTTCTGCCTCGTTCTTAAGTGCTGGAATAATATCTCCTGCTTGAGCAGGGGATTGGACTAGAAGACCTCCAAGGTCCCTTCCAGTTTTCTTCTGATTTATTGATTGATTCAAATGGTCCAGCGCCTCCTGCTTGAGCAGGGGGTTGGACTAGAAGACCTCCAGGATCCCTTCCAGCTCTATTCCGATTGAGGTGTAAAAAAAATGGTGGCTGAAGTCATGTAGTTGACAGATTAACAGAGTTGGAAGGGACCTTGCAGGTCATCTAGTCCAACCCTCTACCCAAGCAGGAGACTACATTTGCCTCTACCTAGGATCGAACTCACAACCTGCTGATTGTGAGGCAAGAGTTCCACCTCTAGGCCACCGCAGAGGAACCGAAGCCCATAACACTTTACAACACAATGTAAAGGGGGGTTGGGCTTCTTGCACAGTCCCCGTTCCCATTTATTTTTGTGTCCATTTGGAACAGGAGCAATAAACAAAGACAAATGCCTTCAGTGCACAATCTTTCAAAGTTATTTCTTTGAGTGGGCTTGCTTTGTCAGATTTGCAATTTTCCCTCCATTCTTCCTAAAGAGATAGTGAAATTCACCTTAATCTGACACAACCATTTCCTTGAAAACAAACAAACAGTTGGTGTGTTCTGGCACACTGCTAGTTCAGCAGTTCAGCTGTTTAAATCTCACCGGCTCAAGGTTGACTCAGCCTTCCATCCTTCTGAGGTCGGTAAAATGAGGACCCAGATTGTTGGGGGCAATATGCTGAACTCTGTAAACCGCTTAGAGAGGGCTGGAAAGCACTATGAAGCGGTATATAAGTCTAAGTGCTATTGCTATTGCTATTACTTGTTCTTTGAGGCTGTAGTCTGCAACAGCACAAAAAAAAAGTTCTTACGTATTTTTATGCATTTAAAAACTCATCTTTTCCCCCCCAGCTGTCTTCTTAGCAGAGGCAATTTCCCCCCCTCTGTGATAAGCCTATAGTATGTTTTACCAGATTTTATCTTAGCATATGATATGACTGTCACCATTACGATATGCAAATCATAGTTTGTGGATTGCCATGTCTTATAGCCAGTTATCCAGCAAGCCATCAATAAGTAAATTATAGCTTAGCATGAGGTGGGATCCCAGCCTCTCTCTGGCAACCAACATAGTTTGTGGAACAGATGTAAGAAGCTCTGACTGAAGAATGCCCACGCTGCTGCCCTTTGCACCAGCCGGTTTAGAATATTGCAGGGTTGAAATTCAGCAGGTTCTGACAGGTTCTGGAGAACTGGTGGCGGAAATTTTGAGTAGTTCGGAGAACGGACAAATACCACCTCTGGCTGGCCCCAGAGTGGGCTGGGAATGGAGATTTTGCAATATCCTTCCCCCAGGAGTGGGGAGGGAATGGGGATTTTGCAGTATCCTCCCCCCAGGAGTAGGGTGGGAATGGAGATTTTGCAGTATCCTTCCCCTGCCACGCCCAGCAAGCCACACCCACAGAACCAGTAGGGAAAATTTTTGAATTTCACCACTGGAATGTTGTAAATCTTTGGCAAGGAGGATTTTGTTACAGAGTAGGAAGCTCCCTTACAGATAATAGCAGGATTGGCCAGTGATAAAAGCATGGAGGAAGACAGACCTCTACACAGTTGTGATGGTATGGGAGAAAGGCCTTGAGAAATGGGGTGAAAAGATGCTGCCTAGAGAACAGTCAGATAAGAGGGATCTGAGCCCACAGCTGTATAGTGGGTGGAGCAAGATGGTCAGGAAGGATCTTCCTTAAGTTATCAGACTGTAAAGGTGATACGGGAGATTTGTACTTTCAGACTTGCAAAATTCTGTTAACAAAATAACAGAGTTGGAAGGGACGTTGGAGGTCTTCTAGTCCAACCCCCTGCTCAGGCAGGAAACCTTATACCATTTCAGACAAATGGTTGTCCAATCTCGTCTTAAAAACCTCCAGTGATGGACCATCCACAACTTCTGGAGGCCAGTTATTCCACTGATTAATTGTTCTAACTGTCGGGAAATTTCTCCTTTAGTTCTGGGCTGGTTCTCTCCTTGATTATTTTCCATCCATTGCTTCTTGTCCTGCCTTCAGGTGCTTTGGAGTATAGGTTGATTCGCTCTTCTTTATGGCAAACCCTTAGTTAGATATGGTTGGAATGCAGTATTGGAAGTCCCAAAGGTGCTTCTTCAAGAGGCAACTGGACTTTCTGTTGTTTCTTTGAAGACATTTCGCTTCTCATCCTTATCTCAAAGGATGAGAAGCGAAACATCTTCAAAGAAAAACAAAGTCCACTTGCCTCTTGAAGAAGCACCTTTGGGACAACTATGAACTGGATGACTGAGAATCTCCATAGGAAGTATTGGAAGCTAATTCTGGCCACAATCTGGAGTTTGATCCTCACCAGCTCGAGGTTGACTCATCCTTCCATCCTTCCGAGGTCAGTAAAATGAGGACCCAGATTGTTGGGGGCAATATACTGACATTCGTAAACTGCTTAGAGAGGGCTGTAAAGCACAATGGACCAGTATATGAGTCTAAGTGCTATTGCTATTGCCAATGTAGCCTTGCAGTAAAGTGGATCAGCTCATCTGGCCATATTTCATGTCTGGTCTACCTGGGAAAACCGGGAACGGATGGACAAGTGTAGAGTCCCTTCAACTATTCTATAAAACCCTACAAAATGGAAACTCCAACTCCATCTGGTATCTAAAAGCCAGCCGCTCGTTCCTTAACACTACAGATCACGCATACTGATGCTGTGTTGTTTCATGTGTTGCCGCTGTCCTTCTGCAGACATCCCATGTAAACATGTTATTTTTCTGTCCAAGGGGATTGCTTCAGACTTTCCATTGCAACTGAAATGAACTGAATCGCAGCATGCTTCAGCCTGTGTTTTTAATTTGGACTAGGCTTTGGGGTCTTTTTTTTCCTTTTTTCTTTGAATAAATGAAAAGGAGGGAGCAGTATTTTCTGCCTGCCACTTTCTTTTATGCTTATTTTCTTTTTTGAACTCAGAAATAGAGAAGAGAGGTGTTGAGAGCTCTCAAAACACCCACGTAGACCCCTAAACAAGAGCCAGTTGCGTCTGGTCTAGGGGCAGAGAAACCAAGTTCTTCTCTTTTTCGATCCCGGGCAAAAGGCAAGGACCAGGGCCCCCCAAATTTGGCAACTTTAAGTCTTGTGGACTTCAACTCCCAGAATTCTCCAGCCAGAATTCTGGGAGTTGAAGTCCACAAGTCTTAAAGTTGCCAAGTTTGAAGATTTCTGGCAAGGACAAACCTCTTCTGAAAAACACTGCCTAAAAAACTACAGGGCTATATATATATCTATGCAGTTGCCAAGAGTCAGGCCTGTCAAAACAAAAAGATAAAAAATCATAATTCTCCTCCTTTGTCCCAAAATTTTTACCCATCTGTACTGCAACTTGCTTCCACCCACGTTGAAGGATCCATCGCAAGCCACATCACACAAATGACGACGATGAACAGATTTATATCCTGCCTTTACTTTGTACGGCGTAAGGAATGTTGTCACCTCCTATTTTTCTCATCGCAATAACTTCGTGACTTGGACTGGCTCAAAGTCACCCAACTTTTTAAAGTTATCTTGATTTCTCTTTGATGACAAAGCCGGTTTAATTTGTTATTAGAATTAGTCACTTCCACACGCTTATGCATTTCGAAAATATGCACAACTCCATATTCTGTAAAAGGGATTGCTATGCATTGTCGTCAGACGACATAAAAATGGCAACTACAACTTCTTTCTGCTAAAGATCGTAGCTGTGGTGGCACAGTGGTTAGAATGAAGTATTGCAGGCTAACTCTGCTCACTGCCAGGAGTTCGATCCTTATCAGCTCAAGGTTGACTTAGCCTTCCATCCTTCCAAGGCCGGTAAAATGAGGACCCAGATTGTTGAGGGCAATATGCTGACTCTGTAAACCACTTAGAGAGGACTGTAAAGCACTATGAAGCGGTATATAAGTCTAAGAGCTATGGCTATGTAAGCCAGGTGCCAGGGGAAACTGCTAAGTTTGGCCTTCCCAATCTTTCTGCTTCAGCATTGCTCCTTCAAACCCGTTCCTCCAAAACAGTTGGAAGCAATTTTTCTGGCAGATCTCTTGTTTAAATAAAAATTTGGGCTCCTAAGGACTAATTTCCTTTAAATGGTTCTTCTCAAAGTTTCGTACCGTAGCCAACCCACAGTGGGGAAAGGAAAAACTCACCAAGCCCATGCTCAGGCCAGGAGCACATTAAGTGTGCTATGTGGAACCCTGAAGATGAAAATGTGGACGCCTGGAAGGGCGCTGTCCACTTGGCAGCTGAGTGGCATTTATAAATATAAATAATGTAAATGTAAATAAATGTAAATGTAAATGTAAATAATATAAAGATAAAGATAAACAATATAAATATAAACATAAACAATATAAATATAAACATAAACAATATAAACATAAACATAAATATATAAACAATATAAATTTAAATTTAAATATATAAACAATATAAATATAAATATAAAAAAAAATATAAAAATAATGTAAATATAAATATAAATATAAATATAAATATAAATATAAATATAAATATAAATATAAATGTAAATGTAAATGTAAATGTAAATGTAAATAATATAAATATAAATATAAATATAAATATAAATAATATAAATATAAATAATATAAATATAAATAATATAAATAAAAATAAAAATACAGGACTTTCTTAATATAAATTATGATAAAGATTAATGAGTTAACAGAAGTATATATTACTCCCCATAGCAAAGAGAAGCAGAGACGGTCAAATTGATTCTTTTATCCAAAGAAAAGAATATATCTAACCTTGTTTCTATTCTGAAATTGCTGCAGCATTTTATGCTTGCAATGAAAAAAAAAAGAAACTTTGATGTTGTTTTTGTTAACTAGATAGGCTTATTGTTATAGAAATGGCTTGTACATACTGTTGTGTATACTCAGAGGTGGGTTCCTACTGGTTCTAACCGGTTCTTTAGAACTGTTAGTAAACCGGTGATGACGTCATGGAGCCGGTTCTGCCGGTGCGGGTCCGTGGGCGCTGCCATCTTGTTTTTGGCTTCTGTGCATGTGCAGAAGCTTGGTTTTTGGCACTGCGCATGTGCGCGTGCCCGCGCGGCGCAGGAAGAAGCAAACCAGCGGCGAGGTAAGTTAGAACCCACCCCTGTGTATACTGTACACACACACACACCACAAGTCTAGAAGTGTAGAGTTCTTTCAAAGATAGCCTGCTTGCTTTTCACTCTAACTTATATAGAGCCGAGGTGGCGCAGCAGTTAGAGTGCAGTACTGCAGGTTACTTTAGCTGACTGTGATCCGCAGGTCAGTGGTTCAAATCTCACCGGCTCAAGGTTGACTCAGCCTTCCATCCTTCCGAGGTAGGTAAAATGAGGACCCTGATTTTTTGGGGCAATATAAATATACATTGCTTACTGGTGTAAACCGCTTAGAGAGTGCTTGCACTGTGAGGCGGTATATAAATCTCACAAATAAATAAATAAAATAAATAAACTTGCTAAGCAAAGGTGGTGGAGACAAGAACCTTTGCATAGCTTCAAAGCTTTTCTCACTGTGAAAGTCTCAGACTTTCCCATCCTAGGCTCATATGCCAGCCAATCGAAGTCAGGTCTTACTTGTCTTCTGATCACAGAAGGGCCAAGAAGTCCTGGTGCCGGGCTTTGATAAAAACTTTAGGGTTGCTGTTTGTTGTTCTGAGCTTCTGCAGGGAATCTAGCATTGGCTACTGTGGAAACTCTTGCCTTGGGGTATCTCTGCTGTCATTATTAAGAAGATCCTGGCAGCTCATAAGAGATTTAGATACTGTCTTGCTTGGTGTATATATTTGCTTTTTACGGTATGCTTTTCAATTTGCTTGCTTGAGTTAATACTTCAACTTACAGTCCCTTTATTTACCGGTGTGCTGATTGTCTCTGGATCCCAAAGAACCCAACTGCTTGGACCCCTGTTCACTGTCTTGATATGTGGCAAAACATGTGGCCTCACCATCTCACCAGATTGCTTAGAGCCGTGGTGGCGAACCTATGGCACGCGTGCCACAGGTGGCACGCGGAGCCATAGCAGAGGGCACGCGAGCGTTGCCCACCGGCAAACCGGAAGTGCAGAAAAACGCACTTCCGGTTTGCCGGTGAGCTGTTTTTTGCACTCCGGAGGGTTCAGGGAAGCTTCCTGAAGCCCCGGAATGCAAAAAACTACAAAACGGACAAACCGGAAGTGCGGAAAAACACACTTCCGGTTTGCCGGTGAGCTGTTTTTTGCACTCCGGAGGGTTCAGGGAAGCTCCCTGAAGCCCCGGAATGCAAAAAACGACGAAACGGACAAACCGGAAGTGCATTTTTCCGAACTTCCGGTTTGCCCGTTTCGTCGTTTTTTACCGTCCCAGGCTCCGGTAAGGCCTTTGCGCAGGGGTGTGTGTGTGTGCGCATGCACAGGGGGCAGCATGGGGGGGGTGTTGTGCGCATGCGTGGGGGGGAGGGAATGGGTTTGGGCACGCGAGCGAGCGCTAGCGCGCGCACCCCCCCTTTTTGGCACGCGAACCTAAAAAGGTTCGCCATCACTGGCCTAGAGTGAATAAGAAAGAGTGAAAAACAGGTGCTTCCATTTTCCCCAATGCAACCTTGCCAGTTATTAAAATCTTTTCCCAAACTTTCCCCATTCCCAACCCAGACAGATGGGTTGTGTAGTCTATCATTGCCAGATCAAGAAATGAACATGGCAAGGATACCAGGAATGCTCTTTATTGTTATAAAGTGTCTTAACAAAATTGTGGAAGCTTATCCAAGTTTCTCTCTGTCCCATCTTAAACTAAACAAACTCGAAGTAAAGTTATTCTGAGTTTCTTATTCACACTTCACTCTATTTTAGGATTGTACAATCTCTCTTTAACAGCTTGCTTCTTCCTTCCTTCCTTCCTTCCTTCCTTCCTTCCTTCCTTCCTTCCTTCCTTCCTTCCTTCCTTCCTTCCTTCCTTCCTTCCTTCCTTCCCTTCTTCACTGATTTATCTTACTTTCTCCAAGGTCAACCCTACATTCCTTTACACCGATATTTCTCAACCTCAGCAACTTTAAGATGTGTGGACCAGTAGTGGTGTTCACTTACCTTCACTTCCGGTTTGGACATGGGAGCGTGTGTGTGTGCGTGCTTGCTTTGCTCGCGTGGGGTGCTTTTGCGCATGCGCAGAGCGTCTGTGATGATGTCTGGGTGGGTGGGCGGAGCCTCCTGCTGCCGCCGCTACCGGTTCGCCTGAACCGGTGCGAACCGGTAGAATACCACCACTGGTGTGGACTTCAACTCCCAGAATCCCCCAGCCAGCATGCTACGTATCTTAAAATTGCTGAGGTTGAGAAACACTGCTTTACATTACCCCAATTTTAAAACTTTTTGTTGAAATCCTTGCTTGGGTTCAAGTCTTGTATATTTAGCATTAAATACTCTTTGAATTGATCTGAACTTTTTATATTGTGTGTTGGATTTTTGATTTTGTAGGCTGCCCAGAGACATGGTACTAAGATGGAGGGCAATAGAAATGTAACAGTAATTTAATATCTCTGTAGGGTTACTCAAAGGTAACTGGTTAGCAAACCTAGTCTCAAAATCAGAGTTAGGCCCAGTCAGTATTTGAATAGGTCACTAGAAAAAGCAGTGGTGAAACATTTCCATAGTTGTTGCCAACAACATGGATATGTCCATGAAGGTACTAGGAATTGAGTTCAAGCTGCCAGAGACTCTATCTTCACATGTAGCAGAAGAGAAGGCAGAGATGGGGGCAGAGTCAAGAGAGGATCCAGCCTAGAATTGTTTGTTGTTAGTTGTGAAGTCGTGTCTGAGCCATCGCGACCCCATGGACAACGTTCCTCCAGGCCTTCCTGTTCTCTACCATCCTCTGGAGTGCATTTAAGCTCATGCCGACTGCTTCAGTGACTCCATCCAGCCTCCTCATTCTCTGTCGTCCCCTTCTTCTTTTGCCCTCAATCGTTCCCAGCATTAGGCTCTTCTCCTGTGAGTCCTTCCTTCTCATTAGGTGGCCAAAGTATTTGAGTTTCATCAACAATTCATAACAATTGTTACATGTCTACAAATGCTCCAAGTCCATTATCTAACACGAATTTAGTGTTGACCATTAGTTGATTAGATTCTTGTGACAGGCTTGAGCACTCAAACTTCTAAACTGGATTTTAATGTCTGATCCCGAATCTTCACGCCTGACACTACATGTCTTCTTAGACTTATTTTTGCTTCAGTTGTTTTAATCAGGTCCTCTTCTATTTTATTTGGGAGCATTTGTTCTCACAGTCAGTGAAAAACAAGGTGATCACCACTCTGGCTATTGCAATACCAAAGGGACAGGTGGAAAGAGACTGGCCAATTCAAAAGTAGGAACCAGGTAGCTCAACGTAAAGCGGAAAGGAGAAAAATACATAGGTAGGTTTGAATATTGTTTATAATAATAACAGAGTTGGAAGGGACCTTGGAGGTCTTCTAGTCCAACCCCCTGCTTAGGCAGGAAACCTTACACCACTTCAGACAAATGGTTAGCCAACATCTTCTTAAAAACCTCCAGTGTTGGAGCATTCACAACTTCTGGAGGCAGGCTGTTCCACTGGTTAATTGTTCTGTCAGGAAATTTCTCCTTAGTTCTAAGTTGCTTCTCTCCTTGATTAGTTTCCACCCATTGCTTCTTGTCCTACCCTCAGGTGCTTTGGTGAATAGCTTGACTCCCTCTTCTTTGTGGCAGCCCCTGAGATATTGGAACACTGCTATCATGTCTCCCCTGATCCTTCTTTTCATTAAACTAGACATACCCAGTTCCTGCAACCGTTCTTCATATGTTTTAGCCTCCAGTCCCCTAATCATCTTTGTTGCTCTTCTCTGCACTCTTTCTAGAGTCTCCACATTCTTTTTTTACATCGTGGCAACCAAAACTGAATGCAATATTCCAAGGCATTATAAAGTGGTATTAACACGTTGCGTGATCTTGTTTCTTGTTATTGTTTTTCCACTTGGCTTATAAGCAAGTTAATGACCTGCTCAAAAATCCTGTTGCTCTGGAGTCCTGAAATCTTCACTTCCAGGGCCCCTCTTGAAACTCTAGCTTAAACCCAGAGCAAAATTTAGTTTGGTGGTCTCACCCTTTAGTGCTTCCAAGTTCTTGTGGTTTCCTTGCAAGTTCTGAAAATGACTGGTTCCCCCCCCCCATTCTTTCTCTCTGAACTCCCAGCTGCTAAAGTCAAGCATTACTTTTAACTAAAGTCTTTTTGTTTTTGCCAGCTGTTGACCCTTTCACAATCTTATCCTTTATGAACCAAACCTCTCCTCAAAATCTGGACCTGTTTGGGAATTAAGACTCCTTAGAAGGATTAAATCTCTTTGGGGGGGGGGACCAGCAGCAGACTTTCTGTCAGTAAGGAAATGATGAGAATTTTGGGGTGGAGGGAGTTAGCTGTTGCATGACTGTTGAGAGTCCTTCCGTGGGACCAGTAGGTCATCTGGCGACTGCAAACCATGTTTATTTGTTGCTTATTATATTTCTAATTCTTCTAATAATGGAAATTCACTGAGTAATTATGAAACAATGTGTTTCTAAAACCAAAAATAGAAAGGCAATAGAGCTAGGGCAGGAAAGATGCATAAACATACAAAAATTTCCGGTTTCCCAACATTAAGTATTATTATTGTGTTAGCAAAATCATTCCACTGCAAGACGAAAACTCCTTCATTGAATAACAGAATAACAGAATTGGAAGAGAGATCCTGGAGGTCTTCTAGTCCAACCCTCTGCTCCAGTCAATTCTTATCAACCTCCAGTGATGGAGCGCCCATGACTTCTGGAGGCAAGCTGTTCCACTGGTTAATTGTTCTCACTGGCAGGAAATTTCTCCTTAGTTCTAGGTTGCTTCTCTTCATTGAATGCTGAAATGTTATGTTATGTCACTGAATATAATGGATCATGCTACACCATGCAAGTCCAAGGTAGATGAAACATTTTCAACTTCCCGGTCTACGGCTGAGAGAGAGAGAGGTCAGGCCTTTCTTTGGGTGGGAGTGGACTAGAACCTTATTTTCTCTCTGCTCTTAGTCCAGCATCTTACCACCACAGATAGTCCTCGACTTATGACCACAATCGGAACCAGAATTTCCATCGCTAAGCAAGGCGGTTAAGTGTGTCACATCCGATTTTACAAGCCCTTTTGCCAAGGCCGTTAAGCGAATCACTGTAAGCTGTTAAAAGTGAATCACACAGTTGTTCAACGAATCCAGCTTCCCCCATTGCTTGTCAGAAGCCAACTGGGAAGGTCTCAAATGGTGATCCCATAACCCTGGGATGCTGCTGCAACCATTGTAAATACATGCCGGTTGTCAAGCAGATCAGATTTTGATCAGTGGTGGGATTCAATTTTTTTTACTACCAGTTCTGTGGGCGTGGCTTGGTGGGTGTGGCTTGGTGGGCATGGCAGGGGACAGATACTGCAAAATCCCCATTTCCTCCCGATCAGCTGGGACTCGGGAGGCAGAGAATAGATGGGGGCGGGGCCAGTCAGAGGTGGTATTTACCGGTTCCCTGAACTACTCAAAGTTTCCGCTACCGGTTCTCCAGAACTGGTCAGAACCTGCTGAACCCCACCTCTGATTTTTTTGATCCCATGAGCATGGGGATGCTGTGATATTAAGTGTGAGGACCAGTTGTAAGTCCCTTGTTTTCAGTGCCACTAACTTTGGTTGCTGAATGAATCATTGTAAGTAGAGGACTACCTTTATTCCACCCTGGTTCTTAGGGAGAGAGAGAGAGAGAGAATCTCAACATCATCCACCATCACTGACTGAGGAGTAGAACTTGGCTTTCTCCATTCCTGGTCCAGGATCTTCACCAGAACCACCTACTAGCTCTCAGAATGGGTACCGTATAGACTTACAAAGTAGTGGTTACATTTGTACTCATTTCCCTATAAACTCCAGTAGGGCTTTGGATGAGCCCTTCTCCAAATGTTTCCAGTGTGTGTGTGTGTGTGTGTGTGTGTGTGTGTGTGTGTGTGTGTGTGTGTGTGTGTGTGTGTAACATTTTTTTGCTGATAAATGAAAATGAAGGGAGACTGTTATAGATCTATTTCAAGCTATTTAGCTCCCATCAGATAGCCATACCCTTACTGGGATTTGAACCTGGGCCCCCTGCCTGTAAGGCAACAGGTTAACCTCTAGGCCACAGGCTCTCTTCCCTTATCAGCTCTTCACAGGAAAGGGTTATATATGTTTTTTTTTCTGTCAAATCATCCTGGTGTGCCCAAATATGGGAGGAAACATCACAGCTTCCTTTATGGTTGCAGAAGAATATATATATTCTTCTGCAACCCTTTCCTTCCTTTAAAGTGGTACCATGCCGTTTGGGTTGGCTGTTGCCAACTTCCCCCTGAGCTTCCCGTAGTCTATAATGTTCCCACCCCAAGTCTTGGAAAAGGCTGGGGTTTAGTTTTGCTCCTAGCCTTGGCATCGCAACAGAGGGAATGTCATTTTTCCCCTGCTGCCTTTCCACAGCCTCGCACTCCGGTGCCTGAATAATTGCTGCTCAGCAATTCAGAGAGGCGAATTACTTCTGCATTATTGGCAAGAAAGTTGCCTGTGTGTGTCCATGAAGTCACCGGGGGGTTGAGCTTGATTCCAAAATATTTCTACTTTTCCTCTGTAACACCAAGTTGTAATTAGTTGAGCCCTTTATGAACAGCAACTGTTTAAATGTGGCATAATGTCAAGCAAAAGCAACCAGAACCACACGTGAAGCCTTACAGTTAGTCACTCAGGTTAACAAGAATCTCAACAGACTGACTACAATCTCTTTGGGAAGGGCAAGATAAGGCCTCAAGGATTCTGGTCGCAGTCAGGCCTGTTCTGCTTCTTGTAGTAGAACTCTAAACTTGGGTCCCTCTTGATCCTAGTCTAGTTGGAAATCCCACCACATGTATTGATTTCCATTCTTTCATCTTGCCATATGAATGAACCTACCCTTGGATCCTCTTCTAAGATGTCTTTATTTATTTATTTTATTTATTTATTTTTGTCAAGTATGTGTTGGTAATATACATAGATATAACATTGTTTATATACATAAGATGGGTACTGATAAGAGGGAACATTAGGACAGGGACAGTAGGCATGCTGGTGCACTTATGCACGCCCCTTACTGACCTCTTAGGAATCGGGTGAGGTCAACAGTGGACAGTCTAAGGGTAAAGTTTTGGGGGTTTGGTGACGAAACCACAGAGTCAGGTAGTGAGTTCCAGGCATTTACCACTCTGTTGCTAAAGTCGTATTTTCTACAGTCAAGTTTGGAGCGGTTCACTTTGAGTTTGTATCTGTTGCGTGCTCGTGTATTGTTGTGGTTGAAGCTGAAGTAGTCATTGACAGGAAGGATGTTGTAGCAGATAATTTTATGAGCTATGCTTAGGTCGTGCCGAAGGCGACGTAGTTCTAAGCTTTCTAAGCCCAGGATTTCAAGTCTGGTTGCGTAAGGTATTTTGTTGCGAGTAGAGGAGTGGAGGACTCTTCTTGTAAAGTATCTTCTATGGACAAGCATTCTGGTTGCTTAAAAATGCCGTTATCAGTTGGGCTACAACTTTGGGCTACTGTGGGCTTTGGGCTCAGTTGGGCTACTGAGGGAACATTAGGACAGGGATGGTAGGCACACTGGTGCACTTATGCACGCCTCTTACTGACCTCTTAGGAATCGGGTGAGGTCAACAGTGGACAGTCTAAGGGTAAAGTTTTGGGGGTTTGGTGACAAAACCACAGAGTCAGGTAGTGAATTCCAGGCATTTACCACTCTGTTGCTAAAGTCGTATTTTCTACAGTCAAGTTTGGAGCGGTTCACTTTGAGTTTGTATGTGTTGTGTGTATTGTTGTGGTTGAAGCTGAAGTAGTCGTTGACAGGAAGGATGTTGTAGCAGATAATTTTATGAGCTATGCTTAGGTCTTGTCAGGGTCTGAAAACCAAGAACACACAGAGTTACTTCTAAGCAGTTTCCTTTATTGTTCCTCGCCTAGAGACAGAAATCTTGCCAAACTATTTGCATCATTGATGATTAACGTCTAGGGAGGAGCAGCCGGAACCCTTTTCCTTCCAACCAAACTATCTAAACTTTACTGTCTCTTGGTCCTCTGGAATACAGCCCCTCCCTGCTTGGAATCCAGACTACATTCCACCACAACTACCTTTCTAGATCCTCCCTCTATACTTTAGTGTTTTAAAAAATACTGTATTAATTTTTTTAAAAATGAAACCAGAAGCTGGTTCTGTGCAGCTGCAAAATAAAGCTACTATAAATAATACAATAAATAGTATAAATAGTATAAATATTTAGTATAAATAATACAGAATAAAGAGAGTCCAGAAATATTTCACAAGAAGAGTCCTCCACTCCTCTGCTCGCAATAGAATACCTTATTCCACCAGACTTGAAATATTGGGATTAGACAATTTACAACTACGTCGCCTCCGATCTGATCTAAATGTAGTTCATAAAATCATATACCAAAATGTCCTTCCTGTCAATGATTTCTTCTGCTTCAACCACAACAATACACGAGCACGCAATAGATTCAAACTTAATGTAAACCGCTCCAAACTCGACTGAGGAAAATACGACTTCAGCAACAGAGTGATCAATGCCTGGAATGCACTACCTGACTTTGCGGTTTCTTCCCCAAACCCCAAAAACTTTAAGCTTAGACTGTCTACTGTTGACCTCACCCCATTCCTAAGAGGTCTGTAAGGGGCGTGCATAAGTGCACCATCGTGCCTACCGTCCCTGTCCTACTGTCCTATTGTCCTCTTTTATCAGTACTTTTTACTTACGTTATGTTTATACAAACAACTCCTATCCTGTACATGTTTGACTAAATAAATAAAATAAATAAATAAATAAAGCATCTTTAGCATTGTAGACATATCTTTAGGGTACTCAAAGATCCAATTTAGAGGCAGTTGCCTTTTGAGAAATAGGGTTTTGGCTGACCAGACCCAATGGAGGTCTTTTGTGGAGGACATTTCGTGAATGTACCGCACCTGTTATCAAATTTCATCCAGGTCTGGAATGGTTGAATAGAAAACCGACCATGGCATAACTAAGGTGACCAGATTTTATTTTTTGTAAAGCGGGACACCATTGACGGGGGGGGGTTTCTAGGGGAGCAAGATGGGAGGGGTCCGTCTCTCTTATCCTGCAGCTTTGTGCACCCCCCCCAAACACCCCCCTTCATCGCAGCCAGGGGTGGGTTCCTACTGGCACAGGCTTACCTGTTCGTCGCCGCAGAGGGGTGAAATCCTGCCTGTTCGGCCGGGCCAGTCGTTCGGCGTAGAGCCGATGGAACTGGCGGCGGTCACGGCGCGGGGCTTCTCCCGCCTGCTTCCCTCGCCCGGCTAGACGCTGCCATTCGGGTTATTTTGTCCTCTGCGCATGCACAGAGCTTGCGCATGCGCAGAGGACAAAATAACCCGAATGGCGGCATCCAGCCAGGCGGGGGAAGCGAGCGGGAGAAGCCCCATGCTGCGACTGCCGCCAGTTCCATCGGCTCTACGCCGAACGACTGGCCCGGCCGAACCGGCAGGATTTCACCCTGCAGGGCAAATTCAAATTTAAAAAGTGGGACTTTTTGGAAACGCTGCGGGACGCAGGACAAATTACTGAAAAGTGGGACTGTCCCGCCAAAAGCGGGACGTCTGGTCACTTTAGGCATAACCCATGGAGGAGTCAGCACTGAGCAAAAGAGAGCCGTTGCTGCCTCCCATTTTGGGGAAGAAATATTCACTTTGAGATACATATGGACTGAAACTTACTGGACTTTAAGAAGGTGATGAAAAGCTGACTTTCCCAAGAGCCCTTGAGGATGGATGTCTTTAGAAATGTTCTTTCTTGGAATGTGGTATTCTGTTTGAACCAAGCTTGTTTATTGTCCCTGGCACATAGTTGTGAATTGTTTGTAACTTGTTTAATTTGTATGTATATTTTTAGCCTGATTTTACAGAATAGCATATGTGAACTGCTCAGACTTGCTTACAACGGGAGCAGTGTAGAAGCCCAGTAAAATAAATAAATAGGGTAATAAATGTTGACAGAACCAAGGTTGTTTGCCTATTTGGCCTTAATTCATTAGCTATCTGTAAGCCCTGGTTTATGCTGTTTGTGTAAAAGGAAGGCCATTGTGATGTATTCAGCCATAGCTTAGTGTTATTTTTGAACCAGCCTTTGATTTAGGAGGGGGCCCTTATTCACCACGGCTAAGCCAGCTTTAAATGCAGAATAGTGAGTTTAGCAACTTCAGCTGGGAAGGGGAAATAATAGCTGTTATTATTATGGAGAATCTTTAATTATTAGAACCTCATTAACTGTTCAGGGCAGGGGTGAAATTCAAAAATTTTCCCTACCGGTTCTGTGGGCGTGGCTTGGTGGGCGTGGCAGGGGAAGGATACTGCAAAATCTCCATTCTCTCTCCACTCCTGGGGGAAGGATATTGCAAAATCCCCATTCCCTCCCCACTCCTGGGGGAAGGATATTGCAAAATCCCCATTCCCTCCCCACTCCTGGGGGAAGGATATTGCAAAATCCCCATTCCCTCCCCACTCTGGAGCCAGCCAGAGGTGGTATTTGCTGGTTCTCCGAACTACTCAAAATTTCCGCTACCGGTTCTCCAGAACATGTCAGAACCTGCTGGATTTCACCCCTGGTTCAGGCTATTTAGAAGAGCGGCTAAAGCTTGAAACGCCTCCCAGCCTTCACTTCCCTTCAAAAAGGAGCCTCATCTGTTGCCGTGAAGTCGTGTTCATTGAATTGCAAGGGTGGTCGATGTGAGCCTGGAAGAAGGCTGCGGGAACATGTGTCGTTTGGGGTCGGTGGGTGTTTCCTGGGGCCATTGCCAGAATGTGGCCTCCTTGAGGGCTTGCCAGCCATGAAGAGGAACCTCTGTTCTAACAATCCTTTGATTCTCTTTTGGATCCAGTGAAAGTTGTGATCCTACAGAGCAGATGTAATCTTGATGTTGTAGATCTGTTTTGGAACTTCATCCTGGTGTGCTTCTTTTCCCATCAGGGGCATAAAATGTTAACTTGAGATAAAGTTCGATCCGTCCGACTGCTACCATGTTAAGGGAAGAATATCCCCGTAGAGGCGATATTTGGATCTTTTACTTGGAATTCAAACACTTAGAAATAAAACCGAGATTAAATGTCTAATAAAAAATATTTATCTCAGTACAAAACAATATAAAACAATAAATCCTGAATAAACTACATCTTTGCTAAGTAACACAACCTTCCCGGTCGGAAGGCACATCAGAAGTGATTAATGGTGGATAGGAATGTAGACATGCGCAGAAACATCATATCGCGTGTTCTGCTTGTATTGGGAAGTACCATAATATTAGAATAGGGGTGCATCACCCGGCATAGACTCACAACTGACAATATTCACATCGTGACATAAAAGATGGCGAGGAGTCCCAGAAAGTAAGCGGTGGAATGGTAGGCATAGACCACTGATGGACAGCAGAAGAATTGCTTATCATCTTCTCTTCTAAATGGCATATGTGTCCAGATTGTCTTGAAGCATTTTGCCTTTCAATTGACTCCCCGAAACCTAACAGGCCATACTCATTCACAAGACCCGAGAGAGCAGTAATCACATCGTAAAAGTCTCCATTATACAGGTTTTGAACTTCTGTGTTAGATACCTTAGCAACATGAACCAGTTGTTCTCCATGTGTTGGAGAACTGAGGTTTGCTAGAAGCTGGTATTGTGAATTTTTAAAATTCTTGTCGAGTTGCAACCTTCCCTGCTCCTGCTAAGAACAGAAGAGGGAGGAAAAAAACACAAGTATGTAGTATTTGGCAGGCCACTGAAATAGGAGAATTCTGACTTTTCCTTAGGAGAATTTTCCACTACTAATATTCACTGGGATGCTTCCATACAGTGCCAGTTGTTTTAGCTTGGAATTGCTGCAATTCCCCCCCCACCCCGCCCCCTCACACACACTTTTGGTGGGCATCCTCACAATGCCACAGTTGTTCAGCTTTTTCTCAAGCTTCAGGTTTCCTTCCTATAAAAAACATAAAAGGAGTGGAAATTCTGTATGATAACATGGCTGCAATTTCCTTCTTTTCCCTCCCCAAAGAGGACCATTATCCTATTACACCATAATACTTTAATGTTCATTTTTGCAGTGTACTGTAATGCAATAAATGGTTTAAACTCCACCAACGCAGTTGGTTGGTGGCTTCAAATGACCCACCTTGGCTTGGTTTGGAAGACAAGCAGGGCAGGCTTGTTAGGACTTGCAGAGGAGACCACTAGCAAGTCCCAAGACTTTAAGTTAGACTGGAACACTTAAACTACACTTAGTAGGCTGCCTGCTACTAAGTGCTCTTTTAATAGATGTTAATCCTTGTGAAGTTATCCTCCTAGATCAGGAGTCGGCAACCTTAAACGCTCAAAGAGCCATTTGGACCCGTTTCCCACAGAAAAGAAAACACCGGGAGCCACAAAACCCTTTTGACATCTCAAATGAAGATAACACTGCATATATCGTTTTTTACCTTTATGCTATGTATAAAAATACTATAGTGTGTTGCATTTATGAAATGAATGACCTGCTACAGAGAAAACACATTTTTATTTCTGCATGCAACAAAAACATTTTGAACTCTGAAAAAAAAGATGGGTCGAAAAGCTCAATAAATCGCTGCTGGCTGGTGTCGGACATTGGCGGTTGTGACGGATATATTTTGAGTGACAGGGAGCTGCAGCAGAGGGATGAAAGAGCCACATGCGGCTCCAGAGCCGTGGGTTGCAGACCCCTGTCCTAGATTTTCATGGTCTTACCAGACACCTGGGCACGTTCATATTTTTATAACTTAAACCACCCTCAACCTGGAATCTCCAAATGCATGGAGGAAGTTGGCCTGGTGTCCCCCTTCACAGTGGACATGCTTGGTGGGAATTATGTAATTTATATCCTAAAGACATTTCTAACTCAACAAGCTGAGGAAAAATGCAATTGAACCTCACCTATATCGGCTGTAGTAGAATTTCTACAGGATTAGGCTAGAAGTTAGATTGGCGTTTTTCAAAATGGCCCCTTTGTGTGGACTTCAACTCCCAGAATTCCCCCAAACCCACCCACCCCGAATTCTGGGAGTTGAAGTTCACCCATCTTAAAGGAACCAATTTTGAAAAACAACTGTGTAAGATGATCTCTATGGTGCCAACAGAGGTGGGTTTCAGCAGGTTCTGACCAGTTCTGGAGAACCGGTAGCAGAAATTTTGAGTAGTTCGGAGAACTGGTAAATACCACCTCTGACTGGCCCTGCCCCCATCTATTCTCTGCCTCCCGTGCCAACTTTTATGCTCTATGATTCTGGGATTACTTCTTATCTTTCACCTATATTTCAGATATCCCCAACACTTTTCTTTCAGGAGATATGTAAATAAATGTTATTCCTTTTATAATAAACTGCTTTTTAAACAACCCTAGTCCCTAGGCAACCATTCTAGTTCTTCTAAATTGTGGACCAGCATAAGTTGTGTTTCTCCAGGCCACACACACTAGCCCACCAGCTAAGTATTCTTGCCATTAGATTAATTTCCTCCTCCTCTTTTAGCCTCCCAAAGTGCAAAAATTTATCCAAACCACGTGGCAGATGGCTTGGTGGCTGACTCTTATGCGTCCAGCAAAATGCCATCTCGTAATTTTATTGCATTAATTAAACGCCCCCCCCAAAAAGAGATGCTTTCAAAATTCAGCCAGATAAAGAGTTATTTTTGCTAGGTATTCGCCTTCTATGCCTGGTCAAAATAAATAATAAAAACGTAGACTTCTGTCTTTTTCTTAGGAGAAACACACCACCACCACCACCCTTCTTGGCTCTAAATTTAAAATGTCGATCTGATGAGAATCGAGAAAGCTTGTTCTTTCGGCAAAATAGTCGTTTGGAAAGAGTGGTTTGATGAACTCCAGACTTCCACTGAATTAGAGATTAGACAGCTTTATTTATATGTCAGGAATATTCCCCCCCCCCCCGCCTTTTCATGTTGCTGTTTGATTCAGAGGCTTTATTCGATCTCCTTAACAGGAGAATTCGCATTTCCTCGGGACTTAAACAAGAACGCATTGAATGCGTTGATTTCTAAGAGGTAAACTAATGCTGGTCTTGGCGGGCATCCAATCAGATCCTTCCTAACTTTCGTGACAGCCCAAGATTCTTGTTTGGGCTGCCAAGGGTGGGAAACCCAGTGAAGTGTTGATTAGCTGGGTGGAAAAAGCTTCTGGATCAAGACCATCCTTCGGAGTTCTTGGTAGGGAAATGTTGGAAAGCTGGAATAGGAACGCTGGTTAAAGATGCCTTGTTCTTTGCTTACTTGGCGATCGAAAGAGGAAACCAGTGACCAGGATGTTGTCGCGCTAAATTCTTTTTATAGTTTTTTTTTATGGAAAGCGATTACTTTTCCAAACACTGATGCCAAGAAACTAAAATGTCTATTTGTGTTTTCTTTGAGATGGGCCTTTTCTTGCAATAATATTATTAAACTTTTTTGAACAGATATCCCTTCGCTTACAACCACTAAAAATTGCTCGTTAGGTGGTGCAGGAGCAGTAGTGGGTTCTAAAACCCGTTGCTACCGGTTCACGCGCGCAACGCTTCTGCGCATGCTCAGAAGCGTCCTGGGTGGGTGGGCGGAGCCTCCCACTGTCGCCACTACCGGTTCGCAGAACCAGGCCAAACCGGGAGCAACCCACCGCTGTGCAAGACGTGCAATTATGAAGCGAAGCATCATGTGATCCCCACCCAATTTTATGACCAAGGTGGTTAAGTGAATCACTACAGTTTTAAGCGAGATATCATGTGATCGTGGTTTGAGACCTTCCCCACTGATTTTGGTAAGCCAGCTGAAAGCCGGCAAACGGCAATCATGCGAGCCAGGAATGCTGCAACCATCATAAATGTGGCCCAGTTACCAAGGGCCCAGATCGTGATCATGGGACCATGGGAACATTGCAATGGTCCTAAGTGTGAGGATTGGTCATAAGTACCTTTTGACAGCACCATTGTAACTTTGAATGCTAGTGAAACGAATGGTCCTAAGTCAAGGACTATCCGTAAGCACCAAACAAGGTTGAAATCCAGCAGGTTCTGACAGGTTCTGGAGAACCAGTAGCGGAAATTTTGAGTAATTCGGAGAACCGGCAAATACCACCTCTGGCTGGCCCCAGAGTGGGGTGGGAATGGGGATTTTGCAGTATCCTTTCCCTGCCATGCCCACCAAGCCATGCCCACCATGCCCACACCACGCCCACCAAGCCACGCCCACCAAGCCACACCACACCACGCCAACCACACCACACCCACAGAACCGGTAGTAAAAAAAAATGGATTTCACCACTGGCACAAAAGCATGGGTTTTTGCAAGTGTTGCAGAGGTTGTCAGAGAGTGAAAAGGATCCAAGAAATCTGATAATTGTGCAGTGATATAAAACTCTTCAACCTGGACTCTTGACCAGTTTGGCTTTCTAATCCTAAAGATGGAATTGACCTACTGGTAACCTGGGGCTACATTTTCACCAGAGTTTGACCCAGGAACAAGGGAAAAAAATTACCTACCAGGTATTCATCTGGCTAGCGTCCTTAGTCTGGTCAGCTTCAGCACATTATTTTATTCCCTGGTTAGGGCTGAAAAAAATCTTCTTCCGAGGGAGTAGCAATGAAAACAAGTCTGCAAAGACTTAGGGCTGGGAAAAAACTTCTTTGGAGGAAGTAGCAATGAAAAAATCCTGCAACCCAGGAAGATCGTTAGCACCTCGTTAGGGCTGAAAAAACCTTTTTCGGAGGGAGCCTGCAAGCCGGGAAGATCGTTAGCACATAGTTAAGACTGGAAAAAAAGCTTCGAAAAAGCTACATTCAGAGTATAAGACGCACCCAAATTTTCAGCCTCTTTTAGGGGGGGAAAGGTGCGTCTTATACTCTGAAAAATACGGTAATAGAAATAATAGTAATAATTAAATAGTTGGAAGGGACCTTGGAGGTTTTCTAGTCTAACCCCCTACTTAGGCAGGAAACTTAGATGTGCTTGGTAAATAACTACATAAATATAAATACATTTTTAACATTTAGTTTGCTTCATTCAACAGTCGTGTGAAAAATAGTCATAAGTCACTTTTTTCAGTGCTTTCAGTGTAACTTCAAACAGTCACTAAAGAAATGTTTGTAAGTCAAAGACTGCTTTTATATCATAATACCTAACTTCATCACTTGTGGGCATTTCAGTTTTGTCTAGATGTTGATTTTAGTACTGGAACTGGGATGGTCTGAAGGATCAGATTAGAAGCAGATTATCATGGAGAAAATCTAGCTGTGTGGTCACCGAAAGCGGATTCCGACATTTTTTTAATCGTTGCTATTGAGAAATATCTGGGCAGTAGAAAATGTTTTGATTTGCCTCCTGCCGCCTCTGATTTATTGCTTTAAATAATTTTTATTCCAAGTTTTGAAAGTAATAATAAGAACTAATTCGAACTAAAATAGAAGAGAGAAAATGAAAAGGGAAGATAGAAAGAAGAGGCTAACAAGCCCAATGAGGAAAAAGAAGAAAGGGGGGAAAAAAGAAAAAGATACAAAGAAGGCAGTGGTGGGTTCCTACCAGTGCGGTCCACTCTATAGCACCGGTAGCGGCCCGCTGGTGACGTCACAGTACCGGTGCGGTCGGTTGCAGGTGCCTGGGCGCCGCCATTTAAAAAAATGTTTTTAATTTTTTTTAAAATTTTCTTTTGCGCATGCCCAGAAGCCGAGCTTCCGGCACTGTGCATGCGCTGCCTTCCTACCCCACAGTGAGTCCAAACAGGGGAGGATGGCTGAGGGAGCGCGTGAGACGCTGAAAGAACGGGCGGCAGGAGCTCTCTCCATTCCCCTCCCTTCAGCAGTCTGAGAAGCCTCGAACGCGCGGTGATGATCCTAGGCATTTTTACACGTTTGAGGCTTCTCGAGCTGCTGAGGGGAGGGGGAACGGGCGGCAGGACCTATCTCAGTTCCCCTCCCTTCAGCAGTCCGAGAAGCCACGCCCACCCGGTCACATGGCTGGCAAGCCACACCCACAAAATAAGCCACACCCACAGAGTGGTAGTAAAAAAAATTAGGAACCCGCCCCTGAAAGAAGGGCTTTTGATATTCTTTGTGACAGTTTAAAGTGCAATTTTATTTTAACCTCTCTCTCTAAAGTTGCATCATGACTCTCTTCTTTCTATCATCTACCCTGTTTAATCCACAAAGCCATAAATTGCACAGACATTTTTTTCCCTGCTTTATGCAAAAGGCCCAGGAGGATTTCCAGTCACCCATAAATGTAGATACGGCCCTTCCTGTAATCAAAGAAGTCAGTTTGTCCATCTCAGCAAGATCTGTCAATCCTTTCCACCTTTCTGCTGCCTCTGATTTATCAGCTGTGCGATTCCCTTAGCGACTGTCTGGCAAAAGGACTTGTAATATCAGGTCTGAGTCACTTAACAACCACCTTGCTTTGCAGCAAAAATCCCTGTCCCTATTGTGGTCACAAATTGAGGACTACCTGTACGTAAGAGCGCTTTCTCCAGCAACATCTTTTTGCTGTTTTTTATTGTTTTAAAATGTTTTCAGGATTTTTAATTGTAATATTTTTTAAATTGTAAGCCTCCCAGAGTCATTGAGATGGGCAGCTATAGAAATTAAACACACAAGCAAGAAAACAAGCAATCAAACAAACATTGAAGGTAAACATTTTCCCTACCGGTTCTGTGGGTGTGGCTTGGTGGTCATGTGACTGGGTGGCCATGGCTTGGTCATGTAACCAGGTGAGCTCAAAAACCAACTTTCACACTTACAATACTTACAACAACACACAAACAACACAAAAGCCCCACAACTGACTCACACACAATGCAAAAGCAACTGACTTCACACAAAATGGCCCCTGCAACAAGCAGGAACCTCATAGAGTCACAGAGAGCTCAAAAATGAACGATCACACTTTGCACAAAAATAACACAAAAGCTACACAACTGACTCACACACAATGCAAAAGCACACAAAATGGCCCCTGCAACAACAAGCAGGAACCTCAGAGTCACAGAGAGCTCAAAAACAAACTATGACACTATGCACAAAAATAGCACAAAAGTTACACAACTGACTCACACACAATGCAAAAGCACACAAAATGGCCCCTGCAACAAAGCAGGAACCTCAGAGTCACAGTTACAGTGAATAGATAGTTTTAAAAAATGCTTTAAAAAAGGTTCCAATGACCCCCCTCTCAGCTGATTGTCAAACAGCTGAGAGTCCGGACTTTTTTAAAAAAAACTTTTTAAAGCATTTTTTTACTGCCAGCTCCGGGGAATAGGTAGTAAAAATGCTTTTAAAAAAGCAAAAAAAAAAAAGGTTCTTCATCAGCTGTGACAATCAGCTGTGCCATGCGATGGTGGAAAACTTTTTTTAAACTTTTTAAAAGCATTTTACTACCGGTTCAGAGAACCGGAAGTATTTGTTACTAACGGTTCGGGCGAACCGGCCCGAACCAGTAGCATTTCACCCCTGCAAACTAGGTATCCTCTTCAGTGGAGTTTAGGGGATGTCAGTATTCTTCTGTTTATAAGGGCTTCAGGTGTGGGTGTGTCAAGCGAGGGTCTTGTGACAGGTCTTGTGATGGGTCAGCTGTCAGAGACTCACTGATGACTCACAGCTGACCCATCACAAGACCTGTCACAAGACGCTCACTTGATACCCCCACACCTGAAGCCCTTATAAACAGCACACTGACACCCTTAAAATCCACTGAAGATGTTACCTAGCCTGGTAATGAAATGTTTGGAAACCAACCCACAAGCTCGGAGAGCGAACCTCCACCCTCATCCTACAGCCTGAGCTACCCGCCACTATTGCAAAACAAACATTGGTTTGTGTTCCACCAACACTTATCCTTACCAGAGCTGTAGATGTTGCTGTTGCATAATTTAATCAACCAACCAACTGGCTCTTTATGCCTTTGGTTGTTGATGCTGCATTTATCAAGGAAAGTGTAAGAGCGGGTGTGGGTGAGCATTTATTTATGAGCCGAGGTGGCGCAGTGGTTAGAGGCAGTACTGCAGGCCACATTAGCTGACACTGATCTGCAGGTCAGCGGTTCAAATCTCACCTGCTCAAGGTTGACTCAGCCTTCCATCCTTCCGAGGTAGGTAAAATGAGGACCCAGATTGTTGGGGGCAATATATACATTGCTTACTGGTGTAAACCATTTAGAGAGTGCTTGCACTGTGAGGCGGTACATAAATGTCACTAATAAATAATAAATAAATTTGTCCTTTATTGGTATATGTGTGTATCTTGCTGTCTAAACTTTTGAACGTTTCTCTGGAAGGGCTTCCCCGGAGTCATTCTAGTGCATGGCGGTTTGGCAAGGCTTCCTCTATTTTTGTCACAGGAATGAGCCCTTCATGGGTATCTTGGCCGCACAACTGTTAATCGAACCATGGTGTGTCTGCTGTGTGGCCCTTCAAGCATGCCTCTCTCTGTGGGAAAACAATGGCTGGAATGTCACAAGCTCTGCAGATGCATCGAGCCAAAGGGATCTTCAAAAGTGTTGATTTGGCCGGCCTACAAAACAGCGGGAAACTCTTTAAATTCGCAACGCCTTTGTCAACTAAGATGACCACTTTTGGGCCAGACTCCAATTTGAGGCCATCCTGTGTGTGGGCTGGATAAGAGCCATCAGGCTCTGAAGTGGTTCCACTGGATGACTTTCGGTCATGGCGTGTGTACATCGGTTGGATCAACCTGAGTCTACTCTCTAAGGATATGGGATTACAGTTTGGTTTCAGTCGTATTCTCAAGTTCTTCCCATCTCAACTCTGTCTTGTTTTTATTACAGTGTTCGGGAAGATTAGCTGGAGGACTGTGTATAGTCCTGAATTTAGAAAGGCATTGCCAGATATGGCCAAGGTAAAAGAGATGGTGTGCCATTCAGCAGATCTGCAGTTGTCTATGGAGGGTCTCAATTAGCCAGGTCATGGTTGTCCCAAAGGTGCTTTTCCAAAAGGCAAGTGGACTTTCTTGATTTTTTTTTCCTTGAAAGACAAAGCTCACTCTTTTGAAGACAGCAAAGTTCACATTCTGGACAGAAAGGACCATTGTTTTGCGAGAGGGATCAAAGAGGCCATTTGTGTTAAAATTGCACAGCCCTCTCTCAATAGAGGAAGAGGGATACGACCAGTGGTGGGTTCCTACCAGTGCGGTCCACTCCTTAGCACCGGTAGCGGCCCGCTGGTGACGTCACAGTACCGATGCGGTCGGTTGCTGGTGCCTGGGCGCCGCCATTAAAAAATTTTTTTTAACTTTTTTAAAAAACATTATTCTGCGCATGCCCAGAAAGCTGACAATTAAGTCTTTCCCCGTCCCTTCGCTTGAAAATAATAAGAAACTTGCATTTGACACTTTTCCTTTGCCTTTGCCTAAAGCTTCCCAAAGTGGGCGTTTTCCGAAAGCTTAACCTTTTATATTAATTTATACAGTTTTATATTGTTATTCTTTAGACGAAAACATTGAGGACTGTTAAAAGATACTGTTCTTTTAACAGTCCTCAATATTTTCGTCTAAGGAATCCATGACTGAAACCAAAAATGCTGTATGAGACTTGCTTGTCTTTTAACGATAGCATTTTCTGCATATAAAGGTTGCTGTTTTGCCATGGTGTAACACGGACTTTGTATGCAAAGCTTTTCATGTAAGGTATAAAATAGCAAAAATAGTGGTAACATCTCTCTGAAATAACTAATATATGACTGGCAAGCCATGCCCACCCGATCACATGGCTGGCAAACCACACCCACAAAATAAGCCATGCCCACAGAGTGGTAGTAAAAAAATTAGGAACCCGCCCCTGGATACGACATCACCTATCTCCTGTCTACAACACAGTCCCTTCAGCAATCCCAAGAGGGTTGCACTCTGATTCAGGTGACTCTGAGGATACAGATAAACTCCCAAGTGTCTAACTCTCAGAGTGCTAAGGATGAGATGACTCTAAAATAATATACCGTATTTTTCGGACTATAAGACGCTCCAGTGTAAATCTCTCAACCCTGGGGAACAATCCTGAATCAGCTTCAGGCAAATAGTCTTTATTTTCATGTCACGATGTGAATCTTGTCAGTTGTGAGTCTATGCAGGGTGATGCACCCCTATCTAATATGATGGTACATCCCAATACAAGCAGAACACGTGATATGATGTTTTGCGCATGTCTACATTCCTAATCCACCATTAATCATTCTTCTGCCTTGCCTTCGACCAGAACAGTCGTGTTACTCAGTAAAGATGTAGGTTTATTGTTTTATATTGTTTTTATACTGAAATAAATATTTTCAACTAGACATTTAATCTCGGTTTTATTTCTAACTATTGAATTCCAAGTAAAAGATCCAATGTCTCTGCAGGAATACTCTTCCCTTAACATTTCAGTTAGAAAAAAATTAATTGTGGGTGGGAATTTGAAGGTTTGATTGAAATGATATCTCGAGTCAGTTTGACGGTTGGGTGCAGATGTACCGTAATTTCCCCCCAGATTGATTCACAAATTCAGCTTGAGTCAATTGAATGATTTAAGTGATTTGCACATCCGTAGTTAATAATTAATAGTGTTCTCTGAAACATATGACTATAAATATTAATGGCATTAAAATATTGATGAAACTGTATTAACCTTGTTCTGAAGCTTTTTTCATGATTATTCCAGAGTTTTATGCAGATCGTGTGCAGCTGTTCTGTTATGGAACATATTTGAAGCCAACTTAAGTCTTGCAGAAATTGCTGGCATACAATTTAATGCATAATATTATAGTTAGCATTATTATTGTTAATAATAATAGGGTATGAAAAGGGATGGATGAAAGCAATTAGACTGGGCTCTAATGCTGAAGTCAGGATGGGTGAATTTGTCATTTCCAATCTTTCAATTTTCTGTTTATAAATTCTCTTTCCTTTCTAGTTTCCATGTTTTTGAAAATTTCCACTAACGTTCAACATATTACATATACCTTCCTCCAGATATATGCATTATAATAAGCATTCAGTATCATCTCTTATATGCAGTCTTCCCTATTATTTGGCACTAATGCACAATTGAAAAAGAATTGAATCTTGATTGTGGACGATAGTAAAGAACTCAGATAATTTTGCACTCAAATGCACAAAAACATTTCTCCCTGTATGATGAAATGGCAAGCTTTCTGTTCTAAATCTAGTAACATTGTCTGAAAGATGCTAACAGAGTCCTAGTAAGACAGGAAATGTAGCAGCTTTTAGAGCCGTGGTGGCGCAGTGGTAAGAATGCAGTACTGCAGTTCCGCAGGCTAGCTGCTCACTCTTGGAGTTCGATTCTGATAGGCTCAAGGTTGACTCTGCCTTCCACCCTTCCGAAGTCGGTAAAATGAGGACCCAGATTGTTGGGGGCAATATGCTGACTCTGTGAAGACAGCTTAGAGAGGGCTGTAATGCTCTGTGAAGCGGTATATAAGTCTGAGTGCTATTGCTATTTTGTGCCTTCTACCACCTATAATTGAGCCTCTGTCCTCTAAGGTGTCTAAATATAAGGTCACATAGAGATCACAAACCTCACTCTCTCTCTCTCCAGAGGATCGGTGAAGTCAATTCATTTGTAATTTGCTGTCCCAAAACTGTCTGAAATGCTGTAGATTTCCAAGCCGTTGCGTTGTGGCCTGTCGGCCGCTGGCTCCTTCAACAGCCGAATCAGATGAGGAGGTGGCGTGGAAGTCAAGGCAACCTGAGAGCTCCGAGGGGGAAGACGGAATGGAGCTGTCAGAGATAGAGACAGGCGGAGCCTGGACTGTCCATCAGCCCTCAGATGGAGAGTCAACAGCCCCCAGGTCTGGAAGTGGCTGATGAGAAAGAGGAGGAACAGCTGGGTCCAGTGCCTGATGCGTGGATGCACAGAAGGCAGAGGAGAGGAGAGCAGTGGAAATCTATGGGCCGGTCCTGCTAGCGAAGCCCCATCCTAGCTCTGGGGATAAAAGGCAGATGAATAGGCGTGGCTGACAACTATTCATCTCCCTGCCGTTCCACCATTGATAGCCTGTACTTCACCCTCCTGTCTGGAAATTATCAGAATTCTTCTTGGAATCTGCAGCGCCTTCTGAGCGTGTGTCTCTGCTGCTGGAAGAAAGTGAGCTCACATTCCAGGACTTCCTTTGCAAGTGTGGGGAGAGAGAGAGAGAGGGAGAGGGAGAGGGAGAGAGAGGGAGGGAGGGAGAGAAAGAGGAGAGAGAGAGAGAGAGAGAGAGAGAGAGAGAGAGAGAGAGAGAGAGAGAGAGAGAGAGAGAGAACAACAGTTTATTTTGTGATCAGGGTGGATAAAAATCAATGGGGGTTTTTTTAATTAAAAAATTGGATTTTTAAATTTTAAATCAGCTTTTTAAAATTTAAATCAGATTTTTTTTATTTAAATTGGATTTTTTTTATTTTTATCAAATTTATTTTAATACAATGCTTTTGGAGTACAAATCTGTCTAAAGATAGTTTTCTATTTAAGATACATTAATAATTTAGCTTATTCAGCATGAAATGGAGCTTCGTTAGGTAGCATGAGGCTGTATATTTTGCAATATTTACATTTTTGGTTAACTCGTTCAATGAATCCAAGCTCTGCAAGCTGAGATAACATTGCACTGCATTGCTGCAGTCACACAATTTCACAGGAGAGATGACAGTTGCTCTTTAAAAATTAAGATTTAAATTGAGTTGATTTTAAATCAAGCCTTTTTACTAGTGGATATAAATCGTGATTTAAATCAACTTAGTTTAAATCAAACCCGCCCTGTTAGTGATTGACGTTAAGCAGCACCAAAGAAAGTGACTTATCACCAGTTTTCACACTTACCACCATTTGCAGCATCCCCACATGAACAAAATCCAGACACTTGGCAACTGACTGACATTTATGATTGTCCTGGCCTGGGGTCATGCGATCCACCTTTTGCAATCTTCTGAGAAGCAAAGTCAATGGGCAAGCCAGATTCCCTTAACAACCGTGTTACTAATTTAACGACTGCGGTGATTTACTTAACAACTAGGGCAAGAAGGGTTTTTAAACGGGGCAAAATTCGCTTATCAACTGTTCTCACTTAGCAACATAAAGTTTGGGCTCATTTTGTGGTTGTAAATCAAGGTCTGCCTGTACTCAGAAAGGTTGATCCAAGTTTGATCTAGGACAGTGATGGCGAACCTTTTTTGGCTCGGGTGCCAAAAGGGTGTGCGCGTGAGTGATAGCGTGCATGTGCGTGCCCACACCCATAATGCAATGCCCTCCCCCTGTGCATACGCACAACCCCCATGCTGCTCCCCCACGCATGCGTACAACCCCCCGTGCTGTCCCCCCACTGCGTATGCGCACAGGCCTCACTGAAGCCTCTGGACTTCCGGTAGGCCCGTTTTTTGCCATCCCTAGGGTTAAGGAAAGCCTCCTAAAGCCTGGGGATGGCGAAAAACAGCCAAATGGCCAAACGGAAGTGCAGAAACGAACTTCCAGTTGGACCGTTGGGCCATTTTTTGCTGTCCCCAGGGTTCAGGAAAGCCTCCTGAAACCTGGGGAGAGCGAAAACGGCCGAAAAGAAGGCTGAAAATCAGCTGGCCAGCGCACACATGCACGCTGGAGCTGACATAGGGCACCGCCTTGCGTGCCCTCAGATATGGCTCCGCGTGCCACCTGTGGCACGTGTGCCATAGGTTCGCCATCACTGATCTAGGATGCTTCTCTGGGTGACTGCAGTTTTTAAAATCCATGCCATGCAGCACATACCTCTCCCTCTTCAAATCCTCAGTGGCGTGCATGGAATGGGGATCAGATTTGCTTATTAAGCCCTCTAAAGTTTGGAACATGTGGAATTAATACCTTGCAATTGAAAATCCTCTCGGGTTTCCCCTCCCTCCTCTTTTTGCGAGTCGAGAAAATGCTGCTTAATGATTTTTTTGGTGAGGCTCGAATTTTCCTCGCCTTCTCTGTGTGCGCCTTGTGTCCTTCTTTTGCGCAGGCTAGATATTGGGGTGCACTCAAGCTTCGGTGCCCGAGGTTCTCTCCTCCTCCTCCAAAGTTAATGGTCTCTCATTCCTTTTTACTAGAAAATGAAAAGTCCGACGCTTCCTCCTTTGCCAAACCTAAGCATAATTTCTTTCACACATGGAGCATTTGGTATTAGGTTGTATTTTCCCTCTCTGTGCATAGTATTACATCCTGTCTGCTTAGGTCTCTTGTCCTCGTAGACTCCCCCCACCTCCCTCGCCTGGACATAACACTGCACAAAAGATTTCACAGTGAGGACTTCTTTTTTCACAAATCTTTCCACAGCGCCCAGCTGTATTAAAGCACTAGGCAATAATGGGTAAGAAGTAAAAAGTAAAGCTTTCTCTGTCCAGTCGTGTCCAATTTAGGGCACGATGCTCATTTCCGTTTCTGGGCCAAGGGAGCCAAGAAGACAGTTTCCATAATCATGTGGACAGCATGGCTATACGCCAAAGCCGCACACAACGCTATTTGCCTTCCCACCGAAGTGGTACCTATTAATCTACTCTCATTTGATGCTTTCGAACTGCTAGGTGGGCAAGAGCTGGGGCAAGGAACGGGAGCTCACTCCATTGCGTGGAGGTTGGGTCTCGGACCTGGGCTGTTAGCTCTCCTGTTGACAAGCTCAGTGTCTTTAACAGCTGTGCTGTGGCCCACCAGCGGTCAATGGAGCTGGCAGCAGATTCAGACAGTGAGGAGGTTGGGGAGGAACATGGGCAAATCCTGGAGTCTGGGGAAGGCTCTGCGTTGGAGGCAGAGATGGGGCCAGGGCAGTCTGACAGTTATCAGCTGCCTTTGGAGTAAGACATCAGTGAGGCAGACAAACAGCTGGAGCCTGTTCCCAGTGTGTGCATGCGCAGAGTTGCCAGATGAAGGGAACAGCTAAAGAACAAGGGTCGACTTGGGAGTAAGGCCACAGGTGGACGATGAATGTCCCCTCCCAGAGAGAATAAAAGAGAAGTGAAAGGGGAGTGGAGTTTGCATGAGACAATTAGTTCATTTCTGCATTCTTGCCAAGTATTGCAGCATCTGAACCTTGCCAAGTATTGCCACTCTCCAAACCTGATAAAGGTCAGTAATTGTGAACTATCTTGAAAGACTGTGGGAGAGGAAAGACTTTGCTGGAGAGGAATTCACTGTAAATTAAATAAAAGAGGTTTATCGGGATGAGGATTCGGCTTCATGCTTCTGGGGAAGCCTAGGTCAGAACAAGCTGAAGTGGAATACAGGATTTAAGAAATGTCAGAGGAACCCCTTTCATTCCAACGAGGATGAGACCTGGATATTGACTATGTCCAAACAGCTGTGTTGTTGATTGAAGAACGTCTACTTCTCCAGGTTAGAGAAAGTGGCTTTTTATAAGGGCAAAAGTACTTGTGGTCGAATCTTGCACTCAGTTATGAGAGGGGGAATAACGAGAAACATCAGTCTTCAACCACTGCTATGCAAAAAATGACCCAGGAGGGATCCTCCCTAATTTTTTTTTCAGCATTTATCAGACAGTTATGCAGAGCATGCTTTAGTCCGGCAAGATTTGGTCCATGGGCGAACTTGCAACAAAGAAACTGCTCTGAGCTTTTACAGGTTTTGTTCTTGGTTACCCATGCCTGATAGCATTGCATAAATTGTAGAACCACTTGGTGGGTGGATATCATAGAGAGAAGAGGGTAGGGTTGCTAGACTACAATTTCTCCTACCCACAGTGGCTAGGAGCAGCAGATCAGAATGTCCGAGAGGCTATAGCTTCCTTGACTACTGTACTGTCACCTCGTACATGTACTGTGGGTTGAACATTATAAAAACCTGAGAGCATAGCAGCCAATACTGTCTCACTTTTTGTCTCTCAGATTGCCCAATACAGAGTTTTCAAACCATGCAATCCATTCATTAAAAAGGGGAAAATCCAAAATTTTAAATCAAGAAGCAAAGCTTCAATGATTAAAAAACTTCCTTCCTTCCTTCCTCCCTCCCTCCCTCCTTCCCTCCCTCCCTCCTTCCCTCCCTCCCTCCGTATTTACCTATGTCTCACTTACATAATGCACTTTCCACCAGCGGTGGGTTGCTCCCGGTTTGGCCTGGTTCTAAGAACCGGTAGCGCCGCTGGCAGGAGGCTCCGCCCCCCCGGGGACGCTTCTGCGCAGGCGCAGAAGCGTCGTGCTCACGCGACCGGTAGTAAAGGGTTTTAGAACCCACTACTGCTTTCCACCTTCACCTTCTCAATGCAGTTGTTAGTGGCAGGTGTGTATTTACATTCTCTACATTTCTCCTCTGAGAACCTCTTGGCATGAACAAATTCCTAGTGGTATTGTGTGGTGGGATAGTCAGTGATGTTCCTGGTAGTGTCTTATTTCTTGACTGCATTCGCATATCAAATCCAGGTGTGATTTGTTTGTTGGTTGGTTGGTTTAACTTACATGGCTGCCCATCTCATGTGCATGACTGGACAGCTTGCAATGTTAAACACACACACACACACACACACACACACCAGTGCTAAAATAAAACAAGAAATAAAACACACAGCAGCCAGACATCATTAAAAAAGCCCTGAACATAGCCTAGAAACTTCGCTTGCTGTTTGCCTTGAGGTGTGGTGTGGTGTGTGTATCAAGCCAAAACCCATAATGATTTGTAAACCATGTTTAATGGCAGCGTGGATTTTGCAAACCCAGCCAGTGTTTGCTTTTTCAGAAAACGGCGATTAAGCAAGGTGATTCTTTATGATGTACAAACCAGACCTTTATGCTTCTTAGCTGCTGTAACCATAACCTTATGACTTATCTGATCACCCAGTTTGTATGTTTCTTCCCCCTCCCCCCGCTTCAGTTCGTAGTTTGAGAAATGGCACTTAAAAAACAAAACAGAATAAACTCCGAAGTAGAAAAGTTTTTCTAACAAATGCAGAAAATAAGACACTCCACCCAAAGGCGATAAAAGGTGCTTGATAAAGTCCTACATGGCAGAGGACCTGGTTCATTGAGGACCACCTGTCTCGCATGGTATCTGCGCTCCTGGGTCCTTCAATTAAACAATGTCATCTCTCAGGACCCAGAAGCCTTCTCTGTAGCAAAATCTTCCCTCTAGAATGAGGTTCCCACTAAGATTCAAATGCCCCTCACTTAAGGTGACCAGATTTTAACATTGGTAAAGAGGGACACCATTGACCGGGGTGGGTTCCTGATTAAAAATTATTTATTTATTTATTTTTGGTCGTTTTTGTATGCCGCCCCACTCCCGTAGGACTCAGGGCGGCCATACAACTTACTTTCTTTCTTTCTTTCTTTCTTTCTTTCTTTCTTTCTTTCTTTCTTTCTTTCTTTCTTTCTTTCTCTTTCTTTCTTTCTTTCTTTCTTTCTTTCTTTCTTTCTTTCTTTCTTTCTTTCTTTCTTTCTTTCTTTCTTTCTTTCTTTCTTCCTTCCTTCCTTCCTTCCTTCCTTCCTTCCTTCCTTCCTAACTTTTCTTTCTTTCTATGTTCTGTCTTCTTCCTTCCTTCCTTCCTTCCTTCCTTCCTTCCTTTCATCTTTCTTCTTTCCTAACATCTCTCTCTCTCTCTCTCTCTCTCTCTCTCTCTCTCTCTCTCTCTCTGTCTGTCTGTCTGTCTCTCTGTGCGTATATGTGTGTGTTTACTAATCCCCTTTCTGTTCCTCCTGGCTCTAGTCTGTCTCACTTGAATGTTACACCTCTTTCATAGTGTGTAGCAACATAAATTTTGGGCTCAATTCTGGTTGTAAGTTAAGGGCTACCTATATTTTTCTCCTAGATGCCTGCTATCCTTCTTCAAGTTTGTATCATCTGTAAATGTATTTTTCACCTCTTATCTAATCTATTTATAATGAAATTGAACAGTGTTAATCCTAAAAGGGAGCCTTTCAGTATACCACTGAACACATCACATAAGGCCACTAAGATATATTTTGGGAGAAATTTATTCAATTGGTTCTCTTTCATTTTATGGAAAATGCAGTAGATGTTCCACCTGATCAAGATCGGAACAGGAAGAAATCAAAGTAATATGGAGTAGCTGTTAATTCAGAAGTTACTGACTCCAGGACTATAGTATCTCAGTCTACACAATATTTGACCCTTGATAGGGGTTGTGTTTCCTCAGATACAGCAGGCTGCCAATCTGAAGTCCTGGACTCACATCTGTTAGAGGAGTAGGCAAAGACCTATGTTAGGTGTTCTTTATTCAGCTTTGGCTGGTATATCAGTTATGACCTTACCTGAAATAGAAACCACTGAAGACAGTCACCCACATCCTTGCCATATTATTAGGTCTGGGAACTACTAATCCAGAGTATCTTTTTAAGGTTTATTGTTAATATGCTGGCCTTTACCAAAATGATTACAGCATTTCACCAGTGATCAGACACAACTAAACTACAAGATAGTGAGGAACAGAACTGGGCTGAGTGGGGTAAGGTAGAGCACAGTGACACAAGGTGACACAAAAATAAACTGTTGTTTAAATAAAGAGTGAAACCTAAATAGAATGAAATAAGAATAAAATTCTTTACAAAACTTTTGTTTTAGAAAAATCTATGTTTACACTGTCTTCTACACCTTTTGATATTCGTAACATTGCATCTTATTACAAACATTGTGGGCATGCCTTTTTTTTAGTATCCCACAACACTTGTATATAAATCACTATAGTCTGAATATAACTATTTTAATTAAAATGAAGAACAGAGATAAAATTTTGAAGTGGAAGCTTTCCATAACTTTTCTTTACACAATGTGGGAAAAACTTCTATGTGGTTGCTAAGGTTCACTATTCAACTTGATATCACATAATATATCCAAATTAATACATTCCCATAAGAACATTTTCAATTTGCATTGCAAAATATTTTATTTCTTAAATACCTTCTAAACAGTAAAATATGCATAATGAAAAAATTAAGACAATATACACAGAGGTGTCAAACTGGTGGCCCGTGGGCTGGATGTGTCACATGCAAGCCATGCCCACCCCAGCTCCGTTAATGGGAAAAACATCATGAAATGTCATGTGATGGCAATGTGAGGCCGCGAGTTTGACACCCATGATATACAATATTGGATGGTTAGAAAACATTAAGTCCCTTTTACCTGCAAACAATTATTCTGTGATTGTGCAATATTAGCCAAGTTTGATTGATGCAAACTTTAAAAATATTCAAATATTCAAAATCAGAAATATTAAATATTAAATATTAATTTCAATCTATTAAGTTTGATTACTTTTTCAATTGGCACCTATTTGCACCTATCAAATTAATTTATTAAACAAAATACGTCTAGCCTGTATAAACATTTATATCAATGAGTAATCCTACTTCTCTTATATGCAAAGCAAAGCAAAACCATACATTGTCCCAGTTTATCTCAGTGAAATCAAAATCATCCCAAATTAACAGTATTACAATAAATGTATTTGATATAAAAACAATGAAAACTGTTTTTATAGACTATGCTGATTTTTTTTTTAGAAGAATGAACAAAACCTTTAAATTTTCAACCTAACAGGAGCGTTTCAGAAAAGGCAAAGGACACAAGATCAAAAATATAATGTAACCAATAGAGAAAGCAACATTGTTTCAAATAAAAAAGCCTTGAAAATCACACTCATGAAAACTTTGCTTGGGTAATTGACTACAAAAATTTGAAGGTGGGGTGAAGAAAGCCTTCATGCAACACACTTTTTTCTTCCCTCCACCCTGCCCCAAGCCGTTGCAGGGCTCTCTGTTGCGTCTTCCAGTCATTTGAGTCAAAAACGAGCTCATTTGAAGGAACGAGAAATATTAACACATAGCACACACACACACACACACACACACACACACACACAGAGAGAGAGAGAGAGAGAGGAAATTGTTCTGCTCGGGGTTGTGAGGAGCAGGAAGGAAAGGTGCAACTGCGAGGTTATAGGCAGAGCTAAACTGGCTGAAAGGGCAGAAATGTGTATTCAGTTAATTACCGGAGTTGCAGAGGCTGAAGGCAAAATAACAGAAAAAGAGGGAGAGAGAATGAATGACTAGCGTTCACGTCCCTGGGCCGTTCAGAAGGAACAAGACATCTTCCTGCATCTTCTGGGAGGCAGGCTTCCTGCCAGCACCCTAAAAGAGCTGCAGCTTCCTTGAGGAGGAGCAAGGCGAGACGCAGCGGCTGACAACTTCAATCAGAATAGAGCTGGGAGGGACCTTGGACTAAACGTCTGCGCTGCAGTTGTGGGTTTTTTTAACTCCCCCCAGTCTCGCACGCCCCCCTTTCAGGCTGATTTTTTGAAAGAATGCCCTAGTCGTGCATTCTTTCAAAAAATCGGGACTTTTTAGAAATGCAGCGGGATGCGGGACAAATCATTAAAAAGCGTGGCTGTCCCGCCAAAATCGGGACGTCTGGTCACCTTACCCTCACTCTGCAGTTGTTTAACAGATTTAACAGATTAACAGAGTTGGAAGGGACCTTATAGGTCAGTGGTGGCGAACCTTTTTAGGCTCGCGTGCCAAAAAGGGGGGGTGCGCTCGTGCGCGCTCGCGTGTCCACACCCATTCCCTCCCCCCCATGCATGCGCACAACACCCCCCCATGCTGCCCCCTGCGCATGCGCACCCCCCCACCCCCGCGCAAAGGCCTTACCGGAGCCTGGGACGACGAAACCGGCAAACCGGAAGTGCGGAAAAACGCACTTCCGGTTTGCCGGTGAGCTGTTTTTTGCACTCCAGAGGGTTCAGAGAAGCTCCCTGAAGCTCCGGAATGCAAAAAACTACAAAACGGACAAACCGGAAGTGCGGAAAAGTGCACTTCCGGTTTGTCCGTTTTGTAGTTTTTTGCATTCCGGAGCTTCAGGGAGCTTCCCTGAACCCTCCCGAGTGCAAAAAACAGCACACCGGCAAACCAGAAGTGCGTTTTTCCGCACTTCTGGTTTGCCGGTGGGAACCCTCATGTGCCGGCCGCTATGGCTCCGCGTGCCACCTGTGGCACGCATGCCATAGGTTCGCCACCATGGTTATAGGTCATCTAGTCCAACCCCCCCGCTCAAGCAGGAGACCATACACCATTTCCGACAAATGGCAGTCCAATTTCCTCTTGAAAGTCTCAAGTGTTAGAGCTCTCACAACCTCCGAAGGCAAGCTGTTCCACTGGTTGATCGCTCTCACTGTCAGAAAGTTCTTCCTTATTTCTAGGTTGAATCTCTCCTTGGTCAGCTTCCATCCATTATTCCTTGTCTGGCTTTCTGGTGCCTTGGAAAATAGCTTGACCCCCTCCTCTCTGTGGCAGCCCCTCAAGTATTGGAACACTGTTATCATGTCTCCCCTGGTCCTTCTCTTCGCCAGACTAGCCATGCCCAGTTCTTGTAACCTCTCTTCGTATGTTTTAGTTTCCAGTCCCCTAATGCAGGGGTGGGCAAACTATGGTTCTTTGAGGACCTGTGGACTTCAACTCCTAGAATTCCTGAGCCAGCCATGCATGGGAATTCTGGGAGTTGAAGTCCACAGGTCCTCAAAGAACCATAGTTTGCCCACCCCTGCCCTAATGTATAGAGGAGCTGTGAAGAACAGGCTCTTCACCAGGTCTTTTGTGATAAAGTGTCACTTCATCACACTTGCCATCTTTTTTTTTCTTTACTTTTTATGTTTTATGGTAATTTATGTATTTGTTGTGAGCTATCCAGAGTCAGGAGGAGGCATACAAGTTTAATATATTTATAATATGAATAAAATGGCAGCATTTTTACAGATGAGAACACCAGATCTTCCTAGTCTTTGGTTAGAAGGATGGATACCAATCAGAGGTGGGTTTCTACTGGTTCGGACCGGTTCTATAGAATAGAATAGAATAGAATGGAATGGAATGGAATAGAATAGAATAGAATAGAATAGAATAGAATAGAATAGAATAGAATAGAATAGAATAGAATAGAATAGAATAGAATAGAATAGAATAGAATAGAATTCTTTATTGGCCAAGCGTGATTGGACACACAAGGAATTTGTCTTTGGTGCATATGCTCTCAGTGTACATAAAAGGAAAGATACATTTGTCAAGAATGGTTGTCATAGGGTTCAAGTAAGCAATCAGGAAACAATCAATATGAATATAAATCGTAAGGATACAAGAAACAAGTTACAGTCATACAGTCATAAGTGGGAGGAGATGGGTGATAGGAACGATGAGAAAAACTAATAGTAATAGTAATGCAGCCTTAGTAACTAGTTTGACAGTGGTGAGGGAATTATTTGTTTAGCAGAGTGATGGCGTTCGGGGAAAAAACTGTTCTTGTGTCTAGTTGTCTTGGTGTGCAGTGCTCTATAGCGACGTTTTGAGGGTAGGAGTTGAACTGTTAGTAACTTGGTCGCTGGAACCGGCAGCGACCGAGGCCTGCCACGCCCCCGAGCCAGTTCTCTCAGTGGCATCATAGGTGCTGCCATCTTGTTTTTTGCTTCTGCGCATGCACAGCTTTTTTTTTAGTACTGCGCCTGTGTGACGCGTCCCTGAGCGTACCAGCAGGAACAGAATCCGGAACCCACCCCTGATACCAATGTGCCATTTTTCACCATGCAGGTGAAGGAAATCTCTGACAGCTAAGTCCCCAATAGATTTACATTAATAGCTGGTAGATGCCTTCCATTTTAATCTAATGGAAGTGGAAAGTTATGAAAAAAGGAGGTATTCTGAAGCCTTGATTTGCTCAAAGAGCTGGAATGCGCCGAACACACGGGAAGATATTTCTGTCCTTTATTTCCTGGCTTTAACAAATCTCCAACTAGGGTGGTCTGTGGGAAAGTGGGGTGGGGGTTTTAGGGGAGGACAAGCCGCCCACTGTTGCTTTAGCGTAAGAATCTGTGTTTATTTGGGCACCTTCTGCAACTTTTCAAGTGTTTCTTCTGAGGGCATTCTGTGACTTGGGAAACTTTAAAAAGAGAGAGGTCATCTTAAGAGGAAGGAATGGAGAAGGTGATGGATGGAGCTTGAAATATAGTTGAAACAGCTTTGAAGTGTCTTCTCTATAATCATTGCCAATGTTCAACCATGTTTCAGGAATAAATCCTCAAGGAAGAGGAAGAGGTAGGTTTTGGAGCACCTACCATATTTCAGGCAGGGAGTCTGCTCCCATTTGCCTTAGAAACGGTTGAGTAGTGAAGACCTCCTCATGGATCTTCTTCCTCAAGAAGGAATTCCCTGGCAGTGAGAACAGTTAATCCGTGGAACAGCTTGCCTCCTGAAGTTGTGGGGGCTCCATCGCTGGAGATCTTTCAAGAAAAGATTGGACAGCCTTTGTCTGGTGTGAAGACTTCTCCTTGGGCAGAGGATTGGACTAAAAGACCACCAAAGTCTCTTCCAGCTCTATGATTCTATGTTTCTATGGTCTGTGTTCAAAAACAGCTGCTTGGTCTTAGTGTGAGGTTGAGGGGCATCATTTAGAGAACTTGAGTCCATTGCCTTGCCAATGACTTTATCAGCTTTCAGTGTTTTGGAAAGTTCTTCAAATTCCTCAAATATTTCATATAATCCAGTAAATGTATTGATAACAGCAGCTAGATTTCTTTGGAGGACAATATTGGCTACTCTAGCATATGTAAACAAGCTAACTGTTATTTGACTTCTCAATGAGACTTGGAAATTTCTCAGTTTAAGCAGGGCTGGGTGGAGAATTGAATTTGACTAAAGGCTTCTCAACCAGCACTATGGAAAGTGATGCGGCTTCAAAATGGGGGAAATCCCAAATATTCTAACCCTTGAGCCATCCTTCCTCCTCTCAGATATAGTTAGGGTGTCATTGCTTCCGTTGACTTCTGAGTGAACTTTTTCAGGTTCCTATCAGCGGTGAAATCTACTTACCTTTATTTATTTATTTATTTTATTTATCAGCAAGTGCAAGGAAACAGGACACATGAAAAAAACAGCACAAATAAATGGATATAAAGAAGCAAAGCATAGCCATAAACACATAAAATGAGTACATACAAATGGGGACAGTAGGACAGGGGATGGTAGGCATGCTGATGCGCTTATGTACTCCCCCTTAGGGACCTCTTAAGAAGCGTGTAAGGTCCACAGTAGATAGTTTAAGGTAAAAGTTATGGGGGTTAGAGAAACTAACAACAGGATCAGGTAATTTACTACTCTTATTGCAGAAGTCATATTTTCTGCAATCAAGATTAGAGCAGAATACATTTAGTTTGTATCTATTGATAGCCCTAGTGTTACTGCTATTGAAATTAAAGTAGTCATTGAACAGGTAGGACATTAAGGTAGATGATCTTGTGTACTAAGCTTAGGTCGGAACGTAGATGGCATAGTTCAAGGTTATCCAGTAAAATTTCAAGTTACTGGAATAAGGAATTTTATTGTGAGCGGAGGAGTTGAGTACTCTTCTTGTACTTCTTCTTCCCTACTGGTTCGGAAGCACGCACTTTTTCACCCTCTGTGCATGCGCAGAAAGCTTTGCGCATGCGCAGAGGATTAAAAACAATAAAATGGCGATGTCTGGGCGGGTGGGTGGAGCCTCGCTCTGCCGCTGCTACCGGTTCTCCGAACCACCGGAGACCTGAACCGGGCTGAACCGGTAGCATTTCACCCCTTTCTATCATAACACCAAACCACTTGGCCTAGCAATCACCATAATCATCTCTTCGTTGTCTTTTGCGTTGTTCTCCTCCTCATTCTCCTTCTCCTCATGACTTTTTTGGGTCTTCTTCAGTATGATATTGTCTTCACCTTATCCCCAGCTCACAAATGAGATTGGCCTGTAATTCCTTTCTTGTACCAGTGTTAAAACAGTATGTTTTGCTTTTCCTGACATCATCCAAGGGCATGGATGTGTTTAAATCTCTTAGGCGGTCACCTATTATTGTGGAAGGAAGTCTAGGGACTTGAGTGGCTGAGAACAGAGGAAGGAGAACAGATTTGGGATCAACAATGAGGTCAAAAAATGTCAGGCCGGACTGTTCTCTGCTGACTCCAGGATGGGTGGAGAGCATTTCAACTCAACAATGGGAAGTGCCCTTAGATTTTTTTTAAAAAAAACATGGTTCCTTCAACTCGTACAATTGGGTTCCTTTTCCTTCATCAAGGACAGAGGTCTTCAAACTTGGCAACTTTAAGACTTGTGGACTTCAACTCCCAGAATTCTCCAGCCAGAATTCTGGGAGTTGAAGTCCATAAGTCTTAAAGTTGCCATGTTTGAGGACCCCTGATCAAGGATGTTTTCCTTCCAGCCTCCCACCACTGTACCTGGCAGTAGCAGGTACTTCACACACGTTCTCCACAAGCAAAGCTGCCTTTGCAACTTGATTTTCTGGAGGACCTCTAAGTGGATCTATGGATACAAACAAAAACGTTGGGGTTAACCAAACTACTTTGGGTCAACAGTAACTGAAGGTTTTTCCTTCCACTTTGTAGAATTGGTACTTTGGGAAGGGCATAAGCTGGAGACTTCTTTTGGTTTCCAAAACTCTGAATATATCCAAGACTATAATGGAAAAATCTCTTGTTGAAGTCTATATAGAAGTTGATGTTTTGCTCTTGTCTAGCTTTGTGGGCCATGACACAGTTATCCTCAAGCTATTTCAAGAAATCCTGGGCTTAGAAAGCTTAGAACTACGTCGCCTTCGGCACGACCTAAACATAGCTCATAAAATTATCTGCTACAACGTCCTTCCTGTGAATGACTACTTCAGCTTCAACCACAACAATACACGAGCACACAACAGATACAAACTCAAAGTGAACCGCTCCAAACTTGACTGTAGAAAATACGACTTTAGCAACAGAGTGGTAAATGCCTGGAACTCACTACCTGACTCTGTGGTTTCGTCACCAAACCCCCAAAACTTTACCCTTAGACTGTCCACTGTTGACCTCACCCGATTCCTAAGAGGTCAGTAAGGTGCATGAAAAAGTGCACCAGCGTGCCTACTGTCCCTGTCCTAATGTTCCCTCTTATCGGTACCCATCTTATGTATATAAACAATGTTATATCTATGTACTGTATATTACCAACACGTACCTGACAAAAATAAATAAATAAATAAATAAATAAATAAATATAAAAAATAAAAAAATAAAAAAATAAAAAAATAAAAAAATAAAAAAATAAAATATCTGCTGCTTTCTTCATTTGTGGCACTGGGCATTGTTCGAATGACATTATGGGGGATGGGAAGCAGGAAAGGTAAGGAGTTGGGAGCAGGGTGAAATAAGATTTCCCATCAACTCCCTCAAAAAGAGATTGAAAAGACCAGCATTGCTTCAATTTCAGATGCAAACTGGCTGAGTCAGCAATAAACTGACCAGGTCAGCAATAAATTGACTCTATTCCTGAACACAGCCAACATTGTGAAACTGAACAGGTTCCAGGGCATCTATAGGAGTGGGTGTGTCAAACCCACTCAGGGCCAGGTTACCTTCGGGACCGCATCCTACCACATACCTCCCTACGACCGGTTAGGTCCCACAGAGAGGGCCTCCTCCGGGTCCCATCGGCCAAACAATGTCAGTTGGCGAGGCCGCGGGGGAGGGCCTTCTCTGTGGGAGCTCCGTCCCTCTGGAACCAACTCCCACCAGAGATCCGGACTATCCCCACCCTGCTGGCCTTCCATAAAGCCATAAAAACATGGCTCTTCCGGCAGGCGGGGTGAATAAGAAGATCAGATTACCCCATGAATGGTGTTTTTAATAATGTTTTAATAATGTTTTTAATTTTTAAATTGTTATCACTGTTTTACTGTACGTTTCTTATCCATGTTGTACGCCGCCCTGAGTCCTACGGGATTGGGCAGCCCATAAGAGCGTTTATAAATAAATAAATAAAATAAATAAAAAATTTCAAGACCGGGGTCATGATGGGTTTGGTAGTCAAGGAGCTTTGATCACAATGCTGTGCAGGAGGGGGAGGAGGAGGAGGAGGAGGAGGAGGAGGAGGAGGAGGAGGAGGAGGAGGAGGAGGAGGTGTATGTGAAAGAATGTGGCAGCTTTTACATATCTGTTTGAAATCAGAAAGGATGATATTTCCTGTAATTAGGAGAAGGAGAAGAGAAAGAGAAGCAGAAGAAGCAGAAGGAGAAGGAGAAGGAGGGATAGACAATCGAGGTTTCCCATCTTCTAGCCTGCATGAACAATAAATAGCCCCTGAAATCTACAGGGCATCAGGTTGGATACTGTTGGAATAGATGTCCATTTAATATCAGAGGTCTTCAAACTTGGCAACTTTAAGACTTGTGGACTTTAACTCCCAGAATTCTCCAGCCAGCTATGCTGGCTGGAGAATTCTGGGAATTGAAGTCCACAAGTCTTAAAGTTGCCAAGTTTGGGGACCCTTGGTTTAATTCAGTGTGTTTTGTTAACAGCGACTTACTACATATTTTACTGCCTGGACCTTTGTTCTTCCTGGCAAGGCTGAGCATATGTTTAAGCAAGAATGGTTCCCAGTACATACAATATATCACAGAACATGGCAAATATGCAGTAATTACTTCCAGTCTAGCTTCTGAGGGAGCTCAATGTCTACAAATATTGCAAATAAGCCGATTTGCTTTTAAAAAAGAGGGAGGGGAGATCAGTAACTCAATAGTCCTTTACTTTATTTTCCTTTACCTTTTTTATTGTATTTTTCTACTTTTGGGCTTTTTTCATTATTCCCCCCTCCCTTCCATTAACGTATCGGTAACAATACAATGGAGATCTTAATATGAAGTAATCCGTTTAAGATTAAAACCTCTATTATACAACAAATATAAATTAGCTACCTAAATTAATAGTTGTTAATAACCTTTGATTTAAAGAGTGATATCTTTTTTATCTTTTATATGTGTATAACATGATATAAACATTACTGTATTGAAACAATGCAGTAGATCAAGATTTAAAATAATATAATTTTTAAAATATAAAATAATATAATTATTAAAAGCCCTATATGGTTCAGGGCCAGCGTATCTTCGGGACCGTCTTCTAACACATACCTCCCTACGACCGGTTAGATCGCACAGGGCTGGCCTCAGAGGTGGGTTCCTGCCGGAGCTGCCCAATACACAGCTCCAGTAGGGAGCGGCGGATTTCGCAATCGCTCCGGAGCCCTCTCTGCCAGTCCACCCGGCGTGTCGCCATTTTTTTTGGTGATTTTCGGTGATTTTGGGGCAATTTTGCTTCTGCGCGGAAGCAAAATCGCGCCAAAATCTCGCTAGGGGACGCACACGTGTGTGAGATTTTGGCAAGATTTTGCCTCTGCGCATGCGCGGAAGCAAAATCGCACCGAAATCTCTCTCTCTTGCGTCCCCTCATGAGATTTTGGTGCGATTTTTCTTCTGCGCATGCACAGAAGCAAAATTGCACAAGGGGGCGTAGAGATGCGCACATGGCTCCGGCAGCGAGGTAAGTGAGCAACCCGCCCCTGGCTGGCCTGCTCCGGGTCCCGTCAGCCAAACAATGCCGGCTGGCGGGCCCACGGACGAGGGCCTTCTCTGTGCCGGCTCCTACTTTGTGGAACCAGCTACCCCCCCGAGATCCGGACTATCCCCACCTTATTGGCCTTCAGGAAAGCCGTGAAGACCTGGCTTTTCCGGCAAGCCTGGGGCCAATGAATGAATGTTTGATGAGTGATTGACATTGGCCCTTGACATGTGATGAGTTGATGTCTTTTTTAAAAATTGTTATATTGCCTTTTAAATGTGTTTTTACTCTTTTTATATTGATGTTGTTTGTATTGTTGTTAGCCGCTCAGAGTCCCTGTGGAGTTGAGCGGCATATAAATACAAATACAAATACAAATACAAATACAAATACAAATACAAATAAATACAAATACAAATACAAATACAAATACAAATACAAATACAAATACAAATACAAATAATAATAATAATAATAATAATAATAATAATAATAATAATAATAATAATAAGAAGAAGAAGAAGAAGAAGAATATGAATGAATGAATGAATGAATGAATGAATGAATGAATAAATAAATAAATAAATAAATAAATAAATAAATAAATAATTTAATTTAATTTAATTTAATTTAATTTAATTTAATTTAATTTAATTTAATTTAATTTAATTATTTAATTTAATTTAATTATTTAATTTAATTTAATTTAATTTAATTTAATGGATTTCTATGCCGCCCACTAAATAATAAATAAATAAATAAATAAATAAATAAATAAATAAATAAATAAATAAATAAATAAATAAATAAATAAATAAGGTGGAAGAGGCTGACCTGGACCTCCTTGGATGGCTTTGCAATACAATTGTTTTATCCCCTAGGACATTTTTTGGGGGGGAGTAATTTAATTTGACTTTTGCTTTTGTTGCCTGGTGTGTTTTAATTGTTTATTGGAATTGTATTGCCCTGTGTTACTGTTGGCCTCTGTGGAGAGCTGTTTAGTGAAGCCGAAGTATTAAAAAAATCAAATAAAATGAAATGCCACTGGCTGTCTCACAGGAATTAAAGTCAACAGTAACTAAGCAAAGGACAAAGCTGTACTTAAAAAAAAAAAGAACAGAAGAGAAGAGAAAGGACAGCGGTTGCAAGTGGCAATTGAATTTATAAAAGCTTCTTTTAAAAAACAAGCAAGAATAATCTGTTCAGGCAGCGTTTGCTCACTCCAACCTAATCCTGTCCAACTTTTTGAATGTTCAGGGGTTATAAATTACACTGGGTTTGATTAAGCACTTGAAAATGAAAAATCAGCAGGTTTTTGCCCTTAGAGGACCCTGGATGGCGGCTTGGTTGAAAAAGAGTTTGCCAAAGCATCTTTTTTTTAAAAAAAAGATCTTGCTGAACTTGGTAAATAGTTCTGCACCCTTTTTCTAATTGTGGTCCTGGAGGCAAATGAGAGCTTTGAAAACATTTCTTAGAAGGAATGGCGGATGGCGGTGGCAGAATTTGGAGGGAAGGGAATTGTGCTTTTGGTCTAGTTGCTGGCTGGGGAATTCTGGGAGTTGAAGTCCACACATCTTCAAACTGCCAAGGTTGAGAAACACTGTGTTGCTATGGCTTCTCAGCAAAGCATTGCTTCTGAGAACTGGAGAAGCTTCTTGGATGAGAAGCGGAACGTCTTCGAGGAAAAACCAAGGAAGTCCAGTTGCTTTTTGAAAAAGCACCTTTGGGACAATCTCGATGGATGGCTAAACACAAATCCCCTTAATTCTTTTCCTTTGACCATGCAGGGACATTGTCTACAAATGCTGCCTCTGTCTCTTATAATCCAACAAAACCACATGCTTCCCAAATTGGCAGCTAACTTACACTTTGCTAATTAGCTCATTTTAAATTAATTTCAGAAGTAGGTTGCAGTTTGCCTTAGTCATTTATTCCTGTTTCCAGGGCTTTCCAGATTTCTCAAACATCTCCAGATTCCCATGGTTGCAGCTGAAGGATCCTTAAAAAGCCTGCTTATTTTGCTGCAGTGTGCGGCGGCAACCAAAAAAGCCAATGCAATCCTAAATTGCATTAACAGAGGGATACAATCAAGATCAAGTGAGGTATTAACACCACTCTATAAAGCCTTAGTAAGACCACACCTAGAGTACTGCATCCAGTTTTGGTCACCACACTGTAAAAAAGATGTTGAGACTCTAGAAAAAGTGCAGAGGAGAGCAACCAGGATGATCAGGGGACTGGAGGCTAAAACATATGAAGAACGGTTACAGGAACTGGGCATGGCTAGTCTAGTGAAGAGAAGGACCAGGGGAGACATGATAGCAGTCTTCCAATATTTAAGGGGCTTTCACAGAGAGGAAGGGGTCAACCTATTTTCCAAAGTACCTGAAGGCCAGACAAGGAATAATGGATGGAAACTGATCAAGGGAAGATTCAACCTAGAAATAAGGAGGAACTTTCTGACAGTGAGAACAATCAACCAATGGAACAGAAGTTGCCTTCAGAAGTTGTGGGAGCTTCAACACTTGAGACTTTCAAGAAGAGATTGGACTGCCATTTGTCAGAAATGGTGTATGGTCTCCTGCTTGAAGGGGGGGGGTTGGACTAGATGACCTATAAGGTCCCTTCCAACTCTGTTAATCTGTTTCCTGTCAGGCTCCAAAAACCGAGAAAGACACATTGAGAAACTTCTATGCAAATTCCTTTATTGTTCCTCACCCAGGGACAGAAATCTTGTCAAACTAAAGTAGACTACTTGCCTCATCAGACATATACTCTGGGAACTATTAGGGAGGAGCTGTTTTCACCTTTTTCTTACACAAAGTATCTGAAGTGAGTTGTTCCTTTGGAAAGCAGCCACTCCCTCCTGGGAATCCAGACAACATTCCACCACAGTTCCTCTGTTCTGAAATTGAAAGTCTTTGGTCCTTTCGGGATTGTGAGACTATAATTCCATTCATCCCTGAGCATTGCTTGAGCTTGATGGAAACTTGAGTCTGGTAACATCTGAAAGGCCACAAGTTCTCCATCCTTACTCCCACTTAAAAAAACCCATCTTTGCAGTAGCATTTTGTGTCCTGCTTACCACGCATTTAAAAATCCTGGTAAGCAGTGGTGAGTTCCTACCAGTGCGGTCCACTCTATAGCACCGGTAGCGGCCCGCTGGTGACGTCACAGTACCGGTGCGGTCGGTTGCCGTTGCCTGGGCGCCGCTATTTTTTTTAAAAAAAAATTTTTAAATTTTTTTTTAAAATTTTCTATGCATGCCCAGAAGCCGAGCTTCCGGCACTGCGCATACGCTGCTTTCCTACCCCACAGTGAGTCCAAGCAGGGGAAGATGGCTGAGGGAGCACGTGAGACGCTGAAAGAACGGGCGGCAGGAGCTATCTCCATTCCCCTCCCTTCAGCAGTCCGAGAAGCCACGAACACACGGTGATGATCCTAGGCATTTTTGCACGTTCGAGGCTTCTCGAGCTGCTGAGGGGAGGGGGAATGGGTGGCAGGATCTATCTCAGTTCCCCTCCCTTCAGCAGTCCGAGAAGCCACGAACGTGCGGTGATGATCCCAGACATTTTTGCACGTTCGAGGCTTCTCGAGCTGCTGAGGGGAGGGGGAACGGGCGGCAGGAGCCTAGGATCATCGAATGGGGAGAAGCATTCAGGCCGGATGGAGCCTCCTCGAAGAACCGCTACTGCGGACTTGCTGCTCCCGCTGCAGGGGGCTGCGTTGCGGGTGGGCAATGCCCCCCGCTTCTCCGGCCGCTGCCAAGCTCCCGAGGCCCACGCCCACCCAGTCACATGGCTGGCAAGCCACATCCACAAAATAAGCCACGCCCACAGAGTGGTAGTAAAAAAATTAGGAACCCGCCCCTGCTGGTAAGGTAGGACTTTCTATTGTAAGTGGCTGTTCCCCAGGATACCACTTAATTGACTTTTTGAGTTTGCTCCATCCTGCACTCCACCTTCTCCATTCAACTTCCCTCACCCAGAAATAAAAAATATTTGGGGGGAAAACAGATTCTTGCAGGAACCGTATGTTATGATGACATTGAGATGGCCTCCTCGCTTTGCTGTGTTTATCAGCACACAGGAACTCCTGCCTAAAGCAGAAGTGGAAGGAAAAGGAAATTGTTGCAAACTCACACACATCCTTGTGGGAAAAATTGTGGGATCGCAAAAAGGGGCCCTAGTTCTAAATGCATGCTTGGAAGCATTGCTGCATTTTTGGCAAGTGGCCCTTTCATTTCCCTGTAGCTCCCCAAGATGTTCAGGGCTACAGATTGACCTGGGTGGGAGAGGAAAGTCCCCACCTTCTGTGCTAACGACTGCTCCCCAGGGTTGGCACTCAGAGCTGCACATGGCCTTTTTCTAGTGCCTTTCCTTCCTGGCAGGTTGGCACGTGGATGGGGTTGGCAAGGGAAGGGAGGGAAGGAAGGGAAGCCTCCAAGCGTCTGACAGACAAGGGGCCCTTTGTAAGTGGAGCTGGTGAATCGGCTCGGTGTTGTGGCTTCCTTCTCTGGGATGATCCAATCTGTTATTCCACCAAAACAGCTTCTTGTAAAAGGCTCCCTGAGGATAGCTGCGGCTGAAGGTCTTGAGATGTTTTGTCTTGGTTTCAGATTAGCCAACTGACTTGGAATTTTGCTACCCGCTTCCACGTCTGGACAAATTATTGAAATTGTACGGAGAGAGTGGGGCTGGGGAGGAAATCACTCTGCCTCCCCTTCCATGCTGCAGCTTTGGTGGGAGCAGAAGGGTCTTGTGCAGAAGATCAAGCTCATTAAGAGGGGCTGGGTTTCCCTGGGTGGTCAGTGCCAATTGCTAATCTAAACCAGATTTTCAGAACTGCCCTAAAGCAGGGGTCTCCAACCTTGGCAACTTTAAGACTTGTGGACTTCAACTCCCAGAATTCTCCAGCCAGCTATGAGCGTTGAAGTCCACAAGTCTTAAAGTTGCCAAGTTTGAAGACCTTTGGTTTAGGTTTAGGTTTTTTTATTGTTAGTTATTATGTTTATAGTGTCTAATTGTTAGTGTTTATAGAACACTATCACCCATCTCCTCCCACGTATGACTGTATGACTGTAACTTGTTGCTTGTATCCTTACGATTTATATTGATTGTTTCCTAGTATGATTTGATTGCTTATTTGTACCCTATGATAAGGTGACCAGATTTTAATATTTGTAAAGCGGGACACCATTGACGGGGGGGGGGTTCTAGGGGAGCAAGACGGGAGGTGTCTGTCTCTCTTATCCTGAAGCTTTGTGCACCCCCCCAAACACCCCCCCCTTCATCGCAGCCAGGGGTGGGTTCCTACCGGTGCGGTCTTTCCTGTTCGTCGCCGCAGAGCCGAAGAAGCTGGTGGCGTTCGCGGTGCAGGGCTTCCCCCGCCCGCTTTCCCTGGCTGCCGGGACACCGCCATTTGCGTTCTTTTGCCCTCTGCGCATGCGCAAAGCATTCTGCTTGCACAGAGGGCAAAAGAACGCAAATGGCGGTGTCCCGGCGGGTGGGGAAAGCGGGCGGGGGAAGCCCCGCGCCGCGAACGCCACCAGCTTCTTCGGCTCTGTGGTGATGAACAGGCAAGACCGCCACTGCCCCTCTCACTGCCCTCCCTCCCCGCCTGGCAGGAGGAGGCAGGCGAGGCAGGAGGCAGAGGGGTGTGCAGGGCAAATTCAAATTCAAAAAGCGGGACTTTTTTGAAACGCCGCGGGACGCGGGACAAATTATTAAAAAGCGGGACTGTCCCGCCAAAAGCGGGACGTCTGGTCACCTTACCCTATGACTATCATTAAGTGTTGTACCTTGTGATTCTTGACAAACATATCTTTTCTTTTATGTACACTGAGAGCATATGCACCAAAGACAAATTTCTTGTGTGTCGAATCACACTTGGCCAATAAAGAATTCTAATTCTAATCTAAAGAATTCTAACTGGGAAGAAAGTTAGAATTCAGCCTTGCCTGGTAAACAAGATAAGAAACACAAGATTAACTAATTATACCTTATTGTAAGGCGGGATTAACAGAACCTTTCAAATCTGAAGATACAAACTTTTAACTATTTGATCCATTAGGGTGAGTATCTCTTAAGTTTCTTTCTCTGACTGTTACGCCACTGAGGACTCCTGCTTCTCTTGTCTGCAATTATTAGAAAATATAACCTCATTAGAATTGCGCCTAATGTCTCTGATGGAGGTATTTGCAAATTTTTCAAGCCCTGAGCCCCCCACCCAATATGGTCCAAATCTTGCAATAGTCTATCATCTTGATTTGAGTGTTTTCATTCCGGGAGGGCCCAAAACTCATGTGGAAAAAAATCAACAGCATTGCATTTTGTTTTTTATTTTACCAGCTGGGAGTTGATGGTCTGCTAGTTGCATCAGTCCTGTCACCATCCCTTCTCTAGGGTCCATTAGAGAAGATGTTGCTACCTACCACACAAGGAAACAATTATTCCAGGGTGCAACAGGACACTTGAAGAGCTTCCAAGGTTGTCTGTCTCCGGGGTCGCAATAATTCTTACAGCAGCCAAAGCTGGGTTTTATCATCACGTTACCCAGAAGTGTAAAACAGAGCAAATTCCTTTAAGGAAGGCCCAAGAGGTGATCCATCAAAATAATTCTCTTCTATTGTGGTCAGCCAGATGCTTGGCAATCTTCTTTCTTTCTGCATTCCCAGAGCAGCAGTAAAACAAAGGAAATTGCTTTGTTAATGAGAAATGAGTGCAGGTCAATGATAGTACACCTGCTTTTCAGACAGAAGATTTCAAGTTCAAGTTTTGTCATGGTTAAGAGAGCTGAGGACAATGTCTGTCTGTAGGTTGTTTCCCCCCCACTTTCTCTTGAGTTCCAGCTTTTAACTGCTTCATTCCTGCCTGGAAATGAAACGGGCTTAAAGAATCTCTTTCCTGGTTTCAACATGTCCTCCACCTTGGCCATAATAATGAGCTGGTGTTCTATCCAAATACAGACCTCTTAGGAATGCGGTGAGGTCCACGGTAGACAGTTTAAGGTTGAAGCTGTGAGGGTTTCAGGCTGTAACAACGGAGTCAGGTAGATCATTCCAGGCATTAACCACTCTATTGCTGAAGTCGTATTTTCTGCAATCGAGTTTGGGGCGGTTTACCTTGAGTTTGTATCAATTGTTTGCCCATGTATTATTGCGGTTGAAGCTGAAGAAGTCGTTGACAGGTAGGACGTTGTAGCAGACAATTTTGTGTACTACTCTTAGGTCAGACCGTAGGCGGCGTAGTTCTAGGTCCGTGATGGCGAACCTATGGCACGGGTGCCACAAGTGGCACGCGGAGCCATATCGGTGGGCACGCGAGCTCAGGTCCAGCGTGCATGTGTGCAGCAGCCGGCTGATTTTCGGGCCTTCTGGGCCCACTGGGAGTCGGGAAACAGGCTGTTTCCAGCCTCCAGACGGGGTGGGGAAGGCCGTTTCCGCCCTCCCCAGGCTCCTAGAAAGGCTCTGGAGCCTGGGGAGAGTGAAAAATGGGCGTGCCATTGCATGCTGGGAGCAGGGGGGTCATGCGTGCATGTGCGGGGGTGCATGGAATTATGAGTGTGGGCACGCACACATGTGATCCCCCGCATCCCCCCCCCTTTTGGCACGCGAACCAAAAAAGGTTCGCCATCACTGTTCTAGGTTCTAGAATCTAAGGGATTCTATTGTGAGTAGAGGAGTGGAGGACTCTTCTTGTGAAATACCTCTGGACCCACTCAGTGGTATTAATGTCTGATATGTCTGATATGATTAATGTCTGATATGATGTGTGGATTCCAGGCAGACGAGCTGTATTCGAGAATTGGTCTGGCAAAGGTTTTGTATGCCCTGGTTAGCAGAACAATTAGGTCCCAAAGGTGCTTTTTTATTATTTTAACTTCAAGAAGCAACTGGACTTTCTGGCTTTTCTTTCAAGACGTTTCTTCAGCTCTGACTGGATGGTGGGGAATGGAAGGATTTGAACTCCTTGCAGACAGCTGGTCATTTGCATTCTTTAAGAGAGTCCTTGAGGCCTGCATCTCAAATTGAAGCGCAAATGGTTCCTGTAGTTTGCAATTTTTCTAGAAATTCGTTCATACTCCATTCGAAGAGCGTTCACCCCAAAGTGCATCGCTAAATGTCTAAGTTTGTTAGGAAGAGAATTACTCTCCTCAGAGGCGATGGATCGGGCTTCCCTTTTGAAGACATTGTTACTTAGAAAATAAACCGCGAGATTCAAATACTAATAAACAAAATATTTATTTCAGTAGAAAAATAATAAAGAATTCTTATTAGGACTACATTGTATCGGCTAAGAAAATAAATCACTTCTACCTTGGTAGAAATGGCGATGAGAAAAGGAAAGGAGTTGACCTCAGGAATGTAGACATGCGTACTAGAATATATCATACGTCTGTCTGACCATAGATACAAGAACAGTATAAAACACAGAGATGCACAAACTGACAATATTCACATCGTGACACCCCTTCTTTGTCAGTTGGGCTAATATAATGTGTCACTCAACACACAGTAAATATCTGAGGTAATCATGCTGAGCAATAGGTAATGGTTTGTTCAGAATGTCAGCTATCTGATATTTTGTTGGCACATATTCTAACTTTATGAGACCTTGTCTTACTGACTCTCTAACATTCTTGTAACGTATGTCAATGTGTCTGGACCTTGAACCTGTGAAGTGAGTCCTGGAAATGTAAACTACTGATTGATTGTCTTCCATCACAGTGATCGGTTTTTCGGGCTTCGTCCAGATATCTGTAACTAAGGCATCGAACCACGTTAAAAAATTACACGCATCAGACACACATGCATACTCTGCTTCAGTTGATGAGCAGGAAATAAAACTTTGTTTTCTTACGTTCCAGTAAACTGGACATCCATTCAGGAACACTATGTAACCTGATGTGCTTTTTCTTGATTCTTTATCACTTGCCCAATCTGCATCTGTATAACAATACATGTCAGCAAAATCTATATGTTCTGGTTCTAGCTTCAATTTGAATTGTTTTGTGTGTATCAAGTATCTCAATAACTTCTTAATACATGACCAGTGAAACTCTGTTGCTTTGCCTACATGTCTTGAAAGTAAATTAACACTAAGTGCTATGTCTGGTCTAGTCCATCCACTAATGTAAAGTAGTGAACCAATTACTGAACGATAAAGTGTTTGATCCTTGAACTCAGGACTATATGTATCTTTCAAATTGTGAAAATCAGTTTGCATAGGTGTTTGTGTAGGCGTTGCATCTGTCATGTTGCATTGATGCAAAAGTTGATCTATCTTAGCTTCTTGTGAAAGACTAAACCCCTTCTGTGTCTTTTCAATGTGAACTCCTAAATATTCATTGATGTGTCCTAATGATTTCAATGTGAAGTATTTCTGCAAACCTTTAACAAAATTCTCACTCATGCGTATGTTTGGACCAATGTAAACAATGTCATCAACATAAACAAGAACAATTTCATTAATATTTCCATACCTTTTTGTGAACACGCATTCATCAGTGTCGGACTTAATAAAGCCCATTAAATTTAGTTTGTCTTTTAGACATGTGTACCACATCAGACCTGATTGTTTCAGACCATAGAGACTTTTGTTTAGGAACCAGGTGTCCCCTTCTCGGTCCCGGAAGCCGGGAGCGGACCTGACGTAGATTTCTTCATCTAGATCAGCATGTAGATAAGCTGTTTCAACATCAAATTGGAAAACTTCAAGTCCAAGTATAGAAGCAGTGGTTAGAGCAATTTTCACACTTTCAGTTCGCACTGTAGGTGAGTAAGTGTTTGTGTAATCTTCAGGATAGCTTTGTGCGAAACCTTGTGCGACAAGTCTTGCTTTGTATAATAATTCACCATCTGGCTTTTGTTTGATTTTGTAGACCCATCTTGTGCCAATGACTTTTTTGTGTGTTGGAGGTGTTGCAGATGTGTACACTTTGAGTTTCTGCAAACTATCCATCTCAACTTGCATGGCTTCATACCATTTTTGTTGTTCATCTTCAGAAAGATATTTAATTTGTGAAAAGTTCTCCGGTGGGAGTGTAACATTACAGATCAATGGCGATGGTGTGTTTGTCAATTGCATTGTGTATCTCTTTGGTGGAATACCTTTTGTAGTTCTCTTGGAACGTCTCGGGACGATTGTCCAGTCGTCTTTCTTGTTGTTCACATCTCCATCAGCGTCGCTAGCTTCAGCATCCACGGCGTTGTAGGATGGGATATTAGGTGATGAACGTTGGTCATCTGGTTGCACTGTATCAACAATTTCAGTTCTAGGGAAATAAACTCCAGGGTCATTAGAATGTATCCTGGACCAATCTGTATCTTCTTCAAAATTAGCTGAATTAGAAATTGTTATCACATTGTGAGAGTCAATGAATCTTCCCCATTTAGAATTACTATCAACACCCATATATCTTAGTCTCTTTGCTACTGGGCCACCTTTTCTTCTTTGGGCCAATGGAATGTTGACCATGGCATATGAACCAAAAATGTGTAAGTGTCTAAGATCTGGCTGGTGGCCATATAACATGTAGAAGGGTGTTTGGTCAATGACACTGCTCCATGTACGATTGACAATGTAATTTGCATAATGAACTGCTTCGCCCCAAAATGAGTGTTTGAGATTGGCATCTTCTAGGAGGCAGCGCATCATGGTTTGGAGGACCCCTTGCCGTCTTTCTGCCACTCCGTTGTGAGCCGGAGTGTATGGGGCAGATGTTTGGTGTAGGATACCGTTTCGTCGCATCCAATCCTGGAAACGTTGAGACGTGAACTCGGCACCACGATCACTCTGGATTCTCCGGATTCTCACTCCGTGTTGATTGTAGATTTGAACTGCAAAGTCTCTAAAGGTCTGAAAGACTTCAGATTTTTCTTTCATTAGAAAGACATAACCATATCTAGAATGATTATCAACAATACTTAAGAAATACTTTTTACCGCCAATAGTTGGACCATAAGGACCCACAATATCAGTATGAACCAAATCAAAAATGCGTGTTGACTTACGTGTAGCATGTTTTGGAACGGCTGCTGCCCTCGATTTTGCCTTTTTGCAAACAGCACAATCTAGATGTACCTTACATCCTTTGAAATTCAAACCTTGTGTGAAAAATGGCATCTTTTTAAGGACCTCAAAGCTCGGATGCCCTAATCTTCTGTGCCATCTATGAATACATCTGTCATGTAAATGAAAACCTGTAAGTGAAGTTGCAGCATTAACATTAACATGAGGAACCTTAGGTTTGATTACCTGTTGCTTTGTGGCTTTAAGAGCCTTTGGAGTATTCACAGGATCTCTCTCTGGAGTATCTCTCTCTGGGCCTGTGATATTATCTATTGAGATTTTTATACTTGCCTGAATTTGAGGTTCTGCCTTTGGCCTCAAATAGTAAACCTGACCAATCACAATTGTGTCAGCAACAATATGACCATCTTTAAAAATATAACTGGCGTTACCTAAATGAAGGACATAAAAATGCAAAACAGCAGATAAATGATTCTGACTAAGCAAATTACAATTAGCTGTAGGAATATAATAAACATCAGGTACCAGGGTACCTAACTCTTCAATAAAAACAGTCCCTTTTCCTTCAACTTTGAAAGGGTGGCCACCAAATGCGTACAGTTCACGATATTCTGGTTCAGGCTCATGTAGCTCTTTGAAAAGTTCTTTTCTGTAAGTAATGTGAACAGCCGCTCCACTATCGAGAGTCCACAAAAGGGAGCGGTCATATTTCTTTGGCTGTGTATCATTGGTGATTGCTAGCATGGTGTGTGGAGGTGGGAAATCACACCTCGGACCGGATCGCCGCTGTCCTCTGCCTCTGCTGCCTCTGGGTGCTTTTCCTCTGGGCTGGTACTGGTCCCTATAATCTTTTCCTCTGGGCTGGTACTGGTCCCTGTAGTCTTTTCCTCTAGGCTGGACAGGAACTTGAGTGCGTTGCAATTTAGAACAATTTCTGCTTGTATGACCCACACGGTCGCAATATTGGCATCTTAGTACCTTTTGTGAAGAATTCTGGATTATGTCAAAAGTGTCCTCACGACGAAGCAAAGTAGTTATATCAGTGCCCCAGGCTTTATAGTTCTGTCCCGATTGCTTTAATTTTGCATCGCCAACCAATGGAACAATTTGTGACTGTTGGGCGACTATTGGGGCCTGCACTGGTGCGGCCTTTGAAATCACTTGTGGCACGGCTTGGGCCTGAGCAGGCGGAGCTGCCTGGATTGGCTGTTGCTGAGGGGCAGCAATAGGTAGTAGAGCTGGAGCAGGCAAAACTTGGGCTGCCACAGCTGGTGGTGGCCCTGGAGCAGGCAAAAGTTGGCCCCCTGGTGCTGGAATAGGAGGTGGTCCAGCTTGTGGTGGATGCACAATTTGTGCTTGCATAGGTTGGGCAGGTTGAACAATTTGTGCCCGTAAAGGTTGTCCAGCTAAAGGAGGACGCTGCATTAATGCATCTAATCTCATTTGAGTCATTCTGGTCTGGGCTTGTAATATTGTTAATTCTTCATTTTGATTATACAAAAATCCACTCTGTTTATGCAAAATTTCATTCTGTTCCTGAATCACTTGTAGAAATGCAAAGTCCCTTTCATCAAAAAATTTCTGCCCATGTAATTGTGACCTGTGCATCCAGGGGCGTTGCTCTAATTTGTTTAAAGAAGGAGGGGAATCATGGCCCCTCTCTGGTATGCGTGAAGGTGGGCAGACATCTTGGTTCTCAGCACGAAAGAATGCATGCAGTTTAATTTCGTGTAACTCTCTTTGTAAAAAATCTATCTGCTCTCTTTGTTTTTGCAGTATCTGGCCATAAGTTAAATTTATTTCTCTTTCAGCACTTGTCTGCTCTATAGAAGACGTTTGTGGGCTGGCAATTTGCTGCCTATAAAAGGATTCTTCCTCATCTTGTAGGGCATTAGCTTCTAAACATGTATAATTTCCCCCAGGGAGAAAAGGGGTGCCTTTAACATCATGCACTGACCTTTGAAAAAGTTCTGCTCCAGCTTTTACTTCTGTTTGGGCTTCAAAAATCATTTTTTCGGTCTGCGTTCCAAAGAGAGTGGGTGAGGCTTGTTCATGCAGAGAAAAACTTTCTGCTTGGGCGTTTCAGCAGCGGCAGGCTTATCTTATCTCCGTTCGTGAACATGGTTGGTCATAAATCTCTCTAATTAGCTAACTATCCTAAAACGCAATAAAACTTTCAAAAGAAGCCATAAAGTTTACAGCCAAACTCTGGTACCATTGTTAGGAAGAGAATTACTCTCCTCAGAGGCGATGGATCGGGCTTCCCTTTTGAAGACATTGTTACTTAGAAAATAAACCGCGAGATTCAAATACTAATAAACAAAATATTTATTTCAGTAGAAAAATAATAAAGAATTCTTATTAGGACTACATTGTATCGGCTAAGAAAATAAATCACTTCTACCTTGGTAGAAATGGCGATGAGAAAAGGAAAGGAGTTGACCTCAGGAATGTAGACATGCGTACTAGAATATATCATACGTCTGTCTGACCATAGATACAAGAACAGTATAAAACACAGAGATGCACAAACTGACAATATTCACATCGTGACAAAGTTTTTCTCTGTTTCACTTCTCATCCAAGAAGCTTCTTCAGCTCTGACTGGATGGTGGGGGAACGTCTTCAGGGGTGGGCTGCTGGGGGTTCGCAGGGGTTCGGGAGAACCTCCAGCTAAGATTCTGGACAGTGCTGGCTCTTTGGCTTTGAAACGGAGATGAGCACCACCCCCTAGAGTCAGGAACGACTAGCACATATGTGCGAGGGGAACCTTTACCTTTATGTAATCCATCAATGCAACATATAGTAACATAACAGTAATTCTCCCTTCATTGGCAAAGACATACAAGCCCAAAATATTGGGAGTAGCATAAAATAGCACAGTGTCTGAGCTGTAGGCTGTCTACATACTGGAGAAGTAGGAAAGTGGAGTTGTGGTTGTTTTCTGATACTTTGCCCAAAAAAATGTGCACATGTCCAGACTCTTGTTCTTTTGATTCTGTGTATTTGATGTAGCTCTTTTGGAAATAGACACCCGTTGTTTTCTACCCAACAATTCTTTGCGGAAAACTGGGATTACGTTGCCCTCTTTCTCCCTTTCCTCACTTCGGCACCTCATTCGCTTTCAACATCAGACTCTGGAAACTGAGTAGAAAGGATTTCAGACTTTTTCTCCGGTCAAATTTAGATTGCCAGATTTTATCATAGAGCTTGATTTTAATTCCCTCTGGTCAGTTTCAGCACCTATTAAACACCCTCCCCAATTTTCCGCCCCATAAAAATAGCAAACCCTTCCCTTTAGCAGCCTTCCAAAAGCAAAATGAAAATACCACAACCCTGAAAAAACAATTGCGCTGACTAGCAGAAGAAGTCACAGCTACCCGAAAGCATTATTATAAATGCAGCCAGGCGTGCAAAGAGCATCAATTGTGGACAGCAGATAGCATTAAGAGGACATATCGGAGCACGGACTGTATGTTACATGGTCTCTGTGTTACATACAGATAGTAAACATGCACATACCCACACTACATATCAGACATCAACACAATGGAGAATGTCCAGAGATACTTCACAAGAAGAGTATTACATTCCTCTGTTCACAACAGAATACCTTACGAAACCAGACTTGAAATTTTGGGACTTGAAAATTTAGAACTACGCCGCCTTCGATCTGACCTAATTGTAGTTCACAAAATTATCTGCCACAATGTCCTACCTGTTAACGACTACTTCAGCTTCAACCGCAATAATACACGAGCTCACAATAGATACAAACTTAATGTAAACCGCTCCAAACTTGATTGCATAAAATTCAACTTCAACAACAGAGTGGTCAACGCCTGGAACACTTTCCCTGACTCAGTAGTTTCTTCCCCAAACCCCAAAAACTTCAACCTCAGATTATCTACCATCGACCTCACCCCGTTCCTAAGAGGTCGGTAAGGGGCGTGCATAAGCACACAATCGTGCCTACCGTTCCTGTCCTAATGTACTCATATATTCATACCTCTTTTACTCTTATTCATGCTTGTACTATTACATATATATTCAATCATGTTTTACTGTTTATACTTTGCTTATAATCATATATGCTTGAAAAATAAACAAATACAAATACATGTTCTTTTTGTTCAGTTGTGCCTGACTCTTTGTGACCCCATGGACCGCAACACACCAGGTCCCCTCGTTCCTCCACTGTCTCCCGGAATTTACCCAAATTCATGGTCATCGCGTTGATGACCCTGTCTAGCCATCTCATCCTCTGCTGTCCCCTTCTCCTTCTGCCTTCCATCTTTCCCAACATCCGGGTCTTTTCCAATGAGTCCTCTCTTCTCATTTGGTGGCCAAAGGGTTTGAGCTTCAATATCTGTCCTTCAGCCAGACTTGATTTCCTTTAGGATTGACTGGTTTGATCTCCTTGAAGTCCAAAGGATTCTCAAGAATCTTCTTCAGCACCACGACTCGAAAGCATCAATACCTCGGCGGTCAGCCTTCCTTATAGTCCAACTCTCACAGCCACACATGACTTTTTTTTAAAGTTTTTTATTTTTATTATCATACATACATTTTCACATATTTATCATCTCATTTCTCATTTCATTCTTTTACAAGATCTTTACAAATATATTCTATATTTATCTTATTGCTTTATTAGTTCAAGGTTGCTTTTTTGCCATCCTCCCAGAAGCCCTTTCTTCTTTCTTCCCTTCCCCTTTCTAAACCTACTTCCCCTCCCTCTCTCCTTCTCCTCCTGCCCTCTCTCCTTACTCTCTTCTCCCCTCTTCTCTTCTTTCCTCCTCCTCTCTCTTTCTTCTTTCTTCTAACTCCTCTCTTCCCTTCCTCTTTCCTTTGCTGTACTTTCTCAATTTTTCTGGGATGGTATTCCAGCAACCCTGAATTCTTTTACACAATTTACATTTTTTCATATTTTATTCCATATAAATTCCTTTAATCTCTTCTTCTTCTTCTTCTTCTTCTTCTTCTTCTTCTTCTTCTTCCTCCTCCTCTTCTTCCTCCTCCTCCTCCTGCTCCTGCTCCTGCTCCTGCTCCTGCTCCTGCTCCTGCTCCTCCTCCTCCTCCTCCTCCTCCTCCTCCTCCTCCTCCTCTTCTTCTTCTTCATCATCATCATCATCATCATCATCATCATCATCATTATTATTATTTTATCTTTATGTGTTTATCTATTAATCCACTTCTAATTTAAAATCCCCCCTTCCCTCTCCCCTCATCTCTTTTCAGTGTTACATCTGGGTTACATACATGACTACTGGGAAAAGTATACCTTTGATTATATGGACCTTTGTCGGCAAGGTGATGTCTCTGGTTTTTAATATGCTGTCTAGAAACATGCACATGTGGATCACATATATTGTGCTCTGTTATAGCTGATGTTCTACATATGCATGGGAGGCCCAGTTTGTTTGCAAAATAGCTGTGTTTGACAAGAAGTGAACAAGAAAGGAAGAAAGAAAGGAAGAAAGAAAGGAAGGAAGAAAGAAAGGAAGAAAGAAAGGAAGGAAGGAAGGAAGGAAGGAACAAAAGAAGGAAGGAAGGAAAGGAAGGAAGGAAGGAAGGAAGGAAGGAAGATGGATTGGAGGAGTGAGGGAGGGAGGAAGAAAGGAAGATGGATGGGAGGAGGAAGGAAGAGAAAGAAAAAAGAAGGAAGGAAGGAAGGAAGGAAGGAAGGAAGGAAGAAAGAAAGAAAGAAAGAAAGAAAGAAAGAAAGAAAGAAAGAAAGAAAGAAAGAAAGAAAGAAAGAAAGAAAGAAAGAAAGAAAGAAAGAAAGAAAGAAAGAAAGAAAGAAAGAAAGAAAGAGTAAGATGATTAAAGGTTGAAGGCCTGGAGACTAAAACATATGAAGAACGGTTGCAGGATTTGGGTTTGACTAGTCTAGAGAAAAGAAGGACTAGGGGGGACATGATAACAGTATTCTAGTATTTGAGAGGTTGCCACAAAGAGGAGGGGGTCAACATATTTTCCAAGCACCAGAGGGCAGGACAAGAAACAATGGATGGAAACTAATCAAGGAGAGGAGCAACCTGAAATTAAGGAGAAACAGTGAGGACAATTAACCAGTGGACCAGCTTGCCTTCAGAAATTGCGGGTGCTTCATCACTGGAGGTTTTTAAGAAGAGACTGGACAGTCACTTGTCTGAAACGATATAGGTCAGTGATGGCGAACCTTTTTTGGTTCACGTGCCAAAAGGGGGGGGAATGTGGGGGATCACGTGTGTGTGTGCCCACACTCATAATTCCATGCATCCCCGCACATGCACGCATGACCCCCCCCCCTGCTCTCAGCATGCAATGGCACGCCCATTTTTTGCTCTCCCCAGGCTCCAGAGCCTTTCTAGGAGCCTGGGGAGGGCGAAAACGGCCTTCCCCACCCCCTCTGGAGGCTGGAAACAGCCTGTTTCCCGACTCCCAGTGGGCCCAGAAGGCACGAAAATCAGCCGGCTGGTGCACACATGCACGCCGGACCTGAGCTTGCGTGCCCACCGATATGGCTCCGCGTGCCACTTGTGGCACCCGTGCCATAGGTTCGCCATCACGGATATAGGTTCTCCTGCTCTCTTTTGATTGGAAGGAAGGATTGATTATTAACTGGAAAACGATGGTGTTGGAGAAGACACCTGAGAATGCAATGGATAGCAAAGAAAACAAAAGGATGGGCCACCTAACAAATCTACCCAGAGTTCTCACTCAAAGCACAAAAGGATCAGGCTCAATTGATCCTACTTCAAATACATTATGCAAAGACCCAGCTCTCTGGAGAAAGGCGGGAGGAAAGAGAAGAAGGGGAGGACCAGCAGGGAGATGGATGGACAGGGTTGCTGTGGTGATGGGGCCACCATTGGAAGACTTAAAGAATCAAGTTGGGGACAGTTCATCCTGAAGACCTTCCACCCATGTGGTCAGTAGGAGTCAAAAAGCACTTGATGGCACACAATCAATTACAGGCAGTCCTCGATTTATAACCGTTTGTTGTTAAGTGATTGTTTGAAGTTACAATGGCATTGAAAAAAGTGACTTATGATTGGTTTTCACACTTACGACTTTTGCAGCATCCACATCAGGGGCGGGTTCCTAATTTTTTTACTACCACTCTGTGGGCGTGGCTTATTTTGTGGGTGTGGCTTGCCAGCCATGTGACCGGGTGGGCGTGGGCCTCGGGAGCTTGGCAGCGGCCGGAGAAGCGAGGGGGGCATTGCCCCCCACAACGCAGCCCCCCGCAGCGGGAGCACAAGACCGCGCCAGCGGTTCTTCTAGGAGGCTCCGTCCGGCCTAAATGCTTCTCCCCATTCGATGATCCTAGGCTCCTGCTGCCCGTTCCCCCTCCCCTCAGCAGCTCGAGAAGCCGCACCGGTACTGTGATGTCACCAGCGAGCCGCTACCGGTGCTATAGAGTGGACCGCACTGGTAGGAACCCACCACTGATCCACATGATTGGCAACTGACTTTCATTTATGACAGTTGCAGTGTCCTGGGATCACGTGATCGCCATTTGTAACCTTCCCAGCCGGCTTCCGACAAGCAAAGTCCATGGGAGAAACCAGATTTGCTTAGTGACTACATGATTTCACTTAACGATTACACTGATTCACTTAACAATTGTGGCCAAAAGGTCATTAAAATGGAGCAAAACATATCTAACAACTGCCTTGCTTAGCAACAAAAAATTTGGACTTGACTGTGGTTGTTAAGTCATGGACTATCCATATTTATTTTATTGATACTCATTTTAGCAATAAAAACTTAGACATGGTGCATAAGGAGCAGCTGGCTGTGTAGAATTATTTACCCCGTTGGCTAAAATGCCTATGTAATAAAATATATGATGCAAAATTGAGCTGGAGAGATAATGTGTGTTAAATAAAATGCACTTGTTAAATGTGTTGCAGAGAGCATCTTCAGTGGGCATAATCCGTAGCAGTCTCTCTCCTGAGCAATAATTTTTCCTTCCGTGGCATCTTTAATGTTGTAAAAGTGATGGCTTGTTTTTAAGCCAGCTTTAATGAGGTGATTGTTCCATTTTTGCTTCTTTCCCGATACAGCTGAATTTCCCTTTCTTTAGGTAAACATTGCAATAATTTAATTTAATTTAATTTAATTAAAAGTTCTTATAGGCCGCCCAATCCCATAGGACTCAGGGCGGCGTACAACAGGAATAAGAACAATATAAATAATATATAATTTTAAAACATTACACAACTTTAAAACCATTCATTCATGGGGGAATCCGATCTTCTTCACCCTGCCTGCCGGAAGAGCCCTGTTTTCACGGCTTTACGGAAGGCCAGTAGCGTGGGGACAGTCCGGATCTCTGATGGGAGTTGGTTCCAGAGAGATGGGGCTCCCACAGAGAAGGCTCTCCCCCTTGGACCCGTCAACCGACATTATTTGGCTGATGGGACCCGGAGGAGATGAAACTAAGCTGCTGACTCCCTTAAAATCTCTATGCAGGGACCATGGTGAGGAAAATAAATACATTTTGCATTCCATGTTTCTTTCCTGACTGCAAAAGTGAACAAAGGGGCATTTGAAGTGGGGGAGGGGGGGATACCCAACAGAATCGCCCAATAACAAAGAGAAGGGGTGACATGATAGCAGTCTTCCAATACTTGACAGTCTTTGCAGAGAAGAGGGGTCAACCCAAAGTACCTGACCGCAGGATAAAAAGAAACAGATGGAAGCATGTCAAGGAGAGAAGCAACCTAGAACTAAGGAGAAATTTCCTGTCAGGGAGAACAATGAATCAGTGGAACGGCTTGCCACAGGAAGTTGTGGGTGCTCCAAGATTGAAGGTTTTGAAGAAGACATTGGACAGCCATTTGTCTGGGATGACATAGTGTCTCCCGCTTGAGCAGGGGATTGGACCAGAAGACCTCCAAGATTTCCAAAAAGACTTCCCTTCCAACTCTATTATTCTGTATTCTGTAATAATATATGGGTTTTTCCCAGTGGTGGGTTCCTACCAGTGCGGTCCACTCTATAGCACCGGTAGCGGCCCGCTGGTGACGTCACAGTACCAGTGCGGTTGGTTGCCGGTGCCTGGGCGCCGCCATTTTTTTGAAAAAAAAATATTATTTTTTTTAATTTTCTTCTGCGCATGCCCAGAAGCCGAGTTTCTGGCACTGCTCATGCGCTGCCTTCCTACCCCACAGTGAGTCCAAGCAGGGGAGGATGGCTGAGGGAGCGCGTGAGACGCTGAAAGAACGGGTGGCAGGAGCTCCATTCCCCTCCCTTCAGCAGTCCGAGAAGCCATGAACGCGCGGTGATGATCCTAGGCATTTTCGCACGTTTGAGGCTTCTTGAGCTGCTGAGGGGAGGGGGAATAGGCGGCAGGACCTATCTCAGTTCCCCTCCCTTCAGCAGTCTGAGAAGCCACGCCCACCCAGTTACATGCTGGCAAGCCACACCCACAAAATAAGCCACACCCACAGAGTGGTAGTAAAAAAATTAGGAACCCGCCCCTGGGTTTTCCCCAAATGAACCCTAACATCATATCTACAGAAGGAAATTAGGAGTGGGGAGAGGGGTTGGCAGCACCTAGAAGAGTTTAGCCAGACTGGCTGAGTTTACACAGAATGCCAAGCCAAGGTTTTAAACTATGATTTGTGTGGAATAAGCCATAATCCTAGCTCATAATAGGAGATTTGTGTCTCACCTAAGCAAAAGCAAAGAATCCATATTATGGCTCTGTGCAGTATTTAAACTGGGAATGGAGCAAGATGTCAGTTTTCATTAGTTTCCCCCATTAAATTCCTTGCTCTTGGAAATCTGTCGAGTTTAGTTTCCCCGTCCAGTTTTTGTTTTTGTTCTGTACTTGAATTTGTACGTATTTTGGTCACATATCTGCAAGCATGTGTTTTGGTTTACAAGCTCGCCTCACAAAGCCAGTCTGTGCAAACCATTTCCTCTAATATAATACATTTCTGTATGTCATTTTCCTGAATGGCTGCTTTTTGCACAAGCCTTGTCCTTAAAAGGCATTGCAAAATTTAGAAAACCAGCAACACTGGATCAAGAAGTATGCATTTATGCATGTGTTGGGTGGAGTGTGTGTCTGTGTGTGTGTGTGTGTGTGCGCGCCAGGGGTGAGTTGCTCACTTACCCAGACCGGTGCGCTACTCCGCGGTCCTTTATGCTTTGTGTGTGCGTGTGCACGCTGTGCGCGCGTGCCCCCTCGCACGATTTTGCTTCTGCGCATGCGTGGAAGCAAAATCGCACCGAAATCTTGCGAGGGGACGTGCGTGCGCGCGAGATTTTGGCGTGATTTTACTTCTGCGCATGCGCAGAAGCAAAATCTCACCGAAATCTCTCTCTCGCGCGCGTCCCCTCGTGAGATTTCGGCGCGATTTTGCTTCCGCGCATGCGCAGAAGCAAAATCGCCCAAAAATTCACAAAAAAGACATGGCGACGCGCACGACTGCTCGGTGGAGACGGTACCGGAGCAGTCACGTGCAAATTGGGTTCTCGGCGGGTCCCTACCGGAGCTACGCACTGGACCGCACCGGTAGGAACCCACCCCTGGACTGTGCGTGTGTGTGTGTGTGTGTGTGTGTGTGTGTGTGTGTGTGTGTGCATGTGCGTGTGTGTCTGTGTGTGTTGCTGCCTCTCCTGGATCAGGCATTGTCATTTTCTCTCCTGATCAGGTGAAGGGACTTCAGGAGGCTCCTGTAAATATTGAGGGAAGATAATTGTTTTGGTCTAAAACAGAAGGAATCTGGTAGCTCCTTTTCAGATGAACATACTTTATGAAAAAGCATAAGCTTTTGTGAACTTCAGGAGGCTTCTGGTGGCCTATGACAGGGGAAGCACACACTTTTTCAGTCCTTTTGGTGTCTGGCTTTTAAGAAGGGTGAGGAACTCGCTGAAAAGACCCCAATGTTGGGAAAGATTGAAGACAAAAAGAGAAAGGTGTGGCAGAGGATGAAATGATAGCGTCATCCACACCATGAACACGAATTTGGGCAAACTCCAAGAGGCAATAGAGGACAGGAGGAGGAGCTGGTGTGCTATAGTACATGGACTCGCAAAGAGTCAGACACAACTTAGCGGCTGAACAACAAGGATGGGAAAAGAAGTGGATTTTCTGGGATCCCCAACTTCTTCTATGTCGTCTTTTATATTTATCCGCCTCATGCAAGGAATCGCCAAATACCAAACCACCAAAACTCAATGGCCACGTTGGTGATGTAATTTCTGGGTGGTTTAGTGATTTTATGGTTAGAAGCAAAAATAATTTAATTCCTAGAGGCTTCTACCGCCCCTTTCTCGTCCGTGTTTTCAAACTACCTGAAATAATTGGGCTGCTCCAAATTACTCTTTCTTTTTTCCCTATTGAATTTTGGCAGATCGGTGTCAGAGGAGCTACGTGTGACCTGTGGACTAACCGTCCCTAACATGTTGGTTCAGAAATGCACATTTCAAATAGTTTGCCTTCACGAGCCAATGACAGATTTCTCCCCATGGCTAGTGTGAATCCGAGCATTGCCAATCGATTCGCCTCTGAAACGCCTCCACATTACTCAGGGGAATTGCCAAATGTGGGCTTGCATCAACAAGCCTTTGTATTTAACCGCGCACGTTTCCATTGTAAGCTTGAATGTTGCAGAGAAGCCCAGGCACCGATGGCTGTCTTTATTCTATCACACTTTCTCACACCTTGCGCATAAAGCTTTCTGGCAACCATTTTGGCTGGACCCGGGCTCTGGGTCCTTCCTGCCTGGAAGTCAAATAAAGCTGAACAATGTTTAGAAGTTTTAAAAATAAGAGCCGTGTTTCCCCTGTTGGGTACCAAAGGGAAAAGGTCAGAGGACTTTTCTTGAAGGTGTCTAGGGAGATTTTCAGTCATCCAGGTCATGGTTGTCCCGAAGGTGCTTTTTCAAGAGGCAACTGGACTTTCTGGTTTTTCTTTGAAGACGTTTCGCTTCTCATCCAAGGAGCTTCTTCAGCTCTTTTTTCTTGAAGGCGCTGAATGTTAAAAAAAATTTTTTTCACTTACCTTCACTACCGGTTCGGAACTGTGAACGCGAGCATGTGCTCGCTTCGATCTCGCACAGTGCTTCTGCGCATGCGCAGATCATCTGTGATGACGTCCGGGTGGGTGGGCGGAGCCTCCTTCTGCCGCTACCGGTTCGCCCGAATCAGGCAAACCGGTAATAACCCACCACTGCTCTGTACTGAAGAGAAGGAGGGTTAACTTTTAGAACGTGGAATGGCACTGATGGCTGAGTGGGGAACTTATCATGGGTTGGGCAGCATAGTTCTCGTTTCATGGCTTCTTTCATCCATTTCTTTCTGTTAGGTCGACAGGAAGTCCTCAACTTCCAACCATTCATTTAATGACCATTCAAACTTACCATGGCACTGAAAAAAAGTGACATGGTCGTTTTACGACCATCACACCATTCCTGTGGTCACGTGATCAACAGTTGGACACTTGGCAACTGGCATGTCTTAATGACGGTTGCAATGTCCCGGGGTCATGTGATCCCCTTTTGTGACCTTCTAACAAGCAAAGTCAATCGGAAAGCCAGATACACTTAACAACCGTATTACTAATTTAACAACGATTTACTTAACAGCTGGTGCAAGAAAAGATGCATTTGGAACTCACTGGTTTTTTTTTTCTTAACCCAACTGAAAAATGCAGATAATGGCTTTTGACTCAAAGGGTGAGTCCAACATATCTTTTCCTAAGAATGCAAAGGTTTCCTCCCCACCCACCCAAATGAAATTTCCCAAGTGTGCACCATGCTAGCCAGGGCAAACAAACTATCAAGGCTTACGAATACACCCAACCAGTGGTGTGTTGCTGCCAGTTCGGACCGGTTCTTTAGAACCAATAGTGGAAATTTATCGCCGCTCGCCGAACCGGCTGCGATGACCGGCAGTCCACTCTCCCGAACCGGTCACCGGGGCTTGGGGGAAAAACCCTATGCGCATGTGCAAAGGCTTCTGCGCATGTGCAGAGGGTCATTTCCAAGTGTTTCGCGCAACACGCAAAAGTGCAAAACATGCACTCCCGTCACGATGCGAACCGGTAGGGAAGGTGAGTCGACCCCACCCCGGCGCCCAACCCCTCCTGGAAATTGCATCCCAGTCTACGGTTTCAGTTTCCCAGGCCAAACCATCTGAAATTCAGTAGGATAGGAACGGAAGCCAATTCTGACATCCCTGAAACAAGACACAGATTAGGTTTCAGCCCAGACGACAAGGGGGAAAGGAGGCTGATCTTTGGCATGTTTTATTGAAACCTAATTAAGTTATTGGCATTCCCACAGACACAGTATTTGCTGCAAAACGAGGCGTTGAGCCAAAGACACTGGTAACCAAAGAGAAACCGAGAAGGGAAAGAATTCCAGTTTATATCTTTTCTAAACAGTCTCCACATGCTTTTTTTAAAAAAAAAGAAGAGAAAAAAAAGGGGGGGGTTGTTTGGCAGGACATTTTATTTTTACCACAGTCCTGGCCCAGCCGAGCGAGAGATCGTTAAAAGGGCAATGGGATATTAACATTGTGCGGTGTTTTTCTCTTCTTTTGGACCAGCTTTGTCCGGGTGGTGAGCTTTCTTCACAACCTTGTGATGTCCTGGCTTCTGGGCCAGGCAGCCCAAAGTGATGCTTGTTGAAGACAGTTGTTGTTATGGAGGGAGGCAAGGAAACCTGGAGAGGAGTGGAAACATGAAGTGAACCAAAAGCTCCATCTGGTTTGAAGGACCCTGTCACATTCTATGCTCTTTCTTCTGAAGGACCCTAAATCTTCCGTGGGATGCAAACTGCAGGGCGATGAATTAATAGGGTTGGATTTGTTTATTTCTTAAATTTATAGTCTTGGATCAACAGGACTAAGATGATCCAGTGAATTTCAGGGTGAAATTAGGGTTTCTCTCTGTTGTTGTGTTTCTGAAACTCAGCAACTTTAGGATGCATGGACTTCAATTTTCAGAATTCCTCAGCCAGCTATGCTGGCTGAGGAATTCTGGGAATTGACATCTATATCAGTAGTGGGTTCTAAAACTCTTTACTACTGGCTCATGCACGTGCGCAACGCTACTGCGCATGCGCAGAAGTGTCCCGGGCGAGCAGGTGGAGCGTCCCGCCAGCGGCGCTACCGGTTCTTAGAACCAGGCCGAACCGGGAGCAACCCACCGCTGATCTATACATCTTTAAAGTTGCCGAGGTTGAAAGCACTGTTCTGTTGTGTCTTTTTTGAACACCTACTGACTGAATGTGCATATTTGCTGTAAGGCTGTAGAGATAGAATAAAATACAATAGAATTATTTATTGGCCAAGTGTGATTGGACACACAAGGAATTTGTCTTTGGTGCATACGCTCTCAGTGTACATAAAAGAAAAGATACATTTGTCAAGAATCTTGAGGTACAACACTTAATGATTGTCACAGGGTACAAATAAGCAATCAGGAAACAATCAATATTGATATAAATCGTAAGGATACACGCAACAAGTTATAAGTGGGAGGAGATGGGTGATAGGAACAATAAGAAGACTAATAGTAATAGTAATGCAGCCTAGTGAATAGTTTGACAGTGGTGAGGGAATTATTTGTTTAGCAGAGTGATGGCATTCGGGAAAAAACTGTTCTTGTGTCTAGTTGTCTTGGTGTGAATGCAGTGCTCTATAGCGACGTTTTGAGGGTAGGAGTTGAAGCAATTTATGTCCAGGATGCGAGGGGTCAGTAAATATTTTCACTGCCCTCTTTTTGACTCGTGTAGTATACAGGTCCTCAATGGAAGGCAGGTTGGCAGTAATTGTTTTTTCTGCAGTTTTGATTATCCTCTGAAGTCTGTGTCTGTCTTGTTGGGTTGCAGATTCTCAGTCGTCCAGGTCATGGTTGTCCCAAAGGTGCTTTTTCAGGAGGCAACTGGACTTTCTTGTTTTTTCTTTGAAGACTCTGCAAGGAATATAAATCCTTCCATTCCCTGCTATCCTGTCAGAGCTGAAGAAGCTTCTTGGATGAGAAGCGAAACATCTTCAAAGAAAAAACAAGAAAGTCTAGTTGTCTCCTGAAAAAGCATCTTTGGGAAATATTTGATGTAATTTGTTTAATGAGAACTTTGGATAAACCATGAAGACCACACTATAAATGGACAGCTGAGCATTGAGAAAAAGCAAGGTAAAGACCTTCAAATAACATGGAAACACCCCGGGAGTCCTGTGGACTGTGAGAAGAACCAAGTGATTGGCTTTGGGCAAAGTAAGGATCAACAGCTCATGTGTTGCAATCTCAGCAAGGAGAAACTCACAGTTTGGCACATGACACAACCAGATGGTAAAGTCAAGGAAAGGTAATGGACAAGGGGGATGGACAGAATGGTGGAAGTCTTGGGATGATACTTAACTAATTACTGCAACATGTAGTAATTCCATGCATCCAGGAAGTAGCTCAGCAAACCTTGTAAAATTAGGCTGACCAGAAACATTGAACCACTGTGGTAAAAAGGGAAAGGAGTCCCTGCAGATTTTACTCCGTTAGTCGTTGCTGACTCTAGGGGGCAGTGCTCATAATCTGTTTCAAGGCCATTGAGCCAGCACTGCCCAAAGACATTCCCAGGGTCACGTGGCCAGCATGTCATCAAGGAACACTGTTACCTTTCCATTGAAGTGGTACCTATTTATCTACCTGCATTTGCAAGCGTTCGAACTGCTAGGTTGACAGGAGCTCACCCCATCACATGGAGCTTGGGTCTCGAACCTGAGCTGCTGGCTTTCCAGCGGACAAGCCCAGTATTCTTAACCGCTGAGCCACCACGTTGCCCTGAAGCACTGAGAGCAGGAACAGCAGCAAAAAAAAAGACAAATCTCAAAATATAAATTCCTGCAAATGGGAGTAGAATGATTGTGGCAAAAGAAAGCAAAGATAGTACCAAGTAATAGGCACCTTGGATGCCAATGCAAAATACCTGGAGTACCACACGAATATCATGATTTTGAATACAAAAAAAATCACCATCAGTCAACTGCAGAAGTCAGCTACTAGGAAGAGCTGAAATCTTGTGATGAGATCTTTAGCACCATAAAAAACAACACCATCTGCCTAGCCCAAGGACTTGATAGGTGGAAAAAATGTCAAATAATAAATTTTTGCCACAATTGTTAAGACAATCATTGAGTCAAGTTGATTTGAATCACGTGGTCATTAAATGCTTGTTGGAAGCTGGCTGAGAAGGACACAAATGTTCAATGTTGCAACCGTCGTAAATCCATGCTGGTTGCCAAAGCACACAAATTTTGATCATGTAATCGGGGAAAGCTGTGATAGTCGTAAATGTGAGGACTGATTGTAAATCTATTTATAGTGCTATTGTAACAACTTTGGTTGCTAAACAAATGGTTGTAAGTCAAGGACTACCTATACTTGCCGTCGGTGCTCTTCCTGTTAGTAGTTGCTTGTACGTGCTGTAAAAATATGAGCCTATGTGCCATCACAACTGCATTTAAATTTTGTTCCATTGTGTTATTATAGAAAAATATTTCAATCTGTTAAAAACCTTTTAAGTTTAAAGTTTCAGCATAAATCTTTTCCCATGCTTGGAAAAAGTGAAACACAGGGGAAGTAAAACTTTTATATCTTGTGATATGAAAGAGGTTATTCCTAATAGAAGATGTCTAAGGCCCAAAGTTCCAGCAAAGTTCAATCTTGTATTTTCAACTTCTGTGCAACTATACTGTATTTGGCCAGTCAGTTTCAGTTATAACTGATATTGTTGTGGGCAAGCACAACCAAACCAGAGTGAAGGCAGAGTTTTCTGGATTGGTCCTGTTGGCAATTCATCCTAATTGTAACGAATCCTTCAGCAATTCATAGCACCTTCTCAATCTCGGCTGGTCTCAGAAGCTGATCTCAACTTGACGGCATCTTATTATCTTGTATTACTGTTTGGTTTGGAGATGTTACTGTGGTGAGGATCAGTGGTGGGTTGTAAATAATTTTGCTACCGGTTTGTGCATGCTTGTGCGCACGCGCCGCTTCTGCGCATGTGCAGAAGCATCCCAGGTGGGTGGGCGGAGCCTCACGCCGCCGGCGCTACCAGTTCTAAGAACCGGTCCGAACTGGGAGCAACCTACCGCTGGTGAGGATGGCAAAAAAGATTGTTGGAAATTCACTACCTTTTAGCTAGGACATGGCATATAAGCGCTCCTTGACAAGGATCCCCAGTACAAGGAATAATGGATGGAAACTGATCAAGGAGAGATTCAACCTAGAAATAAGGAGGAATTTTCTGACAGTGAGAGCAATCAACCAATGGAACAGAAGTTTATTTTTTATTTATTTATTTATTTTGTCAAACATGTACAGGATAGTAATTGTTTGTATAAACATAACATAAGTTAAAAAAAAAAGTACCGATAAAAGAGGACAATAGGACAGTAGGACAGGGATGGTAGGCACAGTGGTGCGCTTATGCACGCCCCTTACAGATCTCTTAGAAATGGGGAGAGGTCGACTGTAGACAGTCTAAGGTTAAAGTTTTTGGGGTTTGGGGAAGAAACCACAGAGTCAGGTAGTGCATTCCAGGCATTGACCACTCTATTGCTGAAGTCGTATTTTCTGCAGTCGAGTTTGGAGCGGTTTACGTTAAGTTTGAATCTATTACCTGCTCGTGTATTGTTGCGGTTGAAGCTGAAGTAATCATTGACAGGAAGGACATTTTGGTATATGATTTTATGAACTACATTTAGATCAGATGGGAGGCGACGTAGTTGTAAATTGTCTAATCCCAATATTTCAAGTCTGGTGGAATAAGGTATTTTATTGCGAGCAGAGGAGTGGAGGACTCTTCTTGTGAACTTGCCTTTAGAAGTTGTGGGAGCTTCATCACTGGAGGCTTTCAAGAAGAGACTGGACTGCCATCTGTCAGAAATGGTGTAGGGTCTCCTGCTTGAGCAGGGGGTTGGACTAGATGACCTACAAGGTCCCTTCCAACTCATGTGTTAATCTGATAATGCCATTGCCAAGCACCTGAATTTTATCACATAACCATGGGGAACACTGTGATAGTCGTTTGAGGACCAGTCATAAGTCATTTTTTTCGCTGCTAATTTTGAACAGTCCCTAAATGGATGGCTGTAAATCCAGGGCTGCCTGTAGAGCAATGGTTCCCAACCTTCCTAATGCCGCGACCCGTGCCCTGCCCCCGTGCCCCCACCGCGACCCACCCGGCTGCCGCCATTTGGGTTTTTTTACCCTCTGTGCATGCGCATACGCAGAGGGTAAAAGAATCCAAATGGTGACATCCGGGCAAATTCTCCAGATCCGGGCGAGGTCTCCGCTCGCTTCGCATGTTGCCTCTGGGAGCTTTTCGAGCCCCGTTGCGAAAGGCGTGTGCGACTTCAGTGGGGTCAGGACAGATGGCTGCCCGGAGAGAGCCACCCCCTTCGCGGCTTCGCCCCGAACGCTACAGGTAGATGGGAGAGACTCTGCAAAGGGGATGGCTCTCTCCGGGCAGCAGCCTGTCCCAGCCCCGCCGAAGTCGCACACGCCTTTCGCGACAGGGCTCGAAAAGCTCCCAGAGGCAACACGCGAAGCGAGTGGAGACCTTGCCCAGATCTGGAGACTTTGCCTGGATGCCGCCATTTGGGTTCTTTTACCCTCTGTGCATGCGCAGAACACTTTGCGCATGCGCAGAGGGTAATGGCGGCGGTGGGGTGGGTCACGGTGGGGTCGCGGATTGTGGGGCGCGATATCATGGCCAGGCTTGTGGCAGTGGGGGGGAGGAGCTGAGGATCCAGGGCGACCCCTGGGAAATGGTCGTTCGACCCCCAAAGGGGTCGCAACCCCCAGGTTGGGAACCGCTGCTGTAGAGTGTTCTGTAAAATCTTGCTGCTTTTATTTTCCACCCAGGAAAGCCAGATGCTTGGAGTGCTATCGTCAATGTCTTTCCCTGGACCTACATTGTTAGGCACGCTACCATATAACACAGTGGGGACATTTCAGAGGCAGTTTTAACAAGTTAGAAGCAAAGAATGCTGGAGACTTTATTGATTTCAAAGATTTTGTAGAGCTGCTCATCTCACAGCAGTAACTTTGGGCAGGGTGCAAAAAAATCAAACTGCCGTAACGATATAAACTTCGCTGTCCCAGTTAAACAGTAACACGCGGCCCCGCCCCCCCCTAAAAAAACAAGCCACATCACTAACTGAGCTCACCAGCCTTCTAGCCCAAATGCCTATGGGAACAGCTAGAGGACATAGTGTGGTTGTCATTTTCTTTTTTTAAAGTGACAAATAGCAAGGCTTTAGAAGAGGTATGTTTAATTTTGGTTAACTTGAGGCCTCCCCAATTATTCTTATGACACCAGATTCTGCCTTTTAAAATCCTTCCAAAACTGTAAAACGGCTTCCCTCAAAGAGGCTGAAATTAACAGATTAACAGACTTGGAAGGGACCTTGTAGGTCATTTAGTCCAACCCCCGCCTAAGCAGGAGACCCTACACCATTTTTGACAAATGGCAGTCCAATCTCTTATGGAAAGCCTCCCGTGATGAAGCTCCCACAACTTCTAAAGGCAACTTCTGTTCCATTGGTTGATTGTTCTCACTGTCAGACAATTCCTCCTTATTTCTAGGCTGAATCTCTCCTTGATCAGTTCCCATCCATTGTTCCTTGTCTGGCCTTCAGGTGATTTGGAGAATAGCTTGACCCCCTCCTCTCTGTGAAAACCCCTCAAATATTGGAACACTGCTATCATGTCTCCCCATGCTCTGCCCGATGGCTTGCGAGGTGGGGCACAGGGGGAAGGGGCTGAAGGACTAAATGTAATCCAAAGCCTATACTTTCTGCCTCCAGATTCTCTAAGAATCTTTTCCTCTTAAATTGACAGCCGTAAATCTTTTTTGAATTGATGACATAGGAGTCCCTGCAGATTTTACTCCGCTAGTTGTTGCCGATTGTATGGGGTGTTGCTCGTCTCCGTTTCAAGGCTATAGAGCCAGCGCTGTCCGATGACATTTCTGCAGCTGTCACGGAGCGCTGTTACCTTCCCACCGAAGTGGTGCCTATTTACCTACTTGCATTTGCATGCTTTCGAACTGGTAGGTTGGCAGGAGCTGGGGCAGGAACGGGAACTCATTCTGTCGTGCAGACTCGGCTCTCGAACCTGGGCTGCCCACTTTTCCAGCCAACAAGCCCAGCATCTTAACCGCTGAGCCACCGTACCACCATGAGTTGATGACATACCAAAAAATAATAAGTAGTCAATTTTTGCAATCTTTCTCTCCTTTGTTGGCTAATTTACTATCCTACAAGAGCCGAGATGGTGCAGTGGTTAAATGCAGCACTGCAGGCTACTGCTAGTTCAGCAGTTCAGCTGTTCAAATCTCACCGGCTCAAGGTTGACTCAGCCTTCCATCCTTCCGAAGTGGATAAAATGAGGACCCAGATTGTTGGGGGCAATATGCTAAACTCTGTAAACCGCTTAGAGAGGGCTGTAAAGCACTATGAAGCGGTATATAAGTCTAACTGCTATTGCTATTGCTATTGCTACATGGCTAATTGCTCCCACTAGCCCTCTTCATACTGGATATATCTGTGTGATTATGCCCGGTTTGCTATTATATGGGCATTTTCTGTGCATATGCTGACATACCAGCCGTGGATATTTATTAATAGAAAAATCTGATCTCTACGCTGAGTCCGTTGGGATTTATTGGGTTCTCGGTGTTCTCTGAGCTTGGTTGTTTGCTTCCAAATGTTCATTACAAGTGTAGGGGTAACATAATCAACCCAACCAAGCTAAGCAACCCCAAAAACTCAACAATTCAACTCTGAGCAACTTTTATTCTCTACTGTTGGAAAGAGATTTATTCCCAGATAATATATAGAAGCAAAATAAACATCTTCCGCTGAAGGAAGGTCCAATTCCATTTCCTTCCTCTTCTCCAATAGTTTATCCTGAACACGGGTAGTTCATTTAGGTTAGCTTTGAATGTAGTGATGGCAGACAGTTGATTTCCATCTCTATTTTACGGGGAGAGGAATTGCCTTCACTTCAAAGTCATTTCCTTTTTGTAAATATAGTACTGCATTTTAACCTTCCAACAAATTCCCATAGTTTTTTTTTCTAAGCATGAACAGATTTTCCTAATGTGGGAAAAAGTTGAAATAATCTAAAAATGTCTTTTCATTGGTTGAAACAGCCCATATTTAAGAGCCTCTACACCAGTGATGGCGAACCTATGGCACGGGTGCCACATGTGGCACGTGGAGCCATATCTGCTGGCATGCGAGCCGTTGCCCTAGCTCAGCTCCAGCGCGCATATGCGTGCCCGCCAGCTAATTTTTGGCTTGCGCAGAGGCTCTGGGAGGGCGATTTCAGCCTCCGGAGGGCCTCCGGGGTGGCGGGGGGGAGCGTTTTTGCACTCCCCAATCTCAAGAAAGCCTCTGGAGCCTGGGGAGGGCGAAAAATGAGCCTACCAGGCCCACTGGAAGTCGGGAAATGGGAGAGTTGGGGGGGTCGTGCACGCATGCGCAGGGAGGTGGGGCAAGTGGGGGGCTTTGAATTATGTGTGTTGGCACGCACGTGCGTACAATAGCGCGTGTGTGCACTATTTCGGCACCCGAGGGAAAAAAGGTTCGCCATCACTGCTCTACACTTATTGCCACTTGTTTGAATGTTTTCATCATTAGATGCACACCTGGATGAAATAGATATTCTTTGATTTGGTAAAAAAAAAGTCCTTTCAAAAATGTTGCAGTCTTCTGAAGAAATTTGGTAGCAAATTTACTAATGTATATTCTCATTTAGCCCTTGGGCAATTAGTATCAGAGTTTGGCTAAAAGCATGGTGATAGTTTCTGAGTTGATGTATGATGGTTGCATCATTAAAGAATTAACAGCAATCCATGACTCTGTCTTGGGTTTCTACTGGACAGTATCTCAAAAGCCCATTGAAGAGGAAAACACTGTGGGGTCCTTGGTCCTCTCTAAGCTTGGTTGATGAACTGATGATGTTACCAAGTTGGGTAATGAAACGTCTGCAAGAAAACAACCAAACTCACAGAGCATCAAGGGCCTCACACTGCAACCCTGAGCTATAAATATTCTCTTCTACTGGTAAGATGAAAAAAATACAACTGAATAATTCTATTTTTATCTCAGTGTGTTTTAGAACCTGTAAACCCTAATAGCCACGAGAAGAGTATGGCCTCTGGGAATCTGGAATCTTTTAAGAAAGATTAAGTTGTGTTGTTTAATGGCAGAACAAATTGGGAGCGTGGTCATGAGATGTTTCTGCTTTGAATGGTGAGGAGGAGATTAGCATGGCTGAGAGTTTCAAGCTGCATATTGATGTTAAACGTGGGAGGGGTATCACCCGTAGGCACCATGAATCACCAGAAACATGCAAAGCAGACGGGGCTAAAGAATCGAGAATCAGATGTGATTAGTTCTTGCACGCAAGGAGTCCTAACACCCATGGCATTGTATGGGCAATGGCTGGGTTTGGGTGGGAGGATTCTTTCATCAAAGCAGGTGTTTGGCGGGGGGAATCTCCCAATTGTAAAACTTCAATTTGTACTGATGTGGCAACCTGGTGGTAGGCAGACCACACAGCAGAATTAGAATTCTCTGCAGATGGTTGCAGTTAGCAGAGGCGTGAACTTGCAAAGAGAGAGTCTCCATGATGCAAGATGAAGTTATGCTGATGCTAGACTGGACTGTAAAATGCATGGAAGGGAGATTTCCCCGGAAGCACATGTATGTTCCTTGATGGAGGAGAGAGGATGGGTATAAAAGAGAAATCCAAAGCCCTTGACTTCTCCTGATGCTTCTCTTCAGGAATGGGGTAGAGAACCTGTAGGGTACATGTCAGTGGTGGGTTGCCGCCGGTCTCTTTTCTTTCTTTCCCATTTAAGCAGACTGACCCACAGCAACGTGTGGCTGGGTACGCTAGTTGTTAATGAAACAGAATTATAAAATCTGAAAATGAAAATTCCAAGCTAGGAAATTACGTGGCATCCATGCCAGGCTTCTGAATTCCGATTGGCATCTTTTGCTAGTCAACAGTCTTTTACATAGGTAATAATGATGTTGTCAAACCTTTGGGCTGAGAATACTGATTCTCATGTATGAGAAACATGATACGGGGGGAATAGCATGTCTGCGACATACAAACAGTCCTCAATTTACAACCATTCATTTAGTGACTGTTTGAAGTTGCAATGGTACTGAAAAAGTGACTTATGTCCATTTTTCACACTTACAACCATTGCAGCATTCCCAGGATCACGTGATCAAAATTCAGATGCTTGGCAACTGGCATGTATTTATGACGGTTGCAATGTCTTGAGGTCATGTGATCACCTCTTGAGACCTTCTGACAGGCAAAGTCAACGGGGAAGCCAGATTCACTCAATGGCCATGTTACTAACTTAACAACTGCAGCTGTTAGCTTAACAGATGTGGCAAGAAAGGTTGTACAATCGGGCCAAAACTCACCGAACCACTGTCTTGCTTAGCAATGGAAATTTGGAGCTCAATTGTGGTCATAAGCCAAGGACTACCTGTATGGGAAAAGATGTTAAAATGGTGGCTATTATGCTACCATCAACGAAATGATGATGATGATGATGATGATGATGATGATGATGATGATGATGATGATGATGATAACAACAACAACAACAACGAGTTGGAAGGGACCTTGGAGGTCTTCTAGTCCAACCCCCTGTTTAGGCAGGAAACCCTACACCACTTCAGACAAATGGTTAGCCAACATCTTCTTAAAAACGTCCAGTGTTGGAGCATTCACAACTTCTGGAGGCAAGCTGTTCCACTGATTAATTGTTCTAATTGTCAGGAAATTTCTCCTTAGTTCTAGGTTGCTTCTCTCCTTGATTAGTTTCCACCCATTGCTTCTTGTCCTACCCTCAGGTGCTTTGGAGAATAGTTTGACTCCCTCTTCTTTGTGGCAACCCCTGAGATATTGGAAGACTGCTATCATGTCTCCCCTAGTCCTTCTTTTCATTAAACTAGACATACCCAGTTCCTGCAACCGTTCTTCATATGTTTTAGCCTCCAGTCCCTTAATCCTCTTTGTTGCTCTTCTCTGCACTCTTTCTAGAGTCTCGACATCCTTTTTACATCGTGGCGACCAAAACTCAATGACCTCAATGTATCATCAGTATCACCATCTGAGCAAACCCTAAAGAGCCCACTGCCTGGAGATGGCTTCCTTATGAAAAAATTGCTGAGTTCCTCATAATCCGTCTTTAGCTCTTCCAGATGACACCAATTTCTGGGGCAGCGTCTGGTTGTGGTCAATCCATTAGCTGCATTCTCTTCTACACAAACATCTCTTTCCCAACCTTGGCATTTATCTGGTTTCTCTGAAACCTGATTTTATTTTACTAATTCACAGCTGGTGTTCAGGGTCTTCCTGAGAAAATGATCTCAACCTTCAGTCATTTCAGAAAGTTTCCCCTTACTCTTTTATTTAAACAGCAAGACAATTTCCTAAGCTTAACGCCAGAGTTAGCAGGAACAGTTAGCTCCGAGTGTACATAGTGGCTTTTTCACCTAGGCCGGCTCAATTCGTAACTGTTCTAGCAGCAATGTTTTTGCACACAATGATGCTTCCTGCAGAGGAACGGCCGTGGAAAACTAAACATCAGGAACAAAAATCCATATTAATTTTTCAGGAAAGATCTGTCAACTGAATATTGGTTTCTTCTGGCACTGTCTCTCCAGTCTTTCTCAGAAAATCCATGTGGCTTTTCCATTCCAACACTAACTCCTATACAGGTGCTAAAATATTTGAACTCCGGTTCAATGATTGTTCCATCTTTTTAAAAAATTGCTGAAAAGATAACCCAAAAGGTAATGAAATATAATTATGTTGCTAAAAATAATGGTCTTGGAACAGATGGGTATAAATCCTCACAGCCTTATTAATTTTATTTATTTGCTATTCAGTCATAGACCAAAAGTTAACATACAACTCAAAAGAAGTAACTTAAGAAAGGCCAAACTTATTTGAGGGGGAAAAGAATCAGACTACATAAACCAGTTTCTAAGTCAAAACCTGCCTTACCTCTGTATGGATGATTTCTAACACCTTATAACAGAGGTGCAGAATGTACCACATTTTGGAAATTTTGTAAGAGGGTTTTTTTTCTCTTAATGGGAACCCCCCCCACTGACTGGGGCCACCGAAGCATCTCCCAATAAGGGGAGAAATTAGTTTTACATGTCATGTAAGATGCACAAGATATACAGCTACCACAGCCTCTACCTCTGATTACATATGATTACATACATTGTGAGGAAAGACATCAAATGATATTCTGCATGGAGCAGAGGCAGGGGTGGGCTTCAAATTTTTTAGCAAGGGGTTTACTGCCCGGTTGCTGGGTGGGTGCGGCCATGGTGGGCGTGGCCTAGTTGGCCTCCAGAAAGCCCGGGGAGGCGTTTTTGCCCTCCCTGGGCTTTTCTTGAGCCTCCGGGAGGGCAAAAACGGCCTCCCCAGGCTCTTCCCGAACTTCCGGTAGGCCCATTTTTCGCCCTCCCCGAGCCTCTGCGTGCGCCCTGCACTTACCTGCATCCAAAACGGGCCGCGTGGGGACTCCTGGGATGGGCGGGGCGGGGCGGGCGGGGCCAGCCAGGAGTGGGATTTGGGGGTTCTCCAAACTGCACAGAATCTTAACTAGAGGTTCTCCTGAACCCCTACGAACCCCCAGCAGCCCACCCCTGAATAGAGGTGGTATTGTAAAAATATTGTCAGGCCCCAAGAACGAGAAAGCCACATGGAGTTACTTCTGAGCAATGAAAGAGGTGAATATTTGCAGAGTTGAAATGAGGAGTCCTTGGTATTCTCTGAGCCCCAAGAACTAAGCTCAAGGGAGCATCAAGGACTCCTTACTTCTGAGGAATTTCGTTTATTGCTCTTCAGCTATAGACGGAAATCTTGCCAAACTAAAGCAATTACTTGCATCATTAGAGATATAGTCTGAGAATGTCTAGGGAGGAGCCATTTTAACTCTCTTTCTCCCAACCAGCTTTGTTGCTTCTTTACCCTCAGGAATGCAGTTTTTCCCTCTTGGGAATCCAGACTACATTCCACCACACAATTTAGGCCGTGATGGTGCAAACCAGCCCCCCATCTCAAGTTCTTACAGTGGTGATAAACTTTACATCTTTTGTAAATCTAAATCATTGCTGCATTACTGTGTATTCCTCCACTCTTGAAACTGGTTGACAAATACATGGCACAATCTATGAGGCCATGATAGGCAGAGCTCTAATCTGTCTCTGCAATGAGAACAGGGGTTGGTTCTGACTGTAGATTTGAAGAGCAATGATTGTTAGATTGCCCTAGCTTTGGTTTCCTCTCCAACTGGTGTCTCCTGCTGGTAGGAAGAATCATCATTTAAGTTGATTCTTAAATTGGGGATGGAAGACGTTTGGCCGAGTGCCATGGGTGATAGTTGCAAATGAAGACGTGTTCCATCTCAGGTTATTTCTCAATGCTGATCTCCCAGTCTTCTGGAAGCTCAAGTGCCTTGAAGAATAGAAAACTGGTCTATTAGTGCAGGGGTCTCCAACCTTGGCAACTTTAAGACTTGTAGACTTCAACTCCCAGAATTCCTCAGCCAGCAAAGCTGAGCTGGCTGAGGAAAAGCAAAGCAAAGCTGGCTGAAGAACTCTGGGAGTTGAAGTCCACAAGTCTTAAAGTTGCCAAGGTTGGACACCCCCTGTATTAGTGGATAGCTTCTTCCAGCTGCCCAGGCAAAGCAGAAGTGAGGTCAAAACCTGCTCCAACTTTGCCTGATCAAACTCATGGTTTCAAAGCAGGGATCAAAGCCCAGGGCAAATTTTGAGAGACCTCTCACCCTGCTTGCACAAGGCTGGTCTGGTTTGCCTTGGGAGTGGAGGGGGTGACCTCTCTCGAAGTTGCTTCTGATCCCCTAGGGACCCCAACAGTGGTGGGATTCAAATTTTTTACTACCGGTTCTGTGGGCGTGGCTTGTGTGTGGTGTGGCTTGGTGGGCGTGGCTTGGTGGGCATGGCAGAGGAAAGATACTGTAAAATCTCCATTCCCTTCCCACTCCAGGGGAAGGTTACTGCAAAATCCCCATTTCCTCCCAATCAGCTGGGACTCGGGAGACAGAGAATAGATGGGGGTGGGGCCAGTCAGAGGTGGTATTTACCGATTCTCTGAACAACTCGAAATTTCTGCTACCGGTTCTCCAGAACTGGTTAGAACCTGCTGAATCCCACCTCTGGACCCCAACCTTCAGTTCAGGGGTGGGTTCCACTTACCCTCGCCACCGGTTCTCATTGCGATGTTTCACGCGCACCTGCGTGTCCCCTCGTGCAATTCTGCTTTCGCGCATGCTCAGTAGCTATAATCAACCCGAAACACAGCTGAGGAGCTGATCAACTGTGCTTCAGGCGAAGGAATAAAGGTAAGTATAAACCCGGGGGCAAGCGGGAGAGCCCTTTTTCAAGCAGCAGCAGAGGAAAAAACTTCCAAACAGTAAAAAATTAGGGGGAAAAAAAAGAGAGATGGCGGCGCCCACGGATTGGCACCGACCGAACCGGATCCGTGGCGCCATCGTGACATCACCAGCGGGTCGCTATCGGTTCGGGCGATCTGGTCCGAACCGGGAGGAACCCACCCCTCCTTCAGTTTGAGAACCCCAAAGTCCTCTTCTGAGGAGAGCAGCTTGTGTGTGCTCTTAAAGCCCTGTGTGGCAGTCATGGTGGAAAGTCGCTAAATCACAGTAGTGCAGTTTTCTGCTTTTTCAAATATATTTTCAGTAAAACAAGTGGCATTAGTAAAAACTGAAAATTGGATTTCCTGCCTTTCTGACATGGGTGAATCAGTGAGTGCGCTTTCGTCAGCTTTGGATGGCTGAACTTAGAAAAGTAAAAGTTGTCTGTGCTTATTAAAGCATTGAGTTACAGCGCTTTAACTCAGGGAGGGGCTTTCAAACTTTTCCAGGCTGCTGTACTTCTAACAGCAGAACAGAACAACAAAGTTGCAAGGGACCTTGGAGGTCTTCTAGTCCAACCCCCTGATCAAGTAGGACACCCTACACCGGGGGTGTCAAACTCGATTTAATTGAGGGCCACATCAGGGTTGTATTTGACCACATGGGGCCAGGGTGGGCGTGGCCAGGGTGGGCGTGGCCAGCTCGACGTCACTCATGTTGGGGGCAACTGTGGTGGCCCGAGTGCTCTCCCAGCGAAAACGGAGCTCGGGAGGGCTGCACATGGGCTCTCCGTTTTTGCAGAGGCACCACAGGCTGGTCCTTCGCTGTTTCCAGGGCGGCTCTGCGGGCCAGATTTAAGCAACTCTTGGGCCTGATCCGGCCCCCGGGCCTTGAGTTTGACATCCCTGCCCTATACCATTTCAGACAAATGGCTGTCCAGTCTCTTTTTAAAAGCCTCCAGTCACGGAGCACCCACAACGTCTGAAGGCAAGCTGTTGCACTGGTTTATTGTTCTGTCAGGAAATGTCTCCTTAGTTCTAGGTTGCTTCTCTCCTTGATTAGTTTCCACCCATTGCTTCTTGTCCTACCCTCAGGTCAGGGGTGGGTTCCTTCCGGTTTGGACCAGATCGCCCGAACCGTTAGCGACCTGCTGGTGATGCAATGATAGCGTCATGGATCTGGTTCAGTCGGTGCCGGTCCATGGGTGCCACCATCTTTTTTTGGGGAATTTTTGGTGAATTTTTCCGTGTTTTCCGCAGCTTGAAAAAGAGCCCTCCTGCCCGCCCGTGGGTTAATACTGACCTTTATTTCTTGGCCCAAAGCACAGCTGATGAGCTCCTCAGCTGTGTTTCGGGCTGAATCTTGCTACTGAGAATGCATGGAAGTGGGAACGCACGCACGCGCGAGCGGAGCAAGCAAAACATCGCGATGCAAACCGGTGACGAAGGTAAGTGGAACCCACCCCTGCCTCAGATGCTTTGGGGAATAGCTTGGCTCCTTCTTCTTTGTAGCAACCCCTGAGATATTGGAACACTGCTATCATGTCACCCCCTAGTCCTTCTTTTCACTAGATTAGACAAAGTCAATCCCTGTAACAGTTCTTCATACGTTTTAACCTCCAGTTCCCTAATCATCTTTGATGCTCTTCTCTGCACTCTTTCCAGAGTCTCAACATCCTTTTTGCATCGTGGCGACCAAAACTGAATGCAGTATTCCAAGTGTGGCCTTACCAAGGTGATACGAAGCAGTACTAACCTATTGACTTAAATAAAAATGCCAGAATCCCTTATCTACAGGCAAGGCTCTAGTAGTGATAGAAAAATCAGTTGCATTTGAGCAAACTTTTTGTTTCTCTTACCAAAGCCCATTGAATTCCTGCAAAGCAGCACAGTTTGAAGAGTCCAGCTCCAGCATGTAACCAGGCTTCTGTATATTGTCTTCATTTCCCTTTGAGCCAGTCCATGACCTGGTTTAGTGGGACCTTCATTTGTCTGTTTTGCTAGGAAATATTTGATCCGCCTCCCCCAACGGGCCGGCTCTGTGTCCCATCTGTTGCTTTTGTTCAAATGTCCCATGGCGTTTTGAACTTTATTAGACACGTGTCTGGAATCTATTCTAAGCGTACGGAAAGAATTACATCCTATTCCTCAGAATGTTCTCAGACTGTTCAGTTTATGGCTGCTGAAAGGTCTGTCAAGTTTCCGCTGTAGCTCCTGTGTTTTCAAGGAATGTAGCTATTTTTTCACTCATTTGTGTTTGCAAGTTTGCTATTTATATCTGATACCAAGCCATTTGACTTGAGCTGGTATCTATTCGCAGCTAGAATTTCTTCCCCTTAATTATAAAGTGAGTGATATTAAGGGCGGTGGGCAAAAGAAGACCGCCAAAGAGATCTCCATCCAAAAATATGGTTTTTCTTTTATTTTTGGTGAATCTTAAAACTCAGACTTGGGTTTGGAGAGCGGTTCTTTGAAGAGATGTTGTGTAAGCGCAGAACTTTTTCCAAGCTCCGTCTTAACATCCAAAAAAACTGGGTTGTATGGTTGCCAGTGAATCATTCTTGTCTGGAAAGGCTCCCACAGGCTCTCCTATAGGAACTGCGTATTATTTAACTTGCTTGTACAAGTAGCACCAAACCATTAATCAAATCCTGAAAAATTCTCTATGGATTCAGAGTTGGGCTTCCAGGTTTTCCTAAAGCCCCATTCCGCAAGTAGTAGGGTTTGCCACTGCTTTTGGCTCACTTTTAAGTAGAAAGGAATACAAGGCTGGATTCATACAACATGCTTAACCAAGTCGGTTAAACCCAGTGACTGCATTTGAATAATAAGCTGAATGTGATCAGATTCAATCTTGGTTAGGTCAAAGATCTGTTTGCATTGTTTGGTGAGGGGGTTGTAAGAATCCATACCTGTTGTATGGTGCGATGATTTAATCGATGAGCCAGTTTAAACCTATTACATGAAGGTAGCATTGTGTGTTAATTCTGTTTAGACCAGGGGTCAGCAACCCATGGCTCTGGAGCCGCATGTGGCTCTTTCATCCCTCTGCTGCGGCTCCCTGTTGCCCAGTCAGCTCCACAATTGATAGGGCTTTTGGTTAGGACAGGTAGAGGAAAAAGGATGCCACGCAGGAGACTCTATGGTGGGGGAACCAGATTTCTGGTCGGCAGAGGAAGGACGCTGCGCTAGGAGGAGACTCTATGGTGGGGGAACCAGACTTCCGGTCGGCAGAGGAAGGATGCTGCACTAGGAGGAGACTCTATGGTGGGGGAACCGGACTTCCGGTCGGCTCCAGAATTGAAGGGGGGCTTCCGGTTAGGACCTTTGTGGCTCTTTGAGTGTTTAAGGTTGCCGACCCCTGGTTTAGGCCAATAAGTGTCATACAAATGGAAGTGTCATGCAGATGGAAGCCATATGTTCAGATTCTCAAACTAAAAAGTCCTGGAGTCATTTTGCTCCCTGTCCACCAAGCACTGACCGGGGTCACACATTGTATTAATGTCTCTGTGTTTATGGTTAGTTTGTTGGTAAAGAACAGTTGGTTGCATTCACAAAACAGCTTTAATCAAGAGGTGGATAAATAGAGATTGAGACCCCATGGTCTCCAGTTTGTAATCTCCATTGTACAAGTAGTCCTCAACTTAACACAATTAGGACCAGAATTTCTGTTGCTAAGCAAGGCAGTTGTTAAGGGAATCACACCCAGTTTTATCCCACGGTTGTTAAGCAAATCACTGCACTTCTTAAGAGTATCAAATGGCTATTAAGCAAATCCAGCTTCCCCCATTGCCTTTGTCTGTCAGAAGCGGGTTGGGAAGGTTGCAAACAGGGATCACATGTTTGTAAATACATGCCAGTTGCCATGCACCCACATTTTGGATCACATGACCCTGGGGATGTTGCAATGGTCATATGTGTGAGGACTTTAAGTCACTTTTTTCAGTAATGTAACTTCAAATGGTCACTAAATGAATGGTTGTATGTCGAGGACTACCTGTAATGGGTGGAGTATTAAAAAAAACAGTGAACCAGATTCAGGGCAGTCTTTTCAAATTTATCTTTCCAGTATTGCTGGCCTTTCAGGTGCAGCAAAGCTGGCATTGGGACCAGGGGTGGGTTCCACTTACCTTCTCTACCGGTTCGCATTGCATCGGAAGTGCGCGTTTTGTCCTACGTCACGACGGGGAAATGACCCTCTGCGCATGCGCAGAAGCCTTTGCACATGCGCAGAGGTTCTTTGCCAGCCGCTTTCAAGGAGCAGCAACCAGGAACCATTTCGGGGGTGTAGCCGGCCGGCCATCGCTGCCGGTTCGGCGAGCAAGGGCAAATTTCTGCCACCGGTTCGGGCGAACCGGTTCGAACCGGCAGCGACCCACCACTGATTGGGACCCTTCAGGGATTTCAGGAGAGTTGCCAGTGTAAGCAAAGGGGTGAATGTGGAACATGGAGAGGCTCCCGTGTGCTCCTGACTAAGGATCCCATTGGGAAAGGAGCGGAAAAAGTCAAGGAAAAAAGAAAAATGTTAGAGAGGAGAGAACCCTGGGCTGGATTTTTGAAAAGAGGTTAATGAAGAAAACAAGGGGAAAAATGGGTCACATGCTTTAAACCCACAAAATCCTTATTTAAATCTAGGCTTGTCAATCATCCTTAAAGGGCAAAACAAGGGCAGGAAAAGGGGAGCAGCTGAGCTTATTCAAGAGGGTGGAGTCTCTCTACTAATGGGATTTTATTTATTTGTATGGAGGGTTCATGCTTTCTATTCTCCTGCAAAAGGCCACTCACCCTTTGGGGTTGGGAGGCAGAGGAACAGAGGTGGTCCAGCTGTGAAGGTGCGTGTCTTTTCATTGTGTTCTTTGCTTGCTCGCTCTTCAGAACCAAAACATTTCAGCGTTTGCAAACAGGGAACCCCCAATTAAGACTAGCTAGCAGTGATTCTGAATAACGGGAGAAGTTTGCGTCTTGCTGCTTTGGGAAATAGGGCATGCGTCTTGTTTCTAATGCATTATTTATGTGGCATTCCACAAAATGTTCTTTTCCTGGGCTGAGCAAAATAACCTCCTTAGTCTTGGGTCCTTTGGATGAATTTGCAATGAGAACTTCTGGACAGCCTGGTTAGTTAGGAGTATCAGGTTGAGCAAGACAGCATTACTAAATCATGCACACAAAACAGTAACCCAGGGTAGGCAAGATTAAGAATTATTAGGGCTTGTTGCCTTTACACCTGGGTTACCATCCTAACCCAAAATACCATGATTTAGTTTACTAAGCCAAGATTTGCCTCTGAAGAAGTAGGTGTAAGGAATAGGTGGCTTGATACTTTGCACAACTAATGGCTGGACGTAAAGAAATTGGTGTGTGCTTATCTGTAAATGGTCAACAGGGTTCAAACTAGACTATCACTTTCTGATTTGAACATGGTTGAAGACACAGATTGCTGGAAGGAGCAATGGGGAGATTATATGGATTATCATACGACAGTATTGAGCAAATGATGTCAATTTGCACCCTGAGATTATGACATGTGTGTGTTGTCTTCTCCCTGGATACTAAAGGTTGAGGGCTATAGATAAGTATACTCAACTGATCTCAGCTCAGAGGCACAAGACATGCAGTGACATCCTTGGAAGATGCTCCACCTGCCATCTTGCAAAGTTTGACCTCCCCTGAGGATATAATTGTTTATATTTCAATTTGTAAATAAATTCCATTCATATATTTATAGATTCCCAATTATGTATGCTCTTGAATTTTTCTACTTTGTTACTCTAAGTTCAATAGAATTCAAGAACTCAAAAGATTTCGAAGGAATCGTTGACTCTGTTTCTTGTACACGTGGCACATGTCCGTCTCATTTCCCAATTGTAGTATTGTTACTTTAGTGGGGTAGAGTGGGAAGCCAAATGTTTGGAGCCATATATAATAACAAAGGAAGCAAGGAACCATCCCAGGAATGCTTTGGGGTAGATATGGTCAAGATGGCCTCAGGAAACCTGGTTAGATTTTGAGGTTAAGTTCTGACACATAAGAGATCTGTGAGGATGAGACCCACCTTAGAAATAAGCTGGAGGTTCCTAAGGTGCTTGAATATTTAAATCTATCACGCCTCATTTGTGAAAGGAAAGTGGTATAGCAGAGACAATGGAAAATAAGAGATTTTGTCTGCAGGGCAGGGATGGGAATTAAAAGGTTGATGACACTGAAGTATCTTGTTTTTCTGCATTGGTGTGTGCTTTGTCTTATTGGCTAGTTACCGCAAATAAACTTACTGTTGGTAGTGCATGAAGTCAAAGTAATTGGATGAAATCCAATAGACTTGATAAGTAAATAAAAAGGAGTGGGTACACAGATGTCAGGGATTGGAATGGTATGTGGGAAAGATTATGAGAGACGGGACGAAGAGATGCTACCTGGTCAGATAAGAGGGTTTAGTCTGCAGCTGGATACTGGGTCAGGCAAGAGGCTCAGAATGAACACTCCCTAGTTTCTCAGGCTGTAAAAGTGACAGCGGGAGAATTTTACTTTTAGATTTGCAAAATTCTGTTAATGTAGCTTTACAATAAAGTATAATTAATTTATCTGGTTGTGTTTCCTCCCTGATCTATTTTATTTATTTATTTAATTTATTTATTTTGTCAAGTACGTATTGGTAATATACATAGATATAACATTGTTTATATACATAAGATGGGTACTGAAAGAGGGAACATTAGGACAGGGACAGCAGGCACACTGGTGCGCTTATGCACGCCCCTTACTGACCTCTTAGGAATCGGGTGAGGTCAACCGTGGACAGTTTAAGGGTAAAGTTTTGGGGGTTTGGTGACGAAACTATAGAATCAGGTAGTGAGTTCCAGGCATTAACCACTCTGTTGCTAAAGTCGTATTTTTTACAGTCAAGTTTGGAGCGGTTCACTTTGAGTTTGTATCTGTTGTGTGCTCGTGTATTGTTGTGGTTGAAGCTGAAGTAGTCGTTGACAGGAAGGACGTTGTAGCAGATAATTTTATGAGCTATGCTTAGGTCGTGCCGAAGGCGACGTAGTTCTAAGCCAACATTAATTTTGCAAGTCTGAAAGTGTGCTGACTGGGGAATTCTGGGAGTAGAAGTCCACCCATCTTAAAGTTGACAAGGTTGAAAACTCTGGTGTAACTATCTCACAGGGTGGTTGCTGTTGGGGAGGGGAGGAGGAGGCAGTGTTATATATTTGAACTCTAGAATAAAAGGAAGGGTATAAACGGGAAGGAAGAAATGGGAAAAGCTTGGGAAGAATATTCATGAACAAAGGATCCTGGGCGAGAATTAGCCTGTCACTCCAGCCTTGAAGAGGTAATAGAAGAGTAGAAGGATACATATTTTGAAAGCGATCCATCTGGGTTTTTGAAGACTTCTTATTGCATGCAGAGAAAGAGGGAATGCCATGAGGCTGCAAAGTCATGCCTACGTCAAGATCAGTGGTGGGTTCGGCCCGGTTCGGGTGAACCGGTAACAGCGGCGGGAGGCTCCACCCACCAGGCAAAACGTCATCACGGAGCTTCTGTGCAGAAGTGTTGCACTTGCGCTCCCGTGCGCTCCCGTTCCTGAACTGGTAGCAAAGGTAAGTGAAACCCATCACTAGTCAAGATCCGTCTGGCTGTGGTCCATTCACATCGGACCCTGAATCCAAATGAAGGAAACCACTTTCCCATGGGCTTTCTTGCAAAGAAATGGAGAAATGCTATAGGCAAGATGTCATTGAACAAGGTCCCACCCTAGAAGTACCCTCCAGGCAGGCAATTTCAGGGTCTGGCAGGGTTGGGGATGATATGCCCCACTTGCTTGCTAACCCCCCTTCTCTTAAAAACTGTTTTAGATTGAAACGATTTTGTCTTCCTCCCTCCCTCGATGTCAACTTTAAACAGGTAATCCTCGACGTGTGACCACAGTTGAGCAATAGCAATGGCACTTAGACTTATATACCGCTTCACAGTACTTTACAACCCTCTCTAAGCAGTTTAAAGAGTCAGCCTATTGCCCCCCAACAATCTGGGTCCTCATTTTACCCACCTTGGAAGGTTGGAAGGCTGAGTCAACCCTGAGCCTGGTAAGATTTGAACTGTCAAACTGCTGGCAGCTGGCAGTCAGCAGAAGTAGCTTGCAGTTGTTGTTGTTGTTGTTGTTAGTTGCGATGTCGTGTCCGATCCATCACGACCCCATGGACAATGTTCCACCAGGCCTTCCTGTCCTCTACCATCCTCTGGAATCCATTTAAGCTCACACCAACTGCTTCAGTGACTCAGATTAACAGAGTTGGAAGGGACCTTGCAGGTCATCTAGTCCAACCCCCTGCCCAAGACTCCATCCAGCCACCTCATTCTCTGCAGTCCCCTTCTTCTTTTGCCCTCAGTCTTTCCCAGCATTAGGCTTTTCTCCAGTGAGTCCTTCCTTCGCATTTGGTGGCCTAAGTATGCTAACCACTGCACCACCGTGGCTCTTTGAGCCCAACATATCTGTTGCTAAGCGAGGCAGTTAATTTTGCCCCATTTTACGCCCTTTCTGACCATGGTTGTTTAAGTGAATCACTGTGGTTGTTAAATTAGTAACACGGTTGTTAAACCAATCTGGCTTCCCTGTTGACTTTGCTTGTCAGAAAGTCCCTAAAGTTGCTCACAAGCCCTGGGACCGTCATAAATATGAACCAGTTGCCAAGCATCCGAATTCTGATTACATGACCATGGGGATGCTGCAATGGTCATAACTTTGAATGGTCACTAAAAAAACTGTTGTACGTCGAGGAGTACTAGTAGGAATAGTAGAATAGAATAGAATAGAAGAATAGAATAGAATAGAATAGAATAGAATAGAATAGAATAGAATAGAATAGAATAGAATAGAATAGAAAATATGGAAGAGAAGGGAAGGGAAGAGGAGAGGAGGAGAGGAGAGGAGAGGAGAGGAGAGAGGAGAGAGAATAGAATAGAATAGAAAATATGGAAGAGAAGGGAAGGGAAGAGGAGAGGAGAGGAGGAGAGGAGAGGAGAGGAGAGGAGAGGAGAGGAGAGAGAATAGAATAGAAAATATGGAAGAGAAGGGAAGAGGAGAGGAGGAGAGGAGAGGAGAGAGAATAGAATAGAATAGAATAGAATAGAATAGAATAGAATAGAATAGAATAGAATAGAATAGAATAGAATAGAAAATATGGAAGGGAAGGGAAGAGGAGAGGAGAGGAGAGGAGAGGAGAGAGGAGAGAGAATAGAATAGAATAGAATAGAATAGAATAGAATAGAATAGAATAGAATAGAATAGAATAGAATAGAATAGAATATATGGAAGAGAAGGGAAGGGAAGAGGAGAGGAGGAGAGGAGAGGAGAGGAGAGAGGAGAGGAGAGAGAATAGAATAGAATAGAAAATATGGAAGAGAAGGGAAGGGAAGAGGAGAGGAGAGGAGAGAGAATAGAATAGAATAGAATAGAATAGAATAGGATAGGATAGAAAATATGGAAGGGAAGGGAAGAGGAGAGGAGAGGAGAGAGGAGAGAGAATAGAATAGAATAGAATAGAATAGAATAGAATAGAATAGAATAGAATAGAATAGAATAGAATAGAATAGAATAGAATAGAATAGAATAGAATAGAAAATATGGAAGAGAAGGGAAGAGGAGAGGAGAGAGAATAGAGAATAGAGAATAATAGAGAATAGAATAGAATAGAATAGAATAGAATAGAATAGAATAGAATAGAATAGAATAGAATAGAATAGAATTCTTTATTGGCCAAGTGTGATTGGACACACAAGGAATTTGTCTTTGGTGCATATGCTCTCAGTGTACATAAAAAGAAAAGATACATTTGTCAAGAATCATGAGGTAAAAAACACTTAGTGATAGTCATAGGGTACAAATAAGCAAAAGTAACAATGTCCCATCACATTCCCTCTCCTTCTGGCCCCGCAATTGCTAAGGACTAGGACACAATTTTTTGGGACACCTCGCTGGCAGGTAATTTTAGCCTTTTCCACCCTGCCCTGGTACTCTTTCTTCCTTAGCTGAGAGAAATTCCTTGGCGGCTCCCTTCCCTTTCTTTGCCGAAATGTAGTTTAATGTAAACCTAGCTCTGAGGCAGCTTTTTCTCATTTTTAAACTATTTCATATCAATAGCTGGCCTAACATTTGTTTTCTTTGAATCCAGGTTGGAGAACTGGTCTACATTTCTCAGGATATCTCTTTAGGAATCTTGGCAGAGCCGGGGCTGTATCTTTTGAAAAGACCGTAAATGTAAAACAGAAGGGAGATATTAAAAGAAGCATAAACAAGTTTCTTTCTCTTTCTCTACTTGCTCCCTGTCACCACCACCTTAATTTTAGAAATAGGAAAAGAACAAGGGTTTTTCCCCCCACACCTTCTTTTGAGTTTGCAGCAGGGGTGAAATCCAGCAGGTTCTGACAGGTTCTGGAGAACCGGTAGCGGGAATTCTGAGTAGTTCTGGAGAACCGGTAGCAGGAATTTTGAGTAGCTCTGGAGAACTGGCAGCGAAAATTTTGAGTAGTTTGGAGAACCGGTAGCGGAAATTTTAAGTAGTTATGGAGAACCGGTAGTGAAAATTTTGAGTTGTTTGGAGAACCGGTAGTGGAAATTTTGAGTAGTTCAGAGAACCGGCAAAAACCACTTCTGGCTGGCCCCAGAGTGGGGAGGGAATGGAGATTTTGCAATATCCTTCCCCCAGGAGTGGGGAGGGAATGGAGATTTTGCAATATCCTTCCCCCAGGAGTGGGGAGGGAATGGGCATTTTGCAGTATCCTTCCCCTGCCACGCCCAGCAAGTCATGTCCACCAAGCCACGCCCACAGAACCGGTAGTAAAAAAAATTGGATTTCACCACTGGTTTGCAGGGCTGAGAGAAGAGAAGAGAAGAGAAACACATCAAGATGGTTAGTTTAGCAGGAAAAGCTGTAAGAAAAAAAGATTTCCCCCTCTTTTAACCCTGGAAAACTTTCTTCATTTCTCTCTTCCTCTTCCCTTTTCCTTCAGCCTGCCTTAAAAGCAAAACTGTTGGCATGTCACAAAATCATCCCCACCACTCTTATGTGCTCATGGATGGGTCCCGCCATGCTTCGGGCAGGAGAGGAGAAAAGAACATTTGGACTGGGGAGGGGGAACTGAAAAAAAACCCCAGCATCCCTACAGGTTTGAATGCCAAGCTCCATTGTCCCACAATAAATTTCATATGGAATTTATTTTCAGAACTATAGTATCTTTTTTCCAAAGTCCATGGGATGGAGTTCATGAATGTATTTATATTTGTAGAGATGGCAGACTTCGGAAAGAATGGGGTGGGGGAAGTCATTTACTGTAAATCCTAAATAAGAAAACTAGGTAGCTGGCTCCATCCCTTCTTTGGAACATTTTGTCTATATTATTAACTTGATTGCAAGATGCAAAACAGTGATTGCTTGTGTATTGCCTTAAAAAAAAGAGAGAGATTATAAGGGGAGGAAGCCAGAACTTTGCATGCATTTTTCATTTACTGGGGTGATTTTTCAAGGTCCAAGTCTATTCTACAGCTGTAAGATTTCCTGGTGGTTTAATCCAAGTCCTAACCCAGGTCTGGCTCTGTTTGGCTTTTCCAAGTCAGCCAAGCTCAGCCTGGTATGGTCCCCAGATGAGTGGCATCAATACTCAGAATGATCCTGTACATCATATCTGGTATACATAATTTATAGGGTTTGTTGATCAAGTAGCTCTTGATAAAGTCACTTGAGGGCAGCACTGTTGGGTTGATTTTATTTAGAATAATCGATTTCAGATGCTAAGCAGTAAAAGAAATGCTTGTCCTTTGAAAGTCAACTGATGGGATTTAATTTTTGTAATTTCTACCAAAACAGAAAGATACTTTGGTGTAGTGGTTAAGGCACCAAGCTAGAAATTGGGAGACAGTAAGTTCTAGTTCTATCTTAAGCACAAAGCCAACTGGGTGTCCTTGGGCCAGTCATTCTCTCTCAGCCCTAGGAAGCAAACAATGGCAAACCACTTCTGAAATATTGCTAAGAAAACTGCAGGGACTTGTCCAGGCAGTTTCCAGGAGTCAACACTGACTTGAAGACACCAAAACAAAGCTGAAGATCCCCCTCCCTCCCTCCCTCCCTCCCTCCCTCCCTCCCTCCCTCTTCCTCTTTTCCATTGTAGACAGCTCACTCTAGAAACCATGATTCATTGCTTGTTCCAGCCCAGTGCTAGAGATGAATGTCCAGTTTTCCCACCACAAAACCCACTTCTCCTAGCCTTTCCAAGAGGATTTCTTGAAATTGGAAGTGGGTACAATCTTGTGTGCAGTTTTTTGGCCTGTTGTCAAAAGCTCTAGGCAAGAAACCAGTTCAAACTTTTAACAAGAGCCATCTGCCCCTTCTTCAGAGTTGGCAAGGCAAGCAGAGAAGGAGAAGCAGGGCGAACGAGAAAGATAAAAATGACACACAGAAGTAGTGAGAACAAGAGAGAAATAAGGGGCTCCCGAAAAGCTGCAGAGCCTGAGCTATCTACAGTTTGTTTAAGAAGCCAAAAAATGACCTGGTTTGTACATAACACTAAGCCCTAATGAATAGCTCCACACACAGAAGGTCAGATTTCCATTGAATCAAACTTGATTGCTGGTGCATTTCAGAAATGTGACTATGCAGCTTTCCAATATGGAAGTGGTTGACCATAACCTTATCCTGGAATTTTTTTGGGGGGGAAGGGTGGAGAAACATGTCCCTAGTTCTAGTCATCAATATCGTAACCAGAATCGGCCATGCCTAGGTTCTTCAAGATCACTTAAGTTCTGCCTCTTGTGTGACAGGGGATAATCCACTCCCACATTGTTTCCAAGAAAATGACACAAATGTCACATCTAAAAGCCCATACATCACATAAAATGGGATATATGGGTTGTGTCAAACCAGCCACAGAACAGCACAGAGTGAGAAAAGTGGTGGCTCATCATGACCTTTGGCTCAGAAACTCCAAACATTGATGCCAGTTAAAGAGACTCTGAAATTGAACGTTAATCTGTCTGGAGGACACCATGTCTTTCTGAAATTGACGTGGCTCAGTTGTGGGCAAGATTTTGAATCTCTCCATTTGTACCAAAAGAACAACTTATCATGTTCAATTGTGGCTTCTTCTACAGTCCAGAATTTGCATAGAACTAAAAAAATATATATTATTGGATAGGAGATTCTGACATAATTTCCCCAACAGAATAACAGATTTGGAAGAGAGGTCTCCTCACAAGCAGGAGACCAATGGAATGCGCATTATAAACAATCCTTCGTTTTCTCTCTAGCTCCTTTTTTTCACCCTCCTAAATTCTTCTGTTATCTTTTTTCTTTGGTGATGAAAACCTTCTCCTCCTTTTGCTCTGAATATCCTGTTTTCAATAACTGGCCCAACAGTTGGATTCCTTGGTTTTAATTCTTTCATTGTTTGATAGTCCACTCATCTGCCAGTAAAAATAGAATTATTAGTAACGTCTCTTGCATGTCCTGTAACAGACAGTTTTTGTCCTCTGTAAGAAAAGCCTAGCTTGACCCCATTGACTTAAAAAGAAGCAAAGAGCTTGATTGACTCTTACTAGGGTACTACTGGTTGTATTGTTAATGCACTAAGATTTTGTTTTATCACTCACTAGTGAAATCTTACTCTCGTTTAAGAGAGTAAGATTTCACTAGTGAGTGATAAAACAAAATCTTAGTGCATTAACAATACAACCAGTAGTACCCTAGTAAGAGTCAATCAAGCTCTTTGCTTCTTTTTAAGTTTGAACTTAAAAAGTTTACATTTACATTTGAACCAATTGCCTCTTTTTGTGTGTTTTTCATTGCTGCTTATCCCCTCTGTGTCACATAGTGATTATTGTCAGTTGTATGCATATGCAGGATGCTGCATCCCTATCCTATTATAATGGTACATTCCAGAACACATGATATAATATTCTTGTACGCATGTGTGCATTCCTAATACTCCATTATTCTTCTTGACTTAGCTCTTGACCGAGAAGGTCGCATTTTCTAGCAGAGATGTAAACAATCAGAATTTATTGTTTTTGTACCGAAATAAATATTTTCAATTAGACTTTTAAACTTTGGTTTTATTTCTAAATATCCGAATTCCGAGAGAAAGATCAACATCGCCTCTATGGAGATTTATATCTTCATTCTAACACTCTGTTTATCAATAATTTTCATTCTGAACATACAGTACATTTTCATGCACTGAATGCATAGAATTTAGGCTCTTATAAATTATAGAATTTTATAATCCAGATTAATCTGGACCTCCCTCTGTAAAGCTTCCATCTATTCTTGTTCTACTTTTGGCATCTATAGAGAATACATCCATGCCATCTTCCTGTTACAGTTTTTCAAATATCTGAAAACTACTATTTTCTCTGTTCACAGTCTTCCCTTCTCTTCCCATAATTTATTGTTATTTAATTTGTATTCGTATTATGTATACTCTTGAATTAAACTCTAAACCTTTGCACATTTTTTCCAATTGTTTTCTGATTTTTCACATTCATTTACTTTCTCTTACTTCTGAATTCTTTCGTTTTTCCCACCATCCCCACTCAATAACTTTCTGTTGCCCCTCTGCTGTGGAAAGGACCTTAGAAAGGTTTTAACTTGAATTACGATATATATGGCTAAGGAAGAAACTATGGATCAGGAAGATCCGAGGTGGCGCAGTGGTTAAAGTGCAGCACTGCAGTTCAGCAGGTCAGCTGTTCAAATCTCACCGGCTCCAGGTTGACTCAGCCTTCCATCCTTCTGAGGTCGGTAAAATGAGGACCCAGATTGTTGGGGGCAATATGCTGAACTCTGTAAACCGCTTAGAGGGGGCTGTAAAGCACTATGAAGCGGTATATAAGTCTAAGTGCTATTGCTATTGCTATTGTAGAAAAACAGAACCACAACCTGTTCTGAAGGTGTTTTCACAGAAAAGGGTTAAATTAACTTAGATTAAGTCCATCCATAATAAAGGTTTATATTAATGAGAACACATATTGGTATAGTTCAGTCCACCTCACATGGCATTGAGACACAAGGAAGTTTACAGGGGTGTTCAACCTTGGCAACTTTAAGAGGAGCCGAGGTGGCGCAGTGGTTAAAAGCAGCACTGCAACCTACTTCAGCTGACTGCTAGTTCAGCAGTTCAGCTGTTCAAATCTCACCGGCTCAAGGTTGACTCAGCCTTCCATCCTTCTGAGGTCGGTAAAATGAGGACCCAGATTGTTGGGGGCAATATGCTGAACTTTGTAAACCGCTTTGAGAGGGCTGTAAAGCACTATGAAGCAGTATACAAGTCTAAGTGCTATTGCTATTAAGACCTGTGGACTTCAACTCCCAGAATTCCCCAGCCCACCATACTGGGAGTTGAAGTCCACATACCTCAAAGTTGCCAGGTTGGACACCTCTAGTTTAGGTGGTTTGGGTTTAGCATCAGAGTGGTCACACCATACCACACAAGCTGCATGGAACCCACCTTTTACTGCCTCAAGGTTGTTGTGCCAGATTTCTTAGTTTATCAGTATAATTTCATCTATTTTCCAGGTGTTGGATAGAACAGTGTTTCTCAACCATCTCAACTTTTAGCCTTGTGGACCTCAACTCCCAGAATTCATGACTGACTAGGGAATTCTGGGAGTTGAAGTCCACTCATCTTAAAGCTGTCAAAGTTGAGAAACAATGGGGTAGAATCATATGGGAGCATTTTCTCTTGGGAGGGGTCTCTCTCCTTCCTATCTACAGTCCCCGGGCTAACCAAACAATCTGAATATTTTTGGTCAATATGATAAATGTTACATCATGGGATGACATCTTAGACCAGTATTTCTCAAACCTGGCAACTGTAAGACATGTGGACTTCAACTCCCAGAATGCTCCAGTTGACATCCTAGAATTCCCCAGCTGAGTTGCCAAGGCTGAGAAGCACTATCTTAGATTGTTAAGAACATGGGTTGTACCACATAGTCCCCAAACATTGCTTATCCCTGGTGTAGTGTGATGTGTGAACAGAGCGATTATGGTTTATAAAGCATAGTTTCTGACTTAAAATGTTGTGCAAATCCAGTCAGTTTGTTTACAGTTAAACAAAGCATGGCTTGATGCAATATGTGGACCTAATCTAGGACCTCATGCTATATTGGCAAAACATTTCATTTTGAATAATATTGAGCTTAGAACTTTGTGATATGTTACATTTCCAGTGTAAACCTGCAGTTTGGATTATGAAGAGGGACATTTGAAACACTGCTTTAAAATAGTCAGTGGACCGTTTCACAATCAAAGCATGGGCTGATATAGGAGATGACCCGGCTGAGCCTGAGGGAGGGGTCAAGTGCATCATCAGTTTGGAGTCTCTTCATGTCCACAAGAGATCTAAATCCAGACCCCTTGATTTCCGTTGATTCTTATTTACTGCCAATTTGTTTCCCCGAAAATAAGACCCTGTCTTATATTTTTTGAACCCCGAAATAAGCGCTTGGCCTTATTTGGGGGGTGGTCTTATTATTTGGGGGCATGTGGAGCAAAACGGGGCTCCTCTTGCCATCTTACCTGATTTCCAGCTCTGTCTCCCTAACCCTAACCAGAGGAAATGGTGGGGACCGGCTGTGCATGCATTTAAATATTTTCAGGGAGGGCTTGCTTTTTGGGGGGAGGGCTTATTTTGGGGGAGGGCTTATTTTTTGGGAAGGGTTTATTTTCAGAGGAGGGCTTATTTTCGGGGCATGTCTTATTTTCGGGGAAACACAGTAGTTCTGATTCTTGTAGAGAGATAGCATGGAAATCCTTGTTCTCATTTGAAAAACCCTGGTTCCCTGATATCTTGTGCCTGGCAGCTGCACTTAGGACGAGGCATTTACAAGATTTTGAAGTTGATACGATATGAGCTTGAAATGGAATGCAATTTTTGCGGAACTTTATGCTAGATGCTAAAATGCAACATTCTCAAGAACAAAATATCATACCAAATGTGTCCACGGTTTGTTAAATAAAGCATAATTAGGTAGTTTTTACCGAACATGCTTAGTTACATATAAGTAAATATTTGGGTTACAACAATGAGCAAGATCCCTCTTTGGTGTGCTAAGAATGAATTGCCTCAAACTTTGGTTTATGAGACCATTGAACTGTAAACAGAAGTTTAGATCAGAAAGTTACTGTATGTTTTTGGTTTACATTAAATTGAATTTATCATGTCTAGCTAAGCATCCCATTATAATTAATATAAATGGTGGTTCTTATGCAACAAGCTTGCTTCATATGGTTAGAGTGTTTCAAAGAATCCACAGCTGAATATAATTCAAGGTTGTTGAGATTGGACAACATGGTGAGTTAATGTCAGTGCTCCAGATCTCATCCTAAAGACCTTACTGAGAAGCATGGTCCCAAAGATTGAGGCTGCTCATTCTGAACACACTAAACTATGGTTTAATGGGATGTTCAAGTTGGGCATTGCCCTTCTGTTCCATTTTCCATCCAGAAATGCTAGAAACATATTTTGGACTACCATGTGTGGAAACTCTTTCATTAGATCTTGCAATGAACTCAGAAGTTTGTGGTTTTGAAAAAAACAACAACCTACAGCAGTCATTCCAAAAAGTTTGATCATGAGTTATTCCTATAATTGGAATTGTCAGTCACAAATCATACGTTAACCAGGAGAGCTAAAGAAGATTGTTGGATGTCCTGCCACATGTAAATGATTAAAATTATGGACAAAATGGTTGGGCTTCCGTCTTCTGCATGGAATCCAATGAAATTTGGCAGAAAGGTGTGCCAGAGACCTGGAGAAATGGACAGTAGTTAAGGGGCAAAATAGATGTATCTGCAGCAAGTCAGATCATTGCTGCATCCGTATCAAGCCCATGGTGGTTTTGGAGGGATCCTAATACAGGCCACGGTCCACTACCAGACTGTGGCCTATTCACAACCTGACCACGGGCTGGCGCACACGCGTAAGCGATATGTCAGTGCACATGCACATGTGTGCCAGATGTGGGTTCCTGCCTGTTTTTGCCGGTGCGGTTAATAGCTGTTGTTCAGCGCAGAGCTGAAGACACTGCTGCCGTTCGCGGCGCGGGAGCTTTCCCCGGGCGCTTTCCCCGCCCGCATAGACGCCGCCAATTGCATTATTTTGCCCTCTATGCATGCAGAACGCTTTGCGCATGCTCAGAGGGCAAAAGAATGCAATTGGCGACGTCCATGCGGGCGGGGAAAGCGCCCGGGGAAAGCTCCCGCGCTGCGAACGGCAGCAGCGTCTTCGACTCTGCGCCGAACAACAGCTATTAACCGCACCGGCAGGAACCCACCTCTGATGTGTGCACATCTTGACTTGCGGTTGAGCTGCATGTGCGCCAGCCCGCGGCCTGGTTGCAAATAGGCCATGGCTCGGTAGTGGACCATCACACGGGGGTTGGGAACCCTTGTATTAGGGTCCCTCCAGATAACTTATGGGGTCCCATACAGTGGTGGGTTGCTACCAGTTCGCCCCGGTTCAGCGAACCGGTAGCGGCGGTGGAGGGAGGCTCCGCCCACCCACCCGGACATCATCACGGATGATCTGCGCATGCACAGAAGGTTCTGCGTATGCGCAGAAGCGCCGCATGCGAGCAAGGCGAGTGCGTGCACGTTCACAGTTCCGAATCGATAGCGAAGTTAAGTGAAACCCACTACTGATCCCATAGTACAGGTAGTCCTCGATTGACAACCATTCATTTAGTGAACATTACAGCAGCACTGAAAAAAGTGTTGTTGTTTTAGACTTACAACCATTGCAGCATCCCCATGGCCATGTGATCAAAAATTTGAGCACTTAGCAACTGCGTGTATTTATGATTGTTGCACTGTCCCAGAGCCATGTGTTCACCGTATAAAGAACGGTTGCTAGAATTGGGTAGGTCTAATTTAATGAAAAGAAGGACCAGGGGTGACATGATAGCAGTGTTCCAATATCTCAGGGGCTGCCACAAAGAAGAGGGAGTCAAGCTGTTCTTCAAAGCACCTGAAGGCAGGACAAGAAAAAAATGGATGGAAACTAATCAAGGAGAGAAGAAACCTAGAACTAAGGAGGAATTTCCTGACAGTTAGAACAATTAATCAGTGGAATGACTTGCTCCATTTCTGATCTTCGCAGCCGGCGTCCAACATATGAAGTCAGTAGGGGAAGCCACTTCATTCAACAACCGCATGATTCATTTAATAACTTCGGTGATTCGCTTAGCAACTGTGGCAAAAAAGGTCGTAAAATGGGGGGTAAAACTCATTTAACAATTGCTTTGCGTTGCAATGAAAATTTGGGGCTCAGTTGTGGTCATAAGTCTCAGACTTTCCTGTACTGTACTATCCCAGTGGGGCAGGACTGTAGCCTCTGTATTTTCACAATGCAGGGGGAAAAATACATTAGAGGACGCTAATGTAACACCAGAAAGATGGAATATAAGCGCTACTCCATCCATGCTACGGCTACTTCTTGAATACCAGAGTACCTCCACTCTGCTAACCAGCAGGGTATTTTTCTTCAGGTCCTTCAGCCAAATCAAACCTTTTTTTGGAGATATTTTGAACTCCTTGTTCATCTGAATCCAGGTGGCCAAGCTCCAGTGAAACTTACCCAGCCTTTGGTTCTTGCTCCTTCCTTGTTTTTGTAACTCCTCTATTTTGCAGACTGGAAACTGCAAATATTTTAGCTGAATGTCCCAAGCATAATGTTTGGAAGAATGTATCCTGAACACCCACTCTAAAAACATTGTCCTTCGCTCAGAAATGTTGACAGAAAATCCTAACAAAGTCAAGGGAGAAATGCAATTATGGTTTTTTAAAATTAAAATAAAATATCCAGTATCAAAGAGGACTGTAAAATGCACCTGGAAGAGGGCCAGCGTGCCCAGGTCCACCCATTCCTTTACTGGAACCATTGTCCTGGTTTTTGTTGGCATAAATTGTGGATTTGAAACGAATTAGGAAAACAACCCCTGGCATACAAATCTTGTTGGGTTCTATCACAACTACTCTACTCTACTCTATCACAACTACTCTACTCTACTCTACTCTACTCTACTCTACTCTACTCTACTCTACTCTACTCTACTCTACTCTACTCTACTCTACTCTACTCTACTCTACTCTACTCTACTCTACTCTACTCTACTCTACTCTACTCTACTCTACTCTACACCAGACCAGACCAGACCAGACCAGACCAGACCAGACCAGACCAGACCAGACCAGACCAGACCAGACTTCACTTCATTCCACTCCACTCCACTCCACTCCACTCCATACTATCTTTTTACTTTACTTTAGACTTGACTTTACACTTTTGTTCCTGGCCAATTCCAATGGACTCTGGGCAGTTTTTTCTGTTATTCCCATTCTAGTCTTCGAGATCTGCCTTACCATGAAGTTCTATCAAACCCAGGAACATTTTTGCATTTTTTTAATGCTATACTATTTAGCAACTGGGGGGAAAAAGAATGTAAAATTAAAAAGTGAGTGACGAAGGCGAAATTTATCTCACAAAGGAGAAATAGATCTTTTCCCGGACATCAGACATTAGAAAAGAAACCGCAGTTTAAAAGTCTAAGTAAAAATATTTATTTCGATACAAAAGAATAAATCCTCATTAGTCTACATTGCTGATATAAAAAAATAGGTCTTGCTTCGATAGAAGCTAGGAACAGAAAGAATGGACAAAGAAAGGAATGTGCACATGCGTACAAGAACATATCAATCACGTGCTCAGGAATAAACCATTATATTAGATAAGGATGTTTCTCCCTGCATATACATATAACAGGCAATAATCACTGTGTGACAGTGAGGATCCTCTTCCTTCACAATATGGAATAGAGATAACAAAAGGGCAATAGAAATCACACAGTGCCTCCCCCGTTCCCGTTCTCTCTTTTTTCGTGCTCCATCTAATATACCGTCCATCATGTTGTGAGGATGGAATGAAATAGTTTTTAAAATACTAACTTAGGAGAGATCCCTAAACCTATGTTTAATTTTTTCCATAGCTATTTTAGCAGCCACTGAAAAAGGAGCAAAGAAGTGGCAGATGAATGCTCCAGAAATTAGCAACCTAGGGGTGTTATCTGGCCAGTTGTTGGGAAATGCTCAGCCAGCCAAGGAGGAGGGATCAAGTGGGGAATTAGCTTTCAGTCACTGCACAACAGCAAGAGACCTAGGAGAGTGTCTGTCTGTCTGTCTGTCTGTCTGTCTGTCTGTCTGTCTGTCTCTCTCTCTCCCTCCCTCCCTCCCTCCTCCCTTCCCCTCTCTCTCTCACACACACACCAGTTCCATGGAACCTTATCTGTTTGTTCCCAAGGGAAGGCATGCGGTATGGGGAGATTCTTGTACTATAGGTAGAACAAAAGAAAATTGTGTGTGGATCTGGTTGCCTGGTCTTGACACCAGTTCAGTTCAGTCCAGTGCAAGAGAACCGGTTATTAAATGCTCACTTACACAGTCACAAGGGAAAACCACACATTTCCTATTCAGGAAAAGATGGTTCGCATTTGACAGAGTTCAGACATGCATCAGAAGCCAGAAACCTACAAGATTATGTTCTCCACCTTGTCCAGACACAGTGGGAGAATGGGAGTTTACTGTAACCCTTAATTCAATTGAAGCAACAGGAACTTGCCACCTAATGAAGAATTTAACTGCTCTTGGTTCCCTTTTTAATAGAAACCAATGCACATAATTGTGGTTTACGGATGAAAGTTTATCAGACAGTTATGTTTTTAAATATCTGTTTCATTCCCCTAAAAATTTTGGAGAAAATTTCAGCCATAAACCACAAATATGCATATCAATTTCTACATCAAACCAGTTCTAAGTCAAACCAGTTCTAAGTCAGTGGCTACTGAATTTAGGAATGCAACTGTTGCTTCTTAAGAAATTCAGCTTTAAAATTCCTTTAATTCTCTAACAGTATACCGTATCAGCAATATTAAACAGGTGAGGGTTATTAAATAAGAGAAAAACTCTTAAGTACTCATTCACCATCCACACTGAAAAAGGATATGAAGCTATTTCTCTTTATGTTCCCAATTCTCCAAGTAAAGCCACAAGGGCCAAATTTTCTAACCTTTTATTATCAAGAAATTCCATCCAACTCAAAATGAATTCTTTATATGGGAGATTTCCCCCCCCCCCATCCTTTTTTATGTTCCAAAACCACTGCATTTCTTCAGCTTTTCAACTTCAGTTTAGTTAAACTCTATTATTTAGAGCAGGTTTCTGAGTTTGAGACATCAAAGCGATGAGACAGCTCTGTGTTATTTGAAGTTTTTAATGGTCTGTAGCACCTTTTTGACTGTTATCAAAATTGATATTAAACAGGCAGAATCCGAATAGAGCTGGAAGGGACCTTGGAGGTCTTCTAATCCAGCCCTCTGCTCAAACAGGAGATCCTATACCATTTCAGACAAGTGGCTGTCCAGTCTCTTCTTAAAAACCTCCAGTGATGAAGCACCCACAACTTCTGAAGGCAAAGCTGTTCCACTGGTTAATTGGTCTCACTGTTAAGGAAGTTTCTCTTTAATTCCAAGTTGCTTCTCTCCTTGATTAGTTTCCATCCAGAGCAGAGGTGGGTTCCTCCCGGTTCGGACCGGTTCTATAGAACCGGTAGTAACTTGGCGGCCTGGGTTGCTGGAACCGGAAGCGACCTAGGCGTGCCATGCCCCCAAACCGGCTCTCTCGGCTGCGCCATCTTGTTTTTTGCTTCTGTGCATGTGCGCACGCCCACGCGAAGCGCCTGTGCGGCGCGTCACTGAGCAAATCGGCAGTGAAGAAAACCGGAACCCACCCCTGATCCAGAGGATTTTGTGAGCTCAAGCCTTTTAATCAGATGTCTTATTCTGAAAAGCTGCTACCAAATTCTTTCTTTCTTTCTTTCTTTCTTTCTTTCTTTCTTTCTTTCTTTCTTTCTTTCTTTCTTTCTTTCTTTCTTTCTTTCTTTCTTTCTTTCTTTCTTTCTTTCTTTCTTTCTTTCTTTCTTTCTCTTTATGTTCAATCAAGCTAAGTCATGTCTGACTCTTCATCACCCCATCGACCACAGCACACCAGGCCACCCTGAGCGCCACTGTTTATTGCTTTGATGACCCTATCTAACTCTGCTGTCCCCTTCTCCTTTTGCCTTCCATCTTTCCCAAAATCAGGATCTTTTGCAATGAGTCCTCTCTTCCCATTTGCTGGCGGCCAAAGTATTTGAGCCTCAGCTTCAGTATCTTCACCTTCCAAAGAACCGTTGGGGTTGATTTCCTTTAAGACTGACCGATTTGATCGCCTTGAAGGGACACTCGAGAGTCTACTCCAACACCACAATTCGAAAGCATCAATTCTTTGGTGCACAGCCTTCCTTCTGCTTTTTTTTTTGCTTATTCTAGACAAAAACAGCTCTCCTCTTACTAGTCTACAGTTTGAAATGTTAGTGGTTCGTGGCATTCCAAAGTTTGAAAGGCTGCCTTATGGGTAGTGTTGAAACCCACTTCTTTTCATCTTTGTTGAAATAATATGGCATCCTGATGATTAACTTCTTGAGATTTCTCATTGTAGAGGGTGAACACAACCAATTATTGTCAGAAGCAACCGAGGCGTAACTTAAATAACACCCTGGTAGAAACTAAAACCTTACTGAAAGGAGACTGAAGGAAGTGGGTAAGGTTAGCATTGACAGAAATCTGCTGAGAACCGGTGGAACGGTTTGCCAAATGGCCATGCAGAGAGTCCATCAATGCATGGGAAGGATGAGAGGAAAGACCTGCAGGTTTGAGTTACTGGGATTGAAAGAGGAACTTCACACTGGGAACAGGCAATAAAGTCTTGCTTGGTTTAATTCTTGCTACCTATAGCTTCTTCTCCCACCAAGCGGCGTATGTAAGTCTTCCATTGAGGTGAAGATTCAGAACTAAGAACTAAGCCCAGCAGCTGACATTGACCAGGTAAAGTTTCTGTGATGTCCTGCCAAAATTTGGTTGTGGGAACCTGACAGCATTGATTAAGGGTATTTCCACTGTACCATAGTGGTGAAATGCTACCGGTACACCCTGGTTCAGGCCTACTGGTAGCGGCGGCCGCAGGTGGTTCGGAGAACCGGTGGCGGCGATAGCATGAGGCTCCGCCCACTCTCCCGGATGTCATCATTTCCTTGTTTTTTTACATTCTGCGCATGCGCAAAGCCTTCTGCACATGTGCAGAGGGTGAAAAAGCGTGCTTGACAGGGGCACTCGCACTCTTCCGAACCAGTAGGGAAGGTAAGTAGATTTCACCGCTGTTCTACCACTATTTCTTTTTCAGAATAGAATAGAATAGAATAGAATAGAATAGAATAGAATAGAATAGAATAGAATAGAATAGAATAGAATAATAGAATAGAATAGAATAGAATAATAGAATAGAATTCTTTATTGGCCAAGTGTGATTGGACACACAAGGAATTTGTCTTTGGTGCATATGCTCTCAGTTTACATAAAAGAAAAGATACATTCGTCAAGAATCATGAGGTACAACAGTTAATGATTGTCATAAGGTACAAATAAGCAATCAGTAAACAATCCATATTAATATAAATCGTAAGGATACTAGCAACAAAGTTACAGTCATACAGTCATTAGTGGGAGGAGTTGGGTGATGGGAACGATGAGAAGATTAATAGTAGTGCAGACTTAGTAAATAGTTTGACAGTGTTGAGGGAATTATTTATTTAGCAGAGTGATGGCGTTTGGGAAAAAACTGTCCTTGTGTCTAGTTGTTCTGGTGTGCAGTGCTCTATAGCGTTGTTTTGAGGGTAGGAGTTGAAACAATTTATGTCCAGGATGCAAGGGGTTAGTAAATATTTTCACAGCCCTCTTTTTGACTCGTGCAGTATACAGGTCCTCAATGGAAGGCAGGTTGGTAGCAATTGTTTTTCTGCAATTCTAATTATCCTCTGTGTCTGTGTCTGTCTTGTTGGGTTGCAGAACTGAACCAGACAGTTATACAGTAGAGGTGCAGATGACAGACTCAATAATTCCTCTATAGAACTGTATCAGCAGCTCCTTGGGCAGTTTGAGCTTCCTGAGTTGGCGCAGAAAGAATATTCTTTGTTGTGTTTTTTTGATGACGTTTTTGATGTTAGGTGTCCATTTTAGGTCTTGAGATATGATAAAACCTAGAAATTTTAACCCCTTGAAAACAGTTTGAAGAAGATTCAGGAGAGAGACAAGGGTGAATCAAAGGAGTTCCCCAACCAAGGTAGCAGGACTTCTTCCTCCCCTCTGGTCCCAGTGTTGTAGTTCATTCCCACCAGCACCCTTATCCATTAGGTGTAGGTAGATGTTACAGGATGTATCACTCTAAGTGCCCCCTTAGGTAGGCTTACCAGCTGCTGGGCAAAAGGAGGACATCTCCTCCTTGTTATCCCCATATTCTCCATCTGGCAGGCATATCCTTAAAATCAAATATTGTTCAGGTTTTTTTTGACTATCCAGCTATTTCTTCCTGCACAGTTCCTCCTAACAAGGGCTAATAGCAAATTTAAAAACTCAGTTTTGTTAATTGGTTGATCAGCACCCTGTTTTGTGCTGCTCCCTAAAATTGACAAGACTTTAATCAGTTACACACTGATGGCTTTTGCCTCCTAACTGGCTCTAGCACATTCCCGTGATGGGAAAACAGTCTTCCCAATGCTGGAAAAAGTAATTTCATTACATGGAGGCCTAAGTATTCCCCCCCCCCCAGTTTTCCAATTACAAAATTGTTCTCCTTTCCCATTGTCCTCCTGTGGCTGTCCAGTTATCTGCTAACCCTGCCCTTAGGGGGATAGGGAACAAACAGTTCACTGGACTTCTGTTTTAACATAATAATTGAATAACAGAGTTGGAAGGAACCTTGGAAGTCTTATAGTTGAATCCCCTGCACAAACAGGAGACCCTATACCATTCTGGACAAATGGCTCTCCAATCTCTCCTTGAAAACCTCCAGCGATGGATGTCCCAAAGGTGCTTTTTCAGGAGGCACCTGGATTCTACAGACCTCCAGCGATGGAGCACCCATAATTTCTGGAGGCAACCCATTCCACTGCTTAATTGTTCCCCATGTCAGGAAATGTCTTCTTACTTCTAGATTGACTCTCTCCTTCATTAGTTTCCATCCATTGCTTCTTGTTTTGCCTTCTGGTGCTTTGGAAGATAGGTTGACCCCCTCTTCTTTATGGCAGCCCCTCAAATATTGGAACACTCTTATAATGTCACCCCTACGTCTTCTCTTCGTTAGACTAGACATACCCAGTTCCTGTATCCATTCATCATAGGTTTCAGCCTCCAGTCCCTGAATCATCTTTATTGCTCTTCTCTGCACTCTTTCCAGATTTTTTTTGCTGAATATAGTATTGAGGTTAGGTCACTGCAGAGAATAACACATTTGAGGTTCAAGAAAAAGTTGCACAGGGTGAAGAAGTTCAGCCCTAGCCACAATTCCCCTCCCAAAGTGGTGGCTATGTTCTCTCTAATGGTAGGGTTAGAGCTTTTTAGAAGCCAAGAGAATTTGGTGCTTGACTTTTACAGCAAGATTTGGGTAAGGCAGATTCTTCTGTCCCCACTAAAGCAGTGCATTTCTTGGGGGTTATACAGAAGATTACTCAGCGTACAAAACTCTGCTCTCTAATGCTTTGCCCCTGTTCCTCAGGTTCTGCCATGTGAGGTTGATCCACGCTTTGCCTAATGGTAGGGCTGAACTTGTTCACATGTTGGTTCTGAAGGTTACTGTATTTTTCAGAGTATAAGATGCACCTTCCCTCCCCTAAAAGAGGCTGAAAATTTGGGTGACATTATACTCTGAATGTAGCTTTTTCGAAGCTTTTTTTTCATCCCTAACAAGGTGCTAACGATCTTCCCAGCTCTTCCCGGCTTGCAGGCTTTTTCATTGCTACTCGCTCCGAAGAATGTTTTTTCCAGCCCTAACGAGGTGCTAATGATCTTCCCGACTCTTAACGGCTTGCAGGCTTTTTCATTGCTACTTGCTCCGAATAAGTTTTTTTTAAGCCCTAACCAGGGAATAAAATAATGTGCTGAAGCTGACCAGACTAAGGATTCTAGCCAGATGAATACCTGGTAGGTAGATATTTTCCTCCCCCAAAACTAAGGTACGTCTTATACTTCGAAAAATATGGTACATTAAACTTTAGCTGGTTTCCAAAAGGGTTTATTTGGTCTAAAGAGAGCTGGTTGATCTCAGCTTCCACTTGAACGAAATGCACAGGTTTGCTAAATTTATGGTTAGCAGGGGACAGGTGGTCTGCAGAAGGATCAATAAATGTATTGTTGTGCTGCTTCTCCACTGGGAAAACATAGCTACCAGCTGAGCAAAGCTGATGGAGAGCCCATAAGTTTAGCTCAGAAATTTGGAGAAGTTTGTTAGAAAGAGTGGAGCAGAAAACTCTCTCCAGATTGTCTTCTACTGAACCATTAGCACCACTCAAGGACACAGATAAACCTCCAAGTGCTTCAACAACCCTCAAAAAGGATGCAAATGACCAGCTGTCTGCAAGGAATATAAATCCTTCCATTCCCCATCATCCTGCCAGAGCTGAAGAAGCTTCTTGGATGAGAAGCGAAATGTCTTCAAAGAAAAAACAAAAAAGAACATCCAGTTGCCTCCTGGAAAAGCATCTTTAGGACAACCATAACCTGGATGACTGAGAATCTCTACAGACTTTCTTCTACTGAAAGTATGTTTTGTGATTGACCAGACTCACTCTTGCAATAATTTATATATTGTATAAATTGTATAAATAATGTATATATATTTTAATGTTTACGTTGTATTTTTACTTGGCTGTTCACCGCCCTGAGTCCCCGGAGAAGGGCGGTATATAAATTTAACTATAAATAAATAAATAAATAAATAAATAAATAAATAAATAAAATTTTCTCAAAGCACCTACGGCAGTGATGGCGAACCTATGGCACGGGTGCCACAGGTGGCACGTGGAGCCATATCTGCCGGCACATGAGCCATTGCCTAGCTCAGCTCCAGCGCGCATGTGCGCGCCAGCCAGCTGATTTTTGGCTTGCATGGAGGCTCTGGGAGGGTGTTTTCGGCTTCCGGAGGGCCTCCGGGGGGACTGGGAAGGGTGTTTTTGCCCTCCCCAGGCTCCAGGGAAGCCTCTGGAGCCTGGGGAGGATGAAAAATGGGCCTACCAGGCCCACCAGAAGTTGGGAAACAGGCCATTTCCGGCCTCCAGAGGCCCTCCGGGGGAGCGGGGGAGGCCATTTTCGCCCTCCCCAGGCATTGAATTATGGGTGTGGGCACTCGCACATGCGTGATAGCACGCGCACATGCACTTTCGGCACCCGAGGGAAAAAAGGTTCGCCATCACTGACCTACGGCATGCTCTCAAAATGGCAAAATGGCAATTCATAGGAAGATCTGCAAACTGGGATAGAAATATTTAATAAATAACATGAATTAATATCGCATAGCCATGACATTCTACAGGTTAAGTTCATGTTCTTGGATCTTCCAGGGAACCAGGTCCAGCTTATTGATAAAAAACCTACATCCCTCAAGTATCCAGTTTCAGTTTCCAGCCTTTGGAAAAGATTCCTATCAGAAAGTTTGCAGTCATAATATTGGTTGATAGGGAGTAGCTTTCTCCAGGTTAATGTCTTCCAGTTGTGGTAGGGGGATTGCTAGAGGAGTTGGGGAATAAGTTGCTCGGGAATGTTGGGAATTGCAATCCTAACACAGCTGTAGGGTCACCAGTTTGTCTTCCTATAACATTATTTAGTGTAAGGCTGTGTCGATGTTCTAAGTTACATTCTTGGGAGCTTCCCAAATACCTCTCACCAACCCCTGGGGGAACAGGAATGCTGACCTAGAAGGGCCATTGGCTTCATCCATTCTCAAAACTCTTCTTCTGCCTTTGAAATCTTACTCGTTATTATCTGCTAAAGAGCCATCAGCATCTTTCTTACCCACCCAAATGGAAGAGGTGTTGCTAAAAGTGGAAACTTCCTTCCTTCCTTCCTCCCTCCCTCCCTCCCTCCCTCCCTCCCTCCCATTCATCCCTTCCTTCCTTCTTTCCTTCCTCCCTCCCTTCCTCCCATTCATCCCTTCCTTCCTCCCTCCCTCCCCCCTCCCTCCCTCCCCATGATTCATCTTTTCCTTCCTTCCTTCCTTCCTTCCTTCCTTCCTTCCTTCCTTCCTTCCTTCCTTCCTTCCTTCCTTTCCTTCCTTCCTTCCTTCCTTCCTTCCTTCCTTCCTTCTTTCCTTCCTTCCTTCCTTCATCCCTCCCTCCCATTCATCCCTCCCTCCCTTCCTTCTTTCCTTCCTTCCTCCCTCCCTCCCTCCCATTCATCCCTTCCTTCCTCCCTCCCTCTTCCCTCCCTCCCTCCCATTCATCTCTTCCTTCCTTCCTTCCTTCTTTCCTCCCTCCCTCCCTCCCTCCCATTCATCCCTTCCTTCTTTCCTTCCTTCCTTCCTTCCTTCCTCCCTCCCATTCATCCCTTCCTTCCTCCCTCCCCCCTCCCTCCCTCCCCACGATTCATCCCTTCCTTCCTTCCTCCCTCCCTCCCTCCCTCCCTCCCTCCCCACGATTCATCCCTTCCTTCCTTCCTTCCTCCCTCCCTCCCTCCCTCCCTCCCATTCATCCCTTCCTTCCTTCCTTCCTTCCTTCCTCCCTCCCATTCATCCCTTCCTTCCTTCCTTCCTTCTTTCCTCCCTCCCTCCCTCACCATTTGAGCGGGACCAGGATCCAAATGACAACATCCTTCTGGGCTCTTCTAGCATGCCTTTTAGACCACGGTTTGAGACATGGAGCCGGCCAAAGGAGATGTACTGAATTGTTGTGGTTAGTAAATAGGCCTGCTGTCGGCAGACTGCACCGTGCATTGACATGAATAGCTGAGTTTGTAATGCCATCTCCAGCCAATGAGGAGCTGAGCCAGGGGCTAAGATCCCGCTGTGGAAAGCTCAGACAGGGGAATACAGGAGACACGGTTGTAAATGGCTCCCTGTCGCTCTTCCAGAAGCGTTTCATGGAGGAGGATTCCTTTTCTAACCTTAACCTTCTACAAGTCAGACGGGCTACAGTCCTATTACACTCAACGTAACTCACTTCCAAGTAATTGTGTTCAGAGTCAGATTTTTAAATTTTCCAGCGTGGCTGGATTATGACACGTCTCATATTTTATGTGCAGTCAGTGGCTGGCCATCTTTATAAGTGGGCTAATGAGGAGGAAAACTGAACCCTTGTTGGGGACAGTCCTAATTTTTTTGGGAACCCTCCCTGCTAAATTGCTGTCTCTATTTGGGTTTTGGGTGATTTCTGAGAAGGGGTGTGGTTGCATTCTAAAATGTTGTTGGTATTTGTGGATGGGTTTCTTCCCTCTCGCTTTCAAAATAATTAATGACAGCCTGGTATGTTGATCTGGTTTGGTATCTTCTGTTGTTGCTTTTAAACAATGGTAAAAACCGTCCAACCAAGACAAAATAGAAGGATGTGAAGATCACAGGCCACCCTGCTTATGTCCTGCTGGGCTTCATTTTGACCAGGAAAATCCATATTTTTTTGTTCTCTTCCTTGGTCACTGCTAAGACAAGAATCCTCCAGAAGTTGTTATCTAATGGCAATGGTTATTGAAATAATTTTTAAATTCATAAATTCTGTATTGATGCAATAGACTTAACCAGCGGTGAAATCTACTTACCTTTGCTACCGGTTCGGAAGCGCACGCTTTGCGCATGCAGGCTTTGCGTTTCACATGCATGCTTTGCACACGCCACCGTCATGCACACTTTTTCACCCTCTGCACATGCGCAGAAGGCTTTGCGCATGCGCAGAGGGCTAAAAAAAGAAAATGGTGACAGGTGGGTGGGCGGAGCCTCGTGCTGTTGCCGCTACCGCTTCTCAGAACCACCTGCGGCCACTGCTACCGGTATGCCCGAACCGGGCCGAACCGGTAGCATTTCACCCCAGGCTTAACCTAATTGTTGAATCTGCATGATTCACTAAACCATAAATTAACCAAATGGGATGGGCTCACACAGGACACCAAGAAGCTTATCAAGATCAAAAATAACCAAGTGCATCACATTATGAAAATATAGCCTCTAGGTCAGGGGTCTCAAACTCAATTTCGTTGAGGGCTGCATCAGGGCTGTGGTTGACCTCGGTGGGGGGTGCCCCCCGACTGAGTGGGTGTGGCTAGTTTGACGCCACTCCCCAAACTGCTGGCCTGATCTTTCCTCTTTGCTTTGGGTAGACCAGGATAACCCCACAGAGCAGATCCAACCACATCGTGAGCTGACACCCCTTAGGTTTGACACCCTGCTGTAGGTTGTAACCAGGGGTGGGTTCTACTTACCTTCCCTACTGATTCATATCGCGTCAGAAGTGCACGTTTTTTGTGCGTGCACTCGCTTTGCTCACGTATGCACCAGGGGTGGGTTCCTCCCGGTTCGGACCGGATTGCCCGAACCGGTAGCGACCCACTGGCGATGTCACTGTCGGTGCCGTTCTGTGCGCGCCACCATTTTTCCCCCTTCCGCAGCTTGAAAAAGGGCCCGCCCGCCCGCGGGTGAATGCTGTCCTTTATTTCTTTGCCCGAAGCACAGCCGATGAGCTCCTCAGCTGTGTTTCGGGCTAATTCCTGCTTCTGAGCATGCGCGGAAGCAAAATCGCACGAGGGAACGTTGCAATGTGAACCGGTGGCGAAGGTAAGTGGAACCCACCCCTGGTATGCACCTACATCACATCGGGGAAATGACCCTCTGCGCATGCGCAGAAGCCTTTGCGCATGCGTAGAGAGTTCTTTGCCAGCCACTTTCACGGAGCGGTGACCGGAGGACTTGTTTGGGGGCGTGGCCAGCTGGCCATCACTGCCGGTTTGGCGAGTTGGGGCAAATTTCTGCCAACGGTTTGGCGAACCGGTCCAAACCGGCAGCAACCATTGGTTGTAACTGAGTAGGTTAAGCGTGGTGTCTGTATATAAGCCTAGTTTTTACTCGAGTCACCTTTTAAGGTAGACTCCCTCACTTACAATCAAATGTCGGGTCCTCTAAAATCATTGTGCGCATCTATCTCAGTGTTTCTCAGCCTTGCCAATTTGAAGAGGTGTGGAATTCTGGGAAGTGAAGTCCATACCTCTTCAAGTTGCCAAGGTTGAGAAACAAAGATCTATCCAACACTGAAAAATTAGAAGCTTCCAATTTACCGTATTTTTCGGACTATTAGACGCACCGGAGTATAAGACGCACCTTAGTGTTTGGGGACGAAAATAAGAAGAAACAAATTCTGCCTACCAGCATCCATCTGGCTAGTGTCCTTAGCAAACAGCCTGGAACAGGTATATTAGCCTTGCAAAGCTCCGTTTGAAAGGCTGCTTTTTCAGCCTTGCAGAGCTCCATTTCAGAGGCTGTTTTCAGCCTTGCAAAGCTCCATTTCAGAGGCTGTTTTTAGCCTTGCAAAAGCTCCGTTTCAGAGGCTGTTTTTAGCCTTGCAAAGCTCCATTTCAGAGGCTGTTTTCAGCCTTGCAAAGCACTGTTTCAGAGGCTGTTTTCAGCCTTGCAAAGCTCCGTTTCAGAGGCTGTTTTCAGCCTTCTAAAGCTCCATTTGAGAGGCTGGGCGGGGCTACATTTGGTGTATATGACGCACTCAGATTTTCACCCTCTTTTAGGGGGGGAAGGTGCGTCTTATACTCCGAAAAATATGGTACATTATAAACCGACAACATGTCTTCATGGCATTAGAATGGAGGAGACTAGTGATTTATTGCACCCAAAATCCCTGTTCGTAGGAGCCTTGCTGTGCTGTTAAGTGAATTGTGCGGTTGTTAAGGGAAATCCAACTTTGCACAATTGACTTTGCTTATTGGAAGCCTGGAAAGTTCACAAATGGCGATCCCGTGAGTCTCAACCATCATAAATACATACCAATGCCAAGCACCCAACCACAATCATGTGTCTGTAGGGTTGCTGTGATAGTTGTTAGTGCAAGGATCGGTTGTAAGTCACATTTTTCAGCACTGTCATAACTCTGAATGGTCATAAGTTGAGGATTAATCCAAAGCATCTAGAGACCCCTAGGTTGGGTGGGTGGGGGGCTTCTTGAAAAGAGGCTGATCTCAAACAGCTATGTAGGTCAAAAATCAGTTCCTAAGCATTGCTACTCAGACATCAGAATAAAGCTGGAAGGGACCTTTGAGGTCTTCTACTCCAACCCCCTGCTCAAGCAGGAGATCCTATACCATTTCAGACAAGTGGCTGTCCAGTCTCTTCTTAAAAACCTCCAATGATGCAGCACCCACAACTTCTGGAGGCAAGCTACTCCACTGGTTAATTGTTCTCACTGTTAGGGAATTTCTCCTTAATTCCAGGTTGCTTCTCTCCTTAGTTAGTTTCCATCCATTGTTTTTTGTCTTGCTTTCTGGTGCTTTGGAAAATAAGTTGATCTCCAAGGGACCTTCCAGTTCTGTTCTTCTTTCTTCTTTATGGCAGCCCCTCAAATTCTGGAATACTGTGCTACCATGTCACCTCCTAGTCTTTCTTTTCTCTAGACTAGCCATTCCCACTTCCTGCAACCGTTCTTCAATATGTTTTAGTCTCCAGGCCTTTAATCATCTTAGTTGCTTTTTCTCTTCACTTCCCCCCCCCCCCCAAATCCTCTCATACTGTTATGCTGTGCATAACCCTGCAATAATTCTTCTTCCTTTCTCTTCCATGGTCTACTGTACACCCAGAACATCATTCCACAGCGGGCCTAGAGCAATTCTAACAGGATCAATAATCTTTTCCTATACAGAAAATGAGTTTGACATTCAGAGAAGCTTAATGTCAGGTTAGTCTTTTGATTTCTTTCTCCTCTCTCTCTCTCTCATGGTCTATTAATCTTTTGGAGCAAGACCAGGCCATTTTTGCTGCTTTGCACACCGACCTTTGGCTTCAGATCTGGTAAGCTATTAAATCAGCCCCAGGGCAGCATTACAGATGCATTGGAGTACCCTTCTTGCCTTGAACACGAGACTCACATTTTGCATTTTATTCACTGCAAAAGACCGGAATCTTTCCCCCTCTTCTATTTCCCCTGTTGTTGCAATAACATGGAACGGTTAGACGCTGAAGCCCGCCACCCTGTGGCTTGTTGTTTGAGGGAACTTCGGAAAACCTTATTTAACCTTGAAACTGATTTGCAAAACTGAGATGGAAGTGATTGCAGTTATTTTTGCAGACTATAAAAATGTGCAAATGCTTTTTCTCATACAGTATATAGGCCTCTGTCCAGGCCAAACACTTTTATCCTTTAAGGTTTCCCACCCCACCCCACCCCTAGTATATTTTTCTGGCTTGTCTATATGCTTATATGTTGGGAAAGATTGAGTTCTTCTTCTTCTTCTTCTTCTTCTTCTTCTTCTTCTTCTTCTTCTTCTTCTTCTTCTTCTTCTTCTTCTTCTTCTTCTTCTTCTTCTTCTTCTTCTTCTTCTTCTTCTTCTTCTTCTTCTTCTTCTTCTTTCTTCTTCTTCTTCTTCTTCTTCTTCTTCTTCTTCTTCTTCTTCTTCTTCTTCTTCTTCTTCTTCTTCTTCTTCTTCTTCTTCTTCTTCTTCTTCTTCTTCTTCTCCTCCTCCTCCTCCTCCTCCTCCTCCTCCTCCTCCTCCTCCTCCTCCTCCTCCTCCTCCTCCTCCTCCTCCTCCTCTTTAAATTGCCTGATTTGGATTGTTTTTAAATTCTTTACCATTATAAGGATTTTTTTTAAAAAAGGAAGAATTGTCGTTTCGAATTTCTTTTCAGACTTTCCTTTAAAAATCTCCTCACCCACCCTGCGCACAACTGCACTGGGTGTTCCTCAGCTGTACATTTTGTCTTTGGCTATTTTATCTTCAGCCGCTGGGATTTTCTGTCCCATTTCCCCACAGTTGTCTTCGTTTACCTCAGTGTTCCTCAAACTTGGCAACTTTAAGACTTGTGGACTTCAACTCCCAGAATTCTCCAGCCAGAATTCTGGGAGTTGAAGTCCACCAGTCTTAAAGTTGCCAAGTTTGAAGACCTCTGGTTTAGCTGTTCTCCTCTATCAATATGTGGCCTTCCCCGATCTTCCGGATGTGCTTTCCAGATGAATTGGATTTCAACTTCCATCAGCGTCGTTTTTTAAACTTGGTAACTTTAAGATGCCGGCTGGGGAATTCTGGGAATTGAAGTCCATACATTGTAGAGTTGCCAAGCTTGGGAAAAAAAACACCACTCCAGGCTATGAAGTTATGGATTTTTTAATAGCATCTGGACAACAGCAGTTTGGAGGAAAGCAGGCATTAATTTGCTTTTTGCTTGACCTTGGCTTTCTCCAGTTTCATCATCATCATCCTTCTTAGTTTGGCTCTCCAGAATAACTCCTAAATTATTTATACTGTAATAATTTACTAGTTAGGATTATGGCTCTCTTCTTTGGGTTCAGCCTCACAACCACTATCAATAATCACTGCTCAGGTAATGCCCAAGTTACAATAGCCTCAGAAAAAGTGACTTACAACCCATCCTCGAAGTTACGACCGTCGTGCCACCCCTGTGGCCATTTGATCATAGTCCAGGCACTTGGAAACCGGCTCACATTTATCAAGGTTGCAGCAGATTTTCCACCTGGCTTCCAACAAGCAATTGGGGAAGCCTGATTCCCTTAACAGCAATACAATTCACTTAACAACCACTGTGATTCATTTAAGGACTGCAGTAAAAATGACTGTAAAATTGGGTAAAATGTTATGCTTTAGAAAGGTGTGACCTGTCATAGTAATTTTAAAGCTTTGCAGCATCTTTTTTGAGATACTACATGGAAGTATTGATATATATATATAGTGAGATGAACATCACTATGCCTGATAATTGATTTTTTTTGGAGGGGGAGTTTATTTTTAATCCAACTGCTGACTGGAACTAAGCAACCCTGTAATTTATCTTCTCAAGCGACGAATGTTTGCATATTACCATTTAAAGATAAAAAGAGAGGGTGTTTTTTTTACACATTAGCTTTTCTTTTTAAAAAAACAAAGTTTGATTTTGCTTATCTCCTGTGAGATTGGATTTTCTCCCAAAAGGGGAAGGAAGAACTAAACATCTAGTCATTATGCTTATATGCTATGTAGCCGGGAAGTGGAACAACTGAAATTATTGCACCTTGTGCATGTTTACCGTTTAGTTGCCAGAAAGACAACGTTGTCCTCTGTTACAATGGGATTAGGAGACCAGATAAAATGCCCCCTGGAAGATAAGTGGCAGCAATAGGGGACTATGGCAGGAGGAGGATACTCAAAGGACCTCTGGGTTTATGAACTCCAGGTTTCCAGACTATGGCCTCAACCATCGCTATAGTATTAGAGATGACTCAGGGTGTAGAGCAAATTAGCAGCTCTGTGCATGCATTATCTCGCAATCAGATAGAGGAGCTAATGACGTGTTTTTTTCTAACTGAGCTTCAGAATGTGCTGAAAATTGCAATCTGTATATAGCTTGCTCTCCAGACTATCCTGATCTCTATTTTAAAACTATTTCTCTTGCTATAAGTTCATGTCTTTAACTTATAGCAGTTATTCTACATTCTAATTTTCTAGCAGGCGTGTTTTTTATTATTATTTTTATTTAATGCTCAGATCAATGTTCCAAGCCATATTCTTTTTCTAAACTGTGATTTTCTTCAGGGGTGGGGTCTACTTACCTTCCCTACCGCTTCACATCGCGTCGGAAGTGTGGGTTTTCTCGCTTCGTTTCTCGCTTCGTGCGCGGGTGCGTCCCCATCACGTCATGCAAATGACCCTTGGTGCATGCGCAGAAGGCTCTGCACATGCGCAGAGGGTTCTTTGCCAGTCGCTTTCAGGAAGCAGTGACTGGAGGACCGGTTCGGGGGCGTGGCCAGCCAGCCGTCGCTGCCGGTTTGGCAAGCGGGGGCAAATTCCCACCACCGGTACGGGCGAACCGTTCCAAACCGGCAGCAACCCAACACTGATTTTCTTGTAACTGCTTTTTGCAAATAGTTCCAATAAAAAAGATACATCCACACATCTCCACCCTTAGTTTGAGGTTTACTTCCTGTTATTCATACCATAGTCATACTTGTACAAAAAGCAAATGCTATTCTTAATACATGAAATATAATCTATTGGCCCTTCTCCTCTTATCCTTTTTAGAAAAATGTATGCAAGCCACAATCGAATGATTCAAGTAGCCTGCTATTAAATCTACCTTCTTCCAATCTAATGCATTTCCTACCTGTTATGACTGAATTTCCTTAAAAATCTACATAATTTATAATTCTACATAAAAAGTAGTTTTGCAGTCCTTCCCAACATGAATATAGATATACTGTATATTGAAAACAAAAGTCTTAGCTTTATTGTCCTGTACACATAGTCCTCGACTTAAACGGTTCATTTAGTGACTGTTTGATGTTATAATGGCACTGAAAAAAGTAATTTATGATTGTCTTTCACACTTACAACTGTTGTGATCAAAATTCAGATGCTTGCCAACTGACGCATATTTATAGAATAGAATAACAGAGTTGGAAAGGACCTTGGAGGTCTTCTAGTCCAACCCCCTGCTTAGGCAGGAAACCCTACACCACTTCAGACAAATAGTTGTCCAATCCCTTCTTGAAAACTTCCAGTGTTAGAGTATTTACAACTTCTGGAGGCAAGCTGTTCCACAGCTGTTCAACATTAATTGTTCTAACTTTCAGGAAATTTCTCCTTAGTTCTAAGTTGCTTCTCTCCTTGATTAGTTTCCATCCATTGCTTCTTGTTCTACCCTCAGGTGCTTTGGATAATAGTTTGACTCCCTCTTCTTTGTGGCAACCCCTGAGATATTGGAACACTGCTATCATGTCTCCCCTGGTCCTTCTTTTCATTAAACTAGACATACCCAGTTCCTGCAACCGTTCTTCATATGTTTTAGCCTCCAGTCCCCTAATCATCTTTGTTGCTCTTCTCTGCACTCTTTCTAGAGTCTCAACATCCTTTTTGCATCGTGGCGACCAAAACTGAATGCAGTATTCCAAGTGTGGCCTTACCAAGGCATTATAAAGTGGTATTAACACTTCGCGTGATCTTGATTCTATCCCTCTGTTAATGCAGCCTAGAACTGTGTTGGCTTTTTTAATGACATTTTTAATGACATTTTTATGTCATTTTATGACATTTTCTAAATGACATTTTTATGACATTTGCAGGGTCCTGGGGTCATGTGATCCACCTTTTGCAACTTTCTGACAAGCAAAGTCAATGGCGACATCAGATTCACTTAACAACCGTGCTACTAACTTAACTGTAGTGATTCACTTAACAACTGTGGCAAGAAAGGTTGTAAAATGGGCAACACACGCTTAACAAATATCTCACTTAGGAACAGAAATTTTGGGCTCAATGGTGGTCGTATGTTGAGGACTACCTGTATAGCCAATGCCTCGCTAGACATAGGATTGCTATGGTTCCAACATATCTAGAGGTATTAAGATGGGAGAGGATTTCAACTGAAACCATTTGTCCATCATTGCCTACATTGACCTACAGTGTAGGGTTGTATCCAGAGGTGGGTTCCTCCCGGTTCGCACTGGTTCTATAGAACCAGTAGTAAACCGGTGGTGACATCACAGAGCCGGTTCTGTCAGTGCCGGTCCATGGACGCCGCCATCTTGTTTTTGCTGGTTTTTGCTTCTGCGCATGTGCAGAAGCTGAATTTTCGGCACTGCGCATGCGCCACCATCTTGTTTTTTGCTTCTTCTTTTTTGCTATTTTTTTTGCTTGTTTTCGGCACTGCGCATGCACGTGCGGTGCGTGCGGCCATGGGAGGAAGAGAACCGGCGGCAAGGTAAGTTAGAACCCACCCCTGGTTGTATCAAACCACAACTGTAAAGTGTGAGATAGAAAAACAGTAAGCATCACCACACAAAGAAAGGATGAGGTTTAAGCCAGATGTTGGGTCACCAAAATGGGGCCAGGATCCTCTTGATTGCAATGGCAGAAGATTCAGTTGATGGCTGAACTTTGTTCCTTGTTCATCTGAATGGTCATTCATCATGAGATGGAGCAATTCAGTTTGCTTTTCTGCCACTCAGCTATGGTAAATTGCCAATCACCATGTTCTCCCCACATTTAAGAAACTCATAAAAATGAATTGGCCTGGGAGAGAAGGTGGGGAGCCAGTTTATGACCAGTTACTAATTGGAAACGGCTGTTTACCAGCAATAAAACACTGTTTGCAAACAAATTTAAAGACCCAAACCTTGTTAGCCAAGGATTATGAATCTTTCTGTTTGGACCTTGATCTGTATTGGGAAGAATGGTAGTGTTCATATGTAAAACGTGGGTCAGAGAGACCCACATTTAAGTCCCCATGTGATCATTATTGGGGTGAACTGGAAATTAAGTCATGGCAACTGGACTCAATGGAAGAAGCTGCTTGAATAGGCGGCAAAACATTTCAAAGAAAAAAGAAAAGTAGCCCAGCTTCCAGACAATTCTACCTGGATGACTGAGACTCTTCATCGACATTATTGGTGAAATTGGGCTCTCTCTCAGCCCAAACCACCTTGTAGTGTTGCTATTATTGGTGGGGTGGGTGGAGTAGACTCAGCGGTGAAATCTACTTACCTTGCCTACCGGTTCAGAAATGCACGCTCTGCATGCACACACTTTTTTACCTGCGCTCCGCTCGTGTGTGTGCTTTTTCACCCTTTGCGCACACACAGAAGGCTTTGTGCATACGCAGAGAGTTAAAAAAAAAGAAAATGGCGATGTCTGGGCGGGTGGGCGGAGCCTCGCACTACCACCGCTACCGGTTCTCCGAACCACGCGCCGTCGCCACTACCGGTACGCCCGTACTGGGCCGAACCGGTAGCATTTCACCCCTGAGTAGACCTCTGGGTAAGCTGCCTTGAACCCCTAAAGCAGTATTTTTCAAGCTTGGGTATTTAAAAGCTGTGGACTTCAACACCCAGAATTGCTTTGCATAGCTTGCAAACATATGATCTCCCATCCTGACCTACGTCCCAAGAAGGCTGTGAGATTAAAAGGATAAATCAGGAACCTTGGTCCACCACCTTGAATTTCTGGAAGAAAAACAATCTGCATGTGATGATATGGGCACGTACAAGTAATCCTCAACTTACGACCGTTCGTTCAGTGACTGAAGTTATGACAGCACTGAAGAAAGTGATCGCTTTTTCTTCAAATCCAGCAAAGAACAAAGTGCTAATATCAAGTCTACAGGCTGGCAGGTGGCTGGCAGTATAATATCTAGAACAGACCCAATTGAGTCCACCTTTTAATGCAATGTTTCTCAATCGTGGTAAGTTGAAGATGCTGGATGGAGAATTCTGGGAGTTGAAGTCCACGTATCTTCAAGTTGCCAAGGTTGAGAAACACTGCTTTGATGAATAACACCAATATAATTCAGCTCGCGTCTGTGTTCTTGTTACAAGTTATAAGATGACCCATTAAATCCTTGAAACAATTACTCCAGTTTTGTGGGTTGTTGGTTGATTGTTGATTTCTCCAGGCTTTGTTGGTTGTTGGTTGTCTTAGTTGTTAGAATCCAAGGGTCCATGTCCTGGCTGAGGTTGGAAGTGCAGATGCATTTCCTCATATCACAAAAGATTATAGCTAAACAAGGTTAAGTAGCCAATCGAATGACATCTTGGGAAAAGAAGAAACCCCCCCCCCCTTAGGGAAGGGAAGAAAGTGGGGAGGAAAAAGCAGAGAGAATAAAAGAGGTTGGGGGCTACAGCAACAATGAATCTTTATGGGGAGGGAAAGAGCTTTCATAACAGGAACCATCCCAGAAAATACCTGTGGTTTGGCATGCATTGTTGGTCTGGCCAAAATATGTACCTGGCAGCCTTGCCCTCTGATTAATGCTACCCTCTGGTATTTCAATGGATCTCGAAATTATGGGTGGGTGAGGGGTGTCCACAGAAGAGCAGAAGGGCTTGTCAAGTCCTTTCAAAAGCAAGAAATCCTGAAAAAGGGAAGAAGGAGGGGGTAAAGAAGAGGAACGGCGGTGATGTTTGCAAAAACTTGCAAAATTTGATCTTTGGAAGCAAAAGTGTTTGGAAATGGCCTTTGACAAAGTCCCATCCAGCCAAACTATCTTTGATCTCATTTCATTTGGCTAACAGGTAGCTAGCTAGGATGAACTTTTTTGACGCACCTTAATGCCAGCATGCCAAGCTCCTCATTCCGGACCCCTTCCTGGTCTTTTGAAACCGCATTGATCAACTCCACATTTGTCCTGCTCCAGTTTTCTTCCGACATTCTCTGAAACATTTGTCTCTATGTTGGCTTTCCAAAGCATTACAAAAACAACCCTTTTGCCAAAGCAGGGTTGAGTAGATCAAAGCCGTGTACAATGAGTTCAGCTCTTCTGCATGCTAAATGATTTTTTAAAAATATGCGTTGAGTCACTTACCTCTTTTTAAAAAAAAAAAAAACGACAACAACAAGACATGACTGCAATTCATAAGACTTGAAAGAGAAAAATCAGTGTTCATTAAAAGCAGACCAAAACAATGCTCAAGAAGGTTATAATCGGAAGCATATTTACTAGGGAGCAATCCTAATTTAAACACAGGGTAGTAAACAGTGCTTTTATTGTTCAGATGACAAATCAGCAGCTGGCCTTTATTTCATGTGATTATTTTACCTTGGTGGCTAAATTATCTGGCCGTCTTTCAAAGTAATGCAACTCCCATCATGGGGGTTGAGGAGTGGCACAATTCCCAGGGACCATTTTCCACTTACAGCTCACTATGTGCAAATACGCCTTGGAAATACTCAGCCAGGCTTCATAATCTTGCCTTCTGTTGTGGCTTGCCCGCGTCCCGTGCAGCTGGTCATGGATCCAGAGGACCAAGAGCCGACTGTGGCGCAGCACTATCACCCCGTGCACCTGGCACCTGAGTCCGATAGCGAGGAGGACTCAGTGCCAGAGGATGAAAGCCAACCAGGGCCTTCTGTACCTCCTCAGTTGGAGCTGAGTGACTCAGCAGAAGAGGAGGAGTCTCTGCTTGATGCTAGGGCACGCAGGGCAGCTAGCAGGCAAGAATGGCTCTGCAGGAGGAGGTCTCCTCGCATGTAGAGCTGCAGGCTAATTGGCCACGCCCTAAGGCTATTTAAGGCTTCAGCACGCTGAAGCCGATGCTGGAAGCAACTCGTTGCATTCTTCTCACCATGTTCGCTGCTCTTGGACTTTCTACGGCTTTGATTTCTGGATTTTTGGTTCGTGAAATAATTAATTCTGGGCTTTCTGCCAACTTCTGTGAGTTACTGATAACTGAGGACTAATTGCTTGTTTTAATTGGGGGTTTGAAGAGTATATCTATAGAGTATATCTATAGCGATGCAAATACAGTTGCCTTAGCTTGATGAGATTTCTGTCTATAGGTGAGGAACAGTAAAGGAAACTACTCGGAGGTAATTCCACGTGTCTTTTTTTTGTTGTTCCTGGGGTGCCTGACATCAACATGCCGACATAATGGAAAGAAATTGATGCTTAATTTCCTGGCATAGACTGGAAGGGGCAAAAGATGCAGGGGAATCCACCAATTGGGAGGCTGTGTTAACTACAGTATATTCTGGGTTTTATTGTTGATAAGATTCTCAGTCATCCAGGTAGTAGAGATGTCTGGAAGTTGAGTCATGGCAACAGGACTGGTTTTCTTTTTTGGTTTGAAACGTTTCACTACTTATCGGAGTAGCTGCTTCAGTCTGAGCACTATGGAGGAAGAAGTTCAAATCCGAAAGGGATTTCCGAATTCAGCTTTATTTTCAGCAGGTTAATGTAGGGGAGACAGGCATCTTAAGACTGCAGTGTGGAAAAACAAAAAATGGTTATACACAACAGGCTTTGTTGGATTTCAGCTGCTAAAATTCTCAGTAGTGGTGATGTTAGCTGGGGGATTCTGAAGTTCACACATCTGTATGGTAATTGCACTCTGGGAAGGCTGGAAAAGAATCTCTGTTTAAGAGCCTCAACATGCATGAAAACATATTTGTAACTTTGTTTTTTTTTCTAAACCATCTCACCAGGGGCGTGTTCCTAATTTTTTTACTACCACTCTGTGGGCGTGGCTTATTTTTGTGGGTGTGGCTTGCCAGACATGTGACCGGGTGGGCGTGGCTTCTCAGACTGCTGAAGGGAGGGGAACTGAGATAGGTCCTGCCGCCCATTCCCCCTCCCCTCAGCAGCTCGAGAAGCCTCGAACGTGCAAAAATGCCTAGGATCATCACCATGCGTTCGTGGCTTCTCGGACTGCTGAAGGGAGGGGAATAGATATAGCTCCTGCCGCCCATTCTTTCAGCGTCTCACGCGCTCCCTCAGCCATCCTCCCCTGCTTGGACTCATTGTGGGGTAGGAAGACAGCGCATGCGCAGTGCCGAAAGCTTGGCTTCGGGGCATGCGCAGAAGATTTTTTAAAAAAAATTAATTTTTTTTTAAAAATGGCGGCACCCAGGCACCGGCAACTGACCGCACCGGTACTGTGACATCACCAGCGGGCCGCTACCGGTGCTATAGAGTGGACCGCACCTGTAGGAACCCACCACTGCATCTCACATAAGAGACTTGGTGGAATATGAAGATTTGAGGCATACATTTAGACTGGTTTTAACAAAACAACAACAACAACAACAACAGCAACAGAGTTGGAAGGGACCTTGGAGGTCTTCTAGTCCAACCCCCTGCTTAGGCAGGAAACCCTACATCACTTCAGACAAATAGTTATCAAACATCTTCTTAAAAACTTCCAGTGTTGGAGCATTCACAACTTCTGGAGGCAAGCCGTTCCACTGATTAATTGTTCTAACTGTCAGGAAGTTTCTCCTTAGTTCTAAGTTGCTTCTCTCCTTGTTTAGTTTCTACCCATTACTTCTTGTTCTACCCTCAGGTGCTTTGGAGAACAGCCTGACTCCCTCTTCTTTGTGGCAACCCCTGAGATATTGGAGCACTGCTATCATGTCTCCCTTAGTCCTTCTTTTCATTAAACTAGACATACCCAGTTCCTGCAACTGTTCTTCATATGTTTTAGCCTCCAGTCCCCTAATCATCTTTGTTGCTCTTCTCTGCACTCTTTCCATAAATAAATAAGATGCCTTTCTCTGATCCCAAAAACTTTCTTGCAGGATTGCTTAGATACAATTCAGGCTCACCATAAATGACCAACTATGATACTACCTGAAATGATCTGTTAAATTACAGCAGTTTTCAAGCTGCCAGGAAAATTTTTCCCTAAAAGCTTTGACCTAAATTGAATCTATGCAGGCTAAACCAGAAATAATGCAGGAAAATATTTGGTGTTATTTTTCCCCCTCATCTTCTCATTTGGTTTCCCCTCTTGACATATATTCACTGATTTTGCAGCCATCATTCCTATTTTTAATTTAAAGTTGAGCATAACAATTTGCAAATTGTAGTTTGTAGATTTTAAGCTAAGGATTCCAGTTAGGTTGATAAATAAATTGCCAACTTAATAATATAACATTCCTGCTTGAAATGTAGAGCTTTGAATTTGTGTACAAAAGAATATAAGTACTCTTTGACTTACAATCATTCATTTAGTGAATGCTCAAAGTTACAACAGCACTAAAAAAGTGATTTACAACCAGTCCTCGCACTTACAACCATCAAAGCATGTCAGAGTAATGATGATTTAATAGCTGACCAGCTGATGTAAGGCTGTAAACTGAAATGCTGATGCAATGAGAATGAGTCAGCAGGGTTATTGCCCCTTTAAGACTGAGGATGAGCCAGCAGGGTTATTGCCAGTTTAAGAAGCTGTCTATATAAGGGAGGCCATAAGAGGGTGTCTCTCCTCATGTATCTCTCTCCTCGTTGTGTTCAATCTGCATTTATTTTATTTATTTATTAAAAATTGCATTGTAGTGCTCCGTGTAGAGTTGAAGATTGATTGCTTGCCTGGTATGTGCCTACCACATGTATGTATATTGAAGTCTTGTATATAAACCACCGTTTGTAAGACAAACCTCTGTGTACTGTATTTTGCTCCTGGGTTGTCTCAAAATAGTAGTCACGCTGTGCACACTCTGACACAGCATTAAAATTTGGGTGCTTGGCAAACCCCATGTATTTATAGCAGGTGCAGCATCCTTGGATCACATTATCACCATTTGCAACCTTCCCAGCCAGATTCCAACAAGCAAGGCCAATGGAGGAAGCAGATTGGCTTAACAGCTACATGTTTCACTTAAGAACTGCAGTGATTCATTTAAACATGGCAAAAAAGGTTGTAAAATCAGACGTGAGTCACTTAACAACTGAGTTGCTTTATCAATGGAAATTCTGGTCCTGATTGTGCTCTTAAGTCAAAGATTACCTGTCTATGGACATTCTCAATCATCCAGGTCATGGTTATCCCAAAGGTGCTTTTTCAAGGGGCAACTGGACTGTCTTGGTTTCAGACGTACAGATGTTTCACTTCTGAAGAAGCTCCTTGGATGAGACAAGAAAGGTCTTCAAAGAAAAACAAGGAAGTCCAGTTGCCTCTTGAAAGAGCACCTTTGGGTCAAGGATTACCTGTTTAAGAATGTCCTTGCTGGATCAGGCCAAGGCTTACATTGGCCAATCAGATGCCTCTGGTGCCACTCATAAGAAGATGGTGGAGACAATGTTCTCTTCCTTAAAGCTGGCAAGCATTTGGAGGCCTCCTGCCCATAACCCAGATTTAATACTAAATCTCCAAGACCACAAGTCCTTGAAATTGCCCATCGTGAATTTATTCCATTCCTGGTTACATTCATGTGGATATTCAGGATGTCAATGCACATGCAATACACTCTTGCTGTTTGTTTGTTTGGTTTTGCTTAATGTGTTTCATAACCCCAATCATGGCTGGTAAATTATAGGCTTCGGAAGGAGCGGACAACGCTTTAGTGTCCAGTGGCCACCCGTAAACTCTTTTGCGGTACCAAGGGCAAAGTGGGTGAGACCACAAATGGAGCAGGGTTTGGATATTCCATGTTTTTCTTGGACTGGGTAGCACTTTGTGTTTTTGGAAAACATATTACACCTAGGCTAGGGCTTTACCATACTGTTTTTGTGTAGTTCCTACCTCAAAGTGATGGAATTGTGTGCTGCCAAATCTTTAGCAGGTCTGATCAGAGAGATTTTCCATAGCACAGCCAAAATGGTTGTGGGTACACACAGCCTCACCCTGGCTTATTCATTTCATGCAGCAAGAACCAGCTGATTAGTGGTGGCCTTGAAAGCCAATTCAGAACCTTCTTTCAAAAGATATCTGGTGTTGTTGTTTTTTTGTCTTTCCCCAAAACGCTTAAGGGTTGTAATCGGAGGAAACGTCTAAGAGAGCTTTGCTTTAGTTTTTAAAAAGCTTCCACTACAGTCCCAGAATTTTCTGGAGGGGAAGAATAACTGTTAAATTGGATAAATTTGTAAATTAGATATAGTCAAATCAAATCAAATCTTTATTATGGTCATATAGACCAACACAAGGAGGGTGGAGTCCAGTCAATTAAAAAGCACAGATGATGCATAAATTTTCAAATGTAACTCTAGAAGATATATTAAAGCAGAAAGTAAACATAAAATCAAAATAAAGTATATATAAAATCAAGTCTAACAGAATTTTAAAGGAGGGGAGCATAAAGTGGTTATGGAAGACTCCTTTTTTTATGACCCTGTAATCCTTTAATTCAGGGTACAGCGACTGAATGGAGCTGAGCATTTACTGGCTGGATGCCCTTCCTGATGCCACACAGAGTTAGCAGCAGATATTTTTTCTTCGCACCCTAGGAGAGAAACATCTGCCGCTACCTAGGATTGAACTCTCAATCTTCCAAGTGAGAGGCGAGCGTCTTCACTACTAGGCCACCATTGATATGGAAGACTATATCTGTCAAATTACAGAGCACTGTAGTGTGGCGAACTAGATAATATGTCTAGTTTATGGTACAGGTCATCATCCGACGAATTTTAAGTGTGCTGCCCAGAACCTAGCAATGTTATATGTTGTAGGAGGGTTAGTATCTGCAAGGAACAGGGAGGTTTAGGAATGCCCTGTGCACTCTGGGTATTTATGCATTAATGGTGAGATGAGGCTACTACAATCATCACTGTAATATAGGCACTGGAGGTATTTAGGTTAAGTATGCTGGGGGAGGCATAGTCCCTCTTGGTTTCCCTGGCAATAAAGGTTTATTTATTTATTTATAAAATTTATTGGCCGCCCATCTTATTCTAGGGCAGTGATGGCGAACCTATGGCACGCGTGCCATAGGTGGCACGCGGAGCCATATCTGAGGGCACGCGAGGCGTTGTCCTATGTCAGCTCAAGCATGCATGTGCGTGCTGGCCAGCTGATTTTCGGCTGTTTTCGCTCTCCCCAGGCTTCAGGAAAGCCTCCTGAAGCCTGGGGACGGCAAAAAACGGCCCAACCGGAAGTTCATTTCTGAACTTCCGGTTGGGCCATTTTTTGCTCTCCCCAGGTTTCAGGAGGCTTTCCTGAACCCTGGGGACAGCGAAAAATGACCCAACAGGCCTACCAGAAGTCTGGAGGCTTCAGTGAGGCCTGAATGCATGCGCAGGGGGGCAGTGCGGAGGTTGTGCGCATGCATGGGGGGAGGGCATTGCATTATGGGTGTGGGCACGCGCGCTCACCCAATCGCTCGCATGTGCACCCTTTTGGCACCCGAGCCAAAAAAGGTTCGCCATCACTGTTCTAGGGTAACTCTGAGTGGCTTACAATCATAAAAATATGTCTATACATATACAATTAAAACATACCATATTTTTCGGTGTATAAGACGCACCTTTTTCCTCCCTAAAAGTGGCTGAAAATTTGGATGCGTCTTATACTTCGAATGTAGCTTTTTCGAAGCTTTTTTCCAGCCCTAACTAGGTGCTAACAGATCTTCCCAGCTCTTACCTTGCAGGCTCTTTCATTGTTACTCTCTCCAAAGAATGCTTTTCCAGCCCTAAGTCTTTGCAGGGTTTTTTTCATTGCTCTACTTGCTCCGAATAAGTTTTTTTCTAGCCCTAACCAGGTGCTAACAATCTTCCCAGCTCTTACTGGCTTGCAGGCTCTTTCATTGCTACTCCCTCCGAAGAAGGTTTTTTAAAGCCCTAACCAGGGGATAAAATAATGTGCTGAAGCTGACCAGACTAAGGACGCTAGCCAGATGAATACCTGGTAGGCAGATTTCCCCCCCCCCCTATTTTCCTCCCCAAAAACTAAGGTGCGTCTTATACTCCGAAAAATACGGTAATTAAAATCAAACATTAAAACCTAAGGACATATGGGAAACAAGGCCAGGGACTTGGTAGCTCCAACTGGCACTCTCTGTTGGCGACACGCTCTTTAAGGAGTGCTTTGGCCTGATCATACCCCATGCTGAGTAGAAGACCTGGAGAGAAGCCCGAGGATGAGATTTTAGTTGCCACTGCATTTTTCCATGTGGATTGAAAGTCATCACTCATATTTAATGGGGCAGGGACAAGGGAATAAAAAGATAGTCTGAGCCAACAGTTGAGTATGGATATGGTCATCCAAACTCCAGCCTCCACTTTCATGAGGCCCATCTCTTGTCACAGGATGGCATCAGAGACACAATTTGAGACTTGAAGGTCCTATCAGACATTTGGATTAAACAAGTTTTAATGGTGCAAAATTGGAGAAGGGCCCCAGCTGGGCGCCATAAAGAAGTTGTGCTATTGGCTTGGTTTCAGATCATTTGAGTGCTGCAGGGAAACAGTGCCCACCTCTTGTCTTAAGGAATGTAAGGATGGCATAGGAGCTCCTTTGTGCATTTTCAGCATCATCGGCCCCACAAGTTTTCTTACTGCCAACAGAATGAAGGAGACTCCTCTCAGGCATTTGAAAGAGGAGACCTGCTCCATCTTGTTTCTATCTATGCTGCAGGAGGAGATGGGTAGAGATAGATAGACGGATAGATGGACGGACAGGCAGGCAGGCAGGCAGGCAGGCAGATGAGAGAGAAAGAGAGCGATATATACTGTAGGTTTTTCATGACTCAATCCAATTCTTTTGCTCTAGGCATCTAAAATATGAACTCTCCCCTGTAGTTCCGCGGGGCTCCTCGACAGACTATTCAGCATATAGTGAGGGAATGCCCCAACAGAAGATATCCAGGAGACTGTAGGGACTTTCTCTGCACAACAACGGCAGCTACTGACTGGATCTCCAAATTTGATATTAAGCTTTGAAATGTTATTTCTGTTTTCCTTTTTAAGTTTTTCTTACTGCTTTAACTGTTTTTAATTTGTAAAAATGAAGTGTTTTAATATTGTGTGTGACCAGCCATACGCTAAATAAATCCCCTGTAGTGAGCCGATTATAATTCTTGCAATCCATTACGCTTGGAATACAAGACTCCCAAATGTCTACAGAGAACTTGTGTTTAGCAGTAGCCAGCATCCAGAGGGGAGAAGAAAGCACTGGGATGGGGGTGGAATGGGGAGATAGCAATAGCAATAGCACTTAGACTTATATACCACTTCATAGTGCTTTACAGCCCTCTCTAAACGGTTTACAGAGTCAGCCTATTGCCCCCAACAATCTGGGTCCTCATTTTACCCACCTCGGAAGGATGGAAGGCTGAGTCAACCTTGAGCCGATGAGATTTGAACTGCCGAACTGCAGCTAGCAGTCAGCTGAAGTAGCTTGCAGTGCTGCACTCTAACCACTGCACACCTAGATGATATTCACTCCAAAGAGAGAGGGAAAATAAGGCTCCTTTTATGCCACAATTAATAAAGAGAGATGGCCTGCCTCTGAAACACTTAAAGGTTTCCTCCTGCACATTCCAGTCTGATTTGTACCCTTCACAAAACATCTCCTGTCAAAGCAGGAAGGTGGAGCCATCTAAGAAGTTGAAGGCAACTCAAGAATTAGGTGGAAGTGAATTGGTGAAAGATGGCCATGAGGTTTGAGCAATCTGCCTGGCCCTTTTACTTCAAGCATCAGGAGCCACATTGTCTGCAGAACAGGTAGGATAAGAAGCAATGGATGGAAACTAATCAAGGAGAGAAGCAATCTAGAATTAAGGAGAAATTTCCTGGCAGTGAGAACCATTAATCAGTGGAACAACTTGCCTTCAGAAGTTGTGGGTTCTTCAACAGTGGAGGTTTTCAATAAGAGATTGAATAGCCATTTGTCTATAAAAGGTATAGGATTTCCTGTTTGAGCAGGGATTGGACTAGAGCAGTGTTTCCCAAAGTACCCCCAGGGGTACAGGAAGAGTTTGGTGGGGGTACGCGTTGCACTGGAGTTTGGTGGGGATCATGTGGGAATATCCACTGCACCGTGCTTAGCTGCGCCCACAGAACAAGGAAAGAAATAGGCGCGTATCGCAGTTTTTACATGGGAACTGGGGCCATCGTACATCGTATCGCAACTCATTATGGCGGGAACTTCTGCGCATCCTTCGCGCAGCTCGGGTTCGGCCATTTTTAAACTGCAGGAACATTAACAGTTGACGTTGAGCCGCGGAGCTGTTTAAATGCCGGAGAATTGCAGTGTTATCTAACGGTTAGACAGTCTTGTGAGGCGTGACATGGCGTGAATATACTGCACTTCGTTACAGAGACAACTTACTTCTTTAATAGTTAGTTCCGGGCGCCTGTTATCGTGCTGTAGTAAGTTCCACTGATTTTGATTATTTTTATAAAATACAATTTTTATCCCTAACAGAGATTATTTTATTTAATAAATGTTCTTTATAATATAACTTTCGTTTATTTTGCATATGTACCAAAAAAAGAAAAAATAAATATATTTTGATTTTTATTAAAGCATATGTTTTTTATGAGGGGTACTCAGAGTTATGAAAATTATAGAAGGGGTACACATATGTCAAAAGTTTGGGAAACACTGGTCTAGAGGATCTCCAAGGTCAGTTCCAACTCTATTATTCTGTTATTCTGCTCCAGTATCCAACACAAAAGTGATGCCTGCCGTCATGTGAAGATCTGGCTACTTAACTTGCAGTCTGATGCCTTCTCCAAATATGGGGGTGGAGAAGTAGCCAAAAGAAGGGGTGTGGTTGCTCTTCTGGTTCATAGAAGATTAACATTTCAAGCAATTTTTTTATATTTTTGGCAGTGAAATTAAATTTTAGCACTTTTAAGTAATGTATAACAAATTATAAAAAGGTAGAATAATTCAAAACATAAGCAGAAAAAAGGGTCATGAAATATTTAAAAAAATACTAGTATAATTTTATACTAATAATGTAACGCATAAATAAAACAAAAACTAAACCAAGGAAAAAAAAGATCAAAAAAACAAAAAAACTCCCAAATGTTTAAAGACCCTAACAACATTTAACAATTTGCAATACTAAATATTTAAGATATGTTATGTAGATGTCACTGCTTATAAAAGATACCATCTAATACTATATTATAATCAAATCCAGTATTATCTATACCAGTGATGGCGAACCTTTTTTTCCTCGGGTGCCGAAATAGTGTGTGCGCGCGCTATCGCACGCACGTGTGTGCCAACACCCATAATTCAAAGCCCCCCACTTGCTCCACCCCCCCTGCGCATGCGTGCACGACCCCCCCACTCCCCCGTTTCCCGACTTCCAGTGGACCTGGTAGGCCCATTTTTTGCCCTCCCCAGGCTCCAGAGGCTTTCTTGGAGCTTGGGGAGTGCAAAAACGCTCCCCCCGCCACCCCAGAGGCCCTCCGGAGGCTGAAATCGCCCTCCCAGAGCCTCTGCGCAAGCTAAAAATCAGCTGGCGGGCACACACATGCGCGCTGTTGCTGAGCTAGGGCAACGGCTCGCGTGCCAGCAGATATGGCTCCGCGTGCCACCTGTGGCACCCCGTGCCATAAGTTCGCCATCACTGTGCTAGGTTGTCAGCAGCTGGCGAGGGCAGAAGCATTTACCATCCAGAACTTTATGAAACTTCATAGCATTGCTTAGAATATAGAACTGTGGCTGATGTTGAGAGCCTGTTTTGAGAGCCTGTTTTGAAATGGTCTCCAAAATGGCTACAGGTAGTCCTTGACTTATGACTGGTCACTTATTGACCATTCAAAATTCTGATGGACCTACCTGAGGGTACTTAAGACCCAGATTTGAAATTCTGATGGTCACCTCCCCTGGTCAAATGACTGCACTTTGGGCACATAGCAACCAGACCATATTTATGGCTGTTTACAGCATCTCATGGTTTCTTGATTGCGTTTTATGGCTGTTTTGCCGAAAATGGAACCTTACTTCTAGTTTCCAGCAAAACGATACCCATAGAGAGCTATTGGCACCCATAGCAAACTACGTCCATAGTGAACCACAGAAAAGGCTGTAAAATCGGGTCACTCACATGACCAGCCCCCTTTCTGACCATCATGAGTTATGACAGTGATGGTGAACCTTTTTTCCCTTGGGTGCCGAAAAGCACACACACACATACGCTATCACGCACGCACGCGTGCCCACACCCATAATTTAATGTCCCCCACACACGTTGCAACCCCCTATGCAGGCGTGCATACCCCCCCCCATTTCCCGACTTCTGGTGAGCTCGGTAGGCCCATTTTTTGCCCACCCCAGGCTCCAGAGGCTTCCCTGGAGCCTGGGGAGGGCGAAAACGGCCTGCCCCCCCAGAGGCCCTCCGGAGGCTGGAAACTGCCCATTTCCCGACTTCCGGTGAGCCCGATAGGCCCATTTTTCACCCTCCCCAGTCTCCAGAGCTTTCTTGGAGCCTGGGGAGATTGAAAACGCCCTCTCCCGCCCCCTCCAGAGGCCCTCTGGAGGCCGAAAACGCCCTCCAAGAGCCTCCGGGCGAGCCGAAAATCAGCTGGCCAGTACACACATGCATGCTGGAGCTGAGCTAGGGCAACGGCTCACGTGCTGGCAGATATGGCTCCGCGTGCCACCTGTGGTAGACCTGACCAGTCCCAAAGCAGCTGTTCAGATGGTGAGTTGATGAGTTTCTTCCCCGATCTTCTCTCTATTTCCCAATGGTGAACCACTCCAATATTTTTGTATTTATATCAGAGGTTATAAGGAACTTCATGGGCCTCAAGATTGTGCATGCCCTGGTAGAAAATGCTGTAGGATCAAATCTTCCGCTGTGGAGGTTTAGCAAGAAGAATATCACAAACCAGGTTTTTTTTCCTTCGTGTGACAGTAGTTGAGGATCTGATAGCCAGACACGTGCTTGTTTCTGGATATGAATTCTTCTATGCAGTCCATAATACCAGGTGTGCCTGCCAAAATTTAATATGCCACAGAGGTTCCAGGTCAAGGAATTGGTTAGCACATTCCCCTTTCACAGGAATATGCTGGGTTTGGTCTCGTAAGACTGTTGCCTAGTTACTCTGTGTGGTACCGGCCAAAACCACAGAAACTTTAATGTACTGTGGCATTTTCTTGAAAGTTTTGACTTAAACATTGCTGAGAGTTCGTCTTTGAAAATGCCACGAGCAATGGAAAGAGGGGAGAAAAGGAATTTTTCAAAACTCAGATGGTTTCCAGAATCACTAAGAGAGCAAAAAGTATCTTGCGTCTTCTCTTTGCACATTTGTGATACAATTTATGTGGAAATTGGGGTATTTATTTATTTGTTAAATGTATATGCTTCTCCATCTCACTACCCAAAGCGACTCTAGTTCAGACCTTCTTGTCAATAATAAAAGCATCTGGCGTCCTTCAGATGTTGGTCGATCAGTGCTATGACTGCTGGCAAATGTGGGGTAAAAATTTTCTGGCTGGGAATCATGGGAGTTTTAGTTTAAGTGCAATCTTTTGGTTAGAGAAAGCTGCTGTGTTCATGAAAATAATGGATGCTATTGAGTGGTGGGATTAATTTTTTTTACTACCGGTTCTGTAGGCGTGGTGTGGCTTGGTGGGCATCGCAGAAGGATACTGCAAAATCTCCATTCCCACCCCACTCCAGGGGAAAGATACTGCAAAATCCCCATTTCCTCCCCACTCCTGGGGGAAGGATACTGTAAAATCCTACAGGAGGGCTGTAGCAGCACCAGCTCTGATGATGTTACCTTGTTTGGGTAATGAAATGTCTGCAAGAAAACAGCCAAGCTCAGAGAGCACCAAGGACCCCACAGTTCAACCCTGAGCTACAAATATTCTCCTTTATTGTCATTTTTGCTCAATTTCTAGCTACTTTACACTTTTTTGATGTCTCCATTTCTCTTTCTTTTTCACACAGCCTGCCAGAAAATGTCTGAGTCAATTTGGTTGCAGAGAACAACAGGAAATTAGACGAAGGGCCCGTGTGCCTCTGGGTGTGTCTCCTCCTCAAATCAGAACTGCTGAGTATTTCAAGTAACAAGTAAGTAGATTTGCTGTACTGATGTGAGTTTGCTGACACTATAACCAGTGTCCATTACAAGTTGTTTTCACAGCTGCCAGACAATAACAGAGAGTTCACCAGGTTAAGAGAATCTCTTTTAAGAGATTCAAGGCTGTCAGATATTTTTGAGTCTTCCAAAGCAACAAATTCATACAGTGGGCAGTAAGATTTGGTGAAAAGGAAATCACTTATCCTATATTAGGATCGATCAGATAGAAACCCAATAACTTGATAAGGAAGAAATAGCAATAGCAATAGCACTTAGACTTATATACCGCTTCACAGTGCTTTACAGCCCACTCTAAGCGGTTTACAGAGTTCAGCATATTGCCCCCAACAATCTGGGTCCTCATTTTACCGACCTCAGAAGGATGGAAGGCTGAGTCAACCTTGAGCCGGTGAGATTTGAACAGCTGAACTGCTGAACTAGCGGTCAGCTGAAGTAGCCTGCAGTGCTACTTCAGCAAATGTTTCTTGCAGCGATGTCTACAAGGCACAGTAGTTATTTAGTTAACATACAGTATATATTTATTTAGCTATATTCGCAGGGGTGAAAGCCAGCAGGTTCTGACAGGATCTGGAGAACCGGTAGCGGAAATTTTGAGTAGTTCAGAGAACTGGCAAATACCACCTCTGGTTGGCCCCAGGAGTGGGGTGGGAATGGAGATTTTGCAGTATCCTTCCCCTGCCACGCCCACCAAGCCACGCCCACAGAACCGGTAGTAAAAAAATTGGATTTCACCACTGATATACAGTATATGCTATTCAGATTGATCCATGTCTTGGGAATCAGCTTGGAAACCAGTAAGGAGACCTTGCTGCCCAAAGTGCAAAGGTTTTAGAAGACATAAGATAAGAGCCGAGGTGGCGCAGCGGTTAGAGGCAGTACTGCAGGCCACTTTAGCTGACTGTGATCTGCAGGTCAGTGGTTCAAATCTCACCGGCTCAAGGTTGACTCAGCCTTCCATCCTTCCGAGGTAGGTAAAATGAGGACCCAGATTGTTGGGGGCAATATAAATATACATTGCTTGCTGGTGTAAACCGCTTAGAGAATGCTTGCACTGTGAGGCGGTATATAAATCTCACAAATAAATAAATAAATAAATTGTCAAGAGTAGAGGAGATGGCATGGAGAAACAAGACTGAGGTGGAATAAGCAGCCTAGGAAACAGCCTAAAATTTGCTTGTTTGTTTGTTTGTTTATTTGTAAAGCATAAATGATTATAAGCTATAAAATGTAAGGAATGTATAAAATGTAAGGAATGTATAAAATGTATAAAAATGTAAGGAAACAAAATCAAACGGATCTCATTCACATTAGAATGTAGGAAGGAAGGAAGGAGACATTCAGTCAGGCTTTCCCTGTTTCCTGAGCTTAATGTGTGTGTTTTTGTAACTGTGGTCTAGTTTCTTAAAGTCAACTCCAAGCAGCATGGGACAACTTGCTGTAGCCAACTCGCCATGGCCAATTTGCCACAGCCAACTCGAATGGCCAACTCACCGTGGGATAACTCGCGATGGCCAACTTACCACGGGACAACTGGCTGCAAATTCAACAAGTCAATTGAATTATTTAAAATCATTTTAAAATTAAAAAATTTGCCATTCACATTTCATTTTGTTCCTCCTTCGGCATCCTCTTTTTAATGATTCTATCCCACTGTTTCTATTTCTTCGATATTAGTGTAACTCTTGTCCCACAAGGAGTTGGCTGTGGCAAGTTACAAGTATAGACCTACTCCAAGAGGGAATGGTTCCTCCCCAGCCTTCAGAGACCAGGCGGTGCAAGGCTTGGTTGGGATCAGGGGGGGGTTCCACTTACCTTCGCCACCGGTTCGCATCGCGACGTTTCGCACGTCCCCTCATGCAATTTGGCTTCTGCGCATGCTCAGTAGCAGGAATAAGCCCAAAACACAGCTGAGCAGCTGTGCTTCGGGCGAAGAAATAAAGGTCAGTATTAACCCGCGGGTAGGCGGGCCCTTTTTCAAGCAGTGGAAGGGGGAAAATTCGCAACCCCCCCCAAAAAAAGATGGCGGTGCGCACGGACCGGCACCGACAGTGATGTCACCAGCGGGTCGCTACCGGTTCAGGCGATCTGGTCCGAACCGGGAGGAACCCACCCCTGGTTGGGATCCTGACTAAATGATTGGTGAATTGTATAACCACTTTCACACAATTGCTGCTGAGAACAACTTTAATCTGCCCTGGGCTGAAGATGAAAAAAGCTTTGAAATGAGACTTTCAGGAAGATGGATTTTTGATTCTTTCTTCATTATTGCCAAGATGCCCGCAAAAGGAATGAACATAAAAAGAGCAAAAATCAGAGAACATATGAAGCAGGGGTGAAATGCTACCGGTTCGGCCCGGTTCGGGCGTACCGGTAGCGGCGGCTGGTGGTGGTTCGGAGAACTGGTAGCGGCGGCAGCACAAGGCTCCGCCCACCTGCCCGGATGTCGCCATTTTCTTTTTTTTAACCCTCTGCACATGTGCAAGGCCTTCTGCACATGCGCAGAGGGTGAAAAATCGCGCTCTTCTGAACCGGTAGGGAAGGTAAGTAGATTTCACCGCTGATATGAAGATATTGATTGCAGTGTCCAGTTCAGGATCCCAGCATTATTGACTTCACCATTGTCCGTCCTGGCTAAATTCAGATCAGAAACATCTGATCTGTTGGTTGTTTTCGGGTGGCTTTCACCAGATACATCATCTTGGTCATTATAAGCAGGGGCGGGTTCCTAATTTTTTTACTACCACTCTGTGGGCATGGCTTATTTTGTGGGTGTGGCTTGCCAGCCATGTGACCGGGTGGGCGTGGGCCTTGGGAGCTTGGCAGCGGCCAGAGAAGCGGGGGGGGGGCATTGCCCACCCGCAACGCAGCCCCCGCAGCAGGAGCAGCAAGACCACAGCAGCGGTTCTTCTAGGAGGCTCCGTCCGGCCTGAATGCTTCTCCCCATTCAATGATCCTAGGCTCCTGCCACCCGTTCCTCCTCCCCTCAGCAGCTCGAGAAGCCTGAAACGTGCAAAAATGCCTGGGATCATCACAGCGCGTTCGTGGCTTCTCGGACTGCTGAAGGGAGGGGAATGGAGATAGATCCTGCCGCCCGTTCTTTCAGCATCTCACGCGCTCCCTCAGCCATCCTCCCCTGCTTGGACTCACTGTGGGGTAGGAAGGCAGCACATGCGCAGTGCCGGAAGCTCGGCTTTTGGGCATGCGCAGAAGAATTTTTTTAAAAAAAAATTTAAAAGTTTTTTTTAAAAAATGGCGGCGCCCAGGCACCAGCAACCGACCGCTGTGACGTCACCAGCAGGCCGCTACCGGTGCTATAGAGTGGACCGCACCGGTAGGAACCCACCACTGATTATAAGGAATTGTGTATTTTGTGATCAAATGTAGCTTTCTGGTACATCTTGGTGGTGTTTACATCAAGGAGAACAAATGGTTCACAGTTTAACAATCAATTGTCTATTCTCCATTTCTTCCCCTAGAGGTGTGTTCTATGCTGTTTTCAATCCCAGTTTTGCTTGTTTAAAGTCAAGAAGCTGAGTTTAGCACTTGGTGGCTGTTAAGGACATGCCTTGGTCACTTTCATTGCAATAGTATAGAAATAGTTCACCACAGATCTCTTCTGGATGGTTTGATCATCTCCATCCAGCCTCCATTTCTGGATAGGCTCCCATCCAAGCACTAACCAGATCTGATCCTGCTTAGCTTTCTAACCCAGATGGATTCTGTTCTAGTTGAATCTTTTGATCAAAAGCAGACACATCGATCAGCCCTTCTAGATTCTTTTTTTTATTCAAAAAGTTTTATTAGTACAAAGTACAAACATTTTTCTCTTTTTCTCCCCCCCTTCCCCCCTTCCCCCTCCCCTCCCCCCTTCTCACCCCCCCACCCCCCCTCCGACTTCCCAGAGAAAGCACAGGGCATAGTATTCAATAAAATAAATTTAAATTATACTAACAAATTCTTTTTTTTTTCCAGTTTCACCATTTTTATTGAAAAAGTTTTATTAGTACAGAGTACAAACATTTTTTATTTATTTTTCTCCCCACCCCGCCCCCTTCCCTCCCCCCCCTCCCCGCCCGGACTTCCCAGAGAGAATTCAGGGCGTAATATCAGTAATTACAGAAAAAAGAAAAACCCCTCAACTCCAAATTATACAATGCTAACATCATTAAATTTCTATATTTTCCATTATTTCCAATATAATTCTAAAAGATAAAAAATGAAAAGTAAAAATATATTAATATATATATATTGTTGATAATAATAATAATCTGGGTTAAACAAAGGAAGGAAAACAGTTTTTCCCTCCTCCTTTCAATCAACTTTCTAGACCTATAAAAATTATTAATAATACTAAATCTTTAAAAAAACATTAATAATAATAATAATCTCATGATTAACTAAAACCGAGAAAATTTTACGTAGCTAATATCTAAATATTAAATAATAATACTTTTAAATTTCATCATAACAACATATTATTATAAAACAACTTATTAATTCAAATAAAACTAAAAATAATATTACGTGTCTAGATATTAAATAATAAAACTTTTGAATTTCATCATAACCACATAGTATTATTATACACAACTTGTTAATTCATAATAAAAAGATATCCTTAAAGGTAATATTAATATTAATAATAATAATAATAACAATAAAAATAATAACAATAGTAATAATGATAATGATAATAATAATAATAATAATAGTAGGAACCTAGAAGAGAGAGAGAGAAAAACGAAAACCTAAAGCAAAAGGAAAAAAAAATCCTTCCTTTAAAACGACTTTTAAAATCTAATTGTAATAATTTATAACTTAATAATTTTAATTAAAAATTAAAAATTCCAATTCTTAAAGAATTATTAAAAAAGAGAAAAAAAAATTTTTTTAAAGAAAAAAAGAAGAAAGAAGAAACAACAATAAAAAAAAGGGAGAAGAAGAAAATACAATTATATTATCTCCATCCATCTAATACATATCAACACTACTTCTCTTTATATCTTATTGGTTGCCTCCTTTTATATCTTGATGATTTTGAATTTATCAGCTCATCTTCCATCTGGTCCCAGTGCTCCATCTCCTTTTTCACATCTTTCTGGCTCTGCAGTTCACTTTGACTCTTTGAAACTATATCATTTTGATCCGGTAAAGATGACTTTTCCTCCTTATCCTCTTCTACATTAATACATCTTTCTTCTGGAATTTTAGATATATCAGCCTTTAAAATATTAACATAAAATTCGACAGCTTTGTTTATCGTATTCAGCCGATATCTTTTCTCCAAAAATTTCACCGTTACTCCTGTTGGTGCTTCCCATTTATATTGTAAATCCAATCTTTTAAGTTCATCAATCAAAAAAGTAAATTCTTTTCTAGCTTTAAGCATTTTAGAGGGAATTTCTTTCCATATCCTAAGTTCCTGACCATTCACCTGAAGATTATTCTTAAACGTCGCCTGGATAATTCTGTTCCGTAAAACTCTTGTGGTAAAATATATAACAATGTCCCTTGGTAAATGTTTTTGTTTTGCGTGCCACGAGTTGACCCTGTATATCTTTTCTATTTGTGTAGCCAACTCATCTTTAGAAATTCCAGAAACCTGTACCAAGGCCTCAATCATTCTTCCTTTCAAATTATCATATAAACCTTCCTTCAACCCTCTTACTCTAATGGCAAATTGCATTCTTCTAAACTGTGACATCAACACCTCTGTTTCAAAATTTGCAATGTCCTTTTGAAATTTGTTTATATATTCCACCGAGGTTGCCAGCGCTTGTTTATTTGTTTCAATACAGTCCTCCAAAACATCAACATTTGTTGCTAAACCTTTGCAAACCTCTAACATATCCATCCGTAACTGCTTTTCCATATTCTTTAAAGCATCCTGCATTTTTTTTTCTATTCCAGTGATTTTTTGGTTAAATTCCAAAATTAAGTCTTGTTTCATAATCTTTAAAGTATTTAATAAGTTTTCCGATGTCAAAGCTTGTGGAGGTGTTGACTCAGTAGCAAGTTGCATTTTAGAAGTATAAGCAGAGGGATAAATAGGCCTTTTATTCAAGACAATCATTCCATACTTTGAAGCCATTGTTGTAGTTCCAAAAAATTACACTGAAAGTGCCAAATCACTATCGATTGTTTTATAATCCAGAATTGAGAATCAAAAATAGAGACCAGTTTTCAAATACAAAAGTTTCCCAAAGTCCAGAGACCACAAGCAAAACACAAATAACTTTCACTTGTTCTTTATTGTAATTCCAAAGAAATGCAAAAAAGGGTCAAATCTTTAAAAAAAAGAAACTAACAAATTCTTAATTTCCACATTTCTTTGAATCTTTAACTCCTTGTTGCTCAAACCTTTTAAGCATAATCTAAAAATCAAGCATATTGTTAATCAAACATCATTTCAATATCTCAGGCTGATAATTTACTCCACTAAATATCTTTCCTTTATATAAAATTTATATAATCTTTAAAGTATAATAATAAAAAGAAAAAAGAAAGAAAAAAGAAGAACTCTTTCTTTCACCATTTCATTCAATTACAACCATCAACATCATTTCCTCAGTATTAAGTAATACTTCCTTCTTCCAACAATACTTCTTCTAGATTCTTAATACCAGAATAACAGAGGGACCTTGGAGGTCTTCTAGTCCAACCCTCTGCTCAAGCAGGAAACCCTATATCACTTCAGACAAATGGTTGCCCAGTCTCTTCTTAAATACCTCCAATGATGCAGCACCCACAACTTCTGAAGGCAAGCTATTCCACTGGTTAATTGTTCTCACTGTTAGGAAGTTTCTCCTTAATTCCAGGTTGCTTCTCTCTCCTTGATTAGTTTCCATCCATTGTTTCTTGTCCTGACTTCAGGTGGTTTGGAAAATAGGTTGACCCCCTCTTCTTCATGGCAGATCTTTTTCTGGACATACGTATATTGATATTACCATTATCAAAATTCATGAAAAACAGAAGTGTCCATAGATAAAACTGGTTTGGCACTGCACAAATCAGAAAGAGGGCTGAGAAAATATCTACAGACCCCTCATATCCTGGATATAATCTATTCCAACTTTTCCCCTCAGGACGCCACTATAGAGCACTGCATGCCAAAACAACTAAACATAAAGATAGTGTCAACTCTGAAGCTAGCCTGACTGAGGCCATCTTGGAGGCTTCAGGGTTGCCACAATGGTGCTGAGGGATAGGGAGGGGGCAATAGAGATAGCTGAGATTTTGTAGCCAAAACAAAATAGTTTCCCCTGTGAACCAAGGACATTCCCACAGGTGGCTGAAGAGAGGAGGAATGAAGTTTCCAAGCAACCGGACAGCACCTTGATTGGACCATGTGACTGTTTGGAAAAAGGGGCAAAACGTTTACTTTTAATTAGGTGAAAACCGTGGGAACCTTTAGAGTTGGTTTTCACCAGCCTGTGCCAATATGATATATCCAATAAACTTGTTGTTTGGGAAACTGCTTGCCTTGGAGTTCTGTTCACTATGGGTGTATTACTTGGAACCCTGACAGATAGTTTTATTCCCCCTCGTACCATCACTCTGCTGAACATTTCATTCCCACAGCACTGTCTCATTCCTCATCTTTTCTCATCTTCTCATCTTTCCTACTATCTTCCCCTATTGGTTTTTTATGACTTATCAATGATTGTTTGTAACTTACGATTAGTGATTATGAACTATGAATTGTTACTTGCTGAGAGCTTCTGCACAGGAGACAAATTCTTTGTGTGTCCTATCACACTTGGCCAATAAAGAATTCTATTCTATTAAGACTATAGCTGGTAACATGGTGCCTGTCAGATGTTTTGGGCCAGAGGTTTTCAAACTTGGCAACTTTAAGACTTGTGGACTTCAACTCCCAGAATTCCTCAGCCAGCTGGCTGAGGAATTCTGGGAGTTGAAGTCCACAAGTCTTAAAGTTGCCAAGTTTGAGGACCCCTGTTTTGGGCTTTAGATTTGATCAACTCTAGTCAGCGTGGCAACTGGCGGCAAGAGTGATGGCAGTTGTAGTCCAAACTATTCATTGAGACGTTCCCTCTGGCATGGAGCTCAGTGGATTTTTCTGAATGGGGTATATTTATATTTGGGATGCTTTCTTGGGAAAAGGTACAGGCAGCATCCTTGGTCCTTTAGAATAAATTTGAGTGCACATGGAATAATATAAGGAATGTTTTCATTGCCATACTCTGCATGTCCTCAAGAAAAAATTGGAAGGTGTCATTAAGAAATTTCTCCTGTGATAGCAGTGGAAAGGGGCATAACCAGGGGTAAAATTCAGCAGGTTCGGACAGGTTCTATAGAACTGGTGGCGGCGATTATGCACAGTTTAGAGAACTGGTAAATCGCACCACTGACTAGCCCCTCCCACTCACTCCTTCTCTCCTCCTTCTTGGGCTCATACACACAGAGCAAACATGAGATGGAGGCGAGAAGCAGCCAGGTTGAACGCTAGAAGACTTGGCCGAACTTTTCTGTCCGTTCTGTGGACGTGGCTTGGTGGGGTGGTGCTGCCTCACCTTGCTGTGAGTGATGTCAAGTTGGCCACGCCCACTCAGTCACATGACCCCCTCCAACCAAACCACGTCCACCAAATCACGCCCACAGAACCGGTAGGGGGAGATTTTGAATGTCACCCCGGGCATAACCCATTATTTTAACCACCTGTAAAAGCCTCACCGAGACTCAGAATTCCCTCAGGTCTGCCATGTGATGCCTCTTTTGCTCCCTTCTAGGATGATGACTCTATGGCCTTGGTCTCATGACCTTTAACAGGCTTCCAGAAAGAGCCTTAGAGATGCTGTGAAACTCAGCTTCGAGTCTCCACGAAACATTTGCACGTGGTCTTGCTGTACCAAGACTTCAGGTAAAGCCACTTGCTTAGCTGGTATTTATCAGGAAGATACTTTACTTGGAGGGTTACACATTTGTTTGACTTACAAGAAATCCAGGCTTGATTTTAGAAAAATACCGTTTATTGAAGTAGAGAGATTAACCTAGATCAGTGATGGCGAACCTTTTTTTCCTCGGGTGCCAAACGCACGCATGTGCACGCTATTGCGCACGTGCGAGTGCCCACACCCATAATTCAATGCCCCCTGCGCATGCGCGTGTGATCCCCCTGTGCTGCCCCACCCCTGTGCATGCGTGCACCATCCCCCCGCTCCCCTATTTCCTGACTTTGGGTGGGCCCGGTAGGCCCATTTTTTGCCCTCCCCAGACTCCAGAGGTTTTCTTGTAGTGTGGGGAGGGCGAAAATGGCTTCCCTGCCTCCCAGAGGCCCCCCGGAGGCCGAAAATGCCCTCCCAGAGCCTCCGTGAAAGCCAAAAATCAGCTGGCCGGAGCGCACATGTGCACTGGAGCGGAATTAGGGCAACAGCTCACGTGCCGGCAGATATGGCTCCGCGTGCCACCTGTGGCACCCGTGCCATAGGTTCGCCATCACTGACCTAGATGGTTTCACCCATTGATCTGACTCTGTGTGAAGCCTGGATTTGATCCTTATATCTCAACCATTCTGCAGGTAAAAGGTCCTTGCACTTGGACTGAGAATGTCTACATCCATACAACTGGCTTAGCAGCAGTACAGAAATGGTTTGCTATAGTGTTATTTTGGGTTTTGTTTTTAATTTCCCTGGATTGCTGAATAGCCTGGTCTGAATGTAGCTATTTGCTGAGGCCAAATAGCATATATTCCCATTCATTCATTCATTCATTCATTCATTCATTCATTCATTCAGACAAGTTTTTCAGTTTCATGATTTTTTTTTAAAAAAATTGCACTGAAAGTTTTCAGGAAAACGTGCACGTCCTTTGCGCCCATGTGTGCTGATATATCCCTGTTTGTGTGCATTTGCTCTTCTGCGCAGTACAATTATACACAGACGCGCACAATGCTATGTGCATTTTCTGAGTTTCAAACTACATTGCAAAACACTTTGAAATGCTGAAACAGAAAGAGTGTGGTTTCTGTTGGGTGGATAACACAAGTGCCGTTTCAATCACTGAGGGAAAGTTGTTTTTCCTAATCTCATTAGGATCTCTTGGTGATTTCCTTCACTGTCTCCCAAAAGACATACACCAGGCTCCCCCAATCTGATTAGGGGAATTCTGGCAGTGGAAACCAAACCTATCTGGAGAATATTAAGCAAGGAAGCTGAATAGAAAGTTTATTTATTTATTTATTTATTTATTTATTTATTTATTTATTTATTTATTTGGTAGCTTTTCTATGCCGCCCTACTCCCTCAGGACTCAGGGCGGCGTACAACATTTTATACAAAAACTCCAAACAAATTATTAAAAGCACTTAAAAACAGTTAATATATATATATATATATATATATATATATATATATATATATATATATATATATATATATATATATATATATATATATATATATATATATATATATATATATATATATATATATATATATATATATATATATATATACACACCATACATACATGGGGGAGACATCAGATATAAAATCGTCTCAACTCACCCCCACCTGCAGGAAGAGCCATGTCTTCACGGCTTTCCGGAAGGCCAGCAAGGTGGGGACGATTCGGATCTCTGGGGGAAGTTGGTTCCAGAGAGCAGGGGCCCCTACAGAGAAGGCCCTCCCCCTAGGCCCCGCCAGTCGGCACTGTTTGGCTGACGGGACCTGGAGGAGACCCACTCTGTGGGACCTAACCGGTCGGAGGGAGGAATGCGGCAGAATGCGGTCCCGGAGATAGCCTGGTCCTAAGCCATGTAGGGCTTTAAAGATGATGTTCCTTTGCTGAAGTAAAGGATTCCTGGAGGAATCACGGAAAGTGTGGGAATCAGTGAAAATCCAGCATATCGTAAAGCATAGCATTCATTTCCCAGATCCATCTTTATTTCAAGGGCATCTCTCTAATCTGCATGGACCCCACAGTCCACTGATGGCGAACCTTTTTTGGCTCGGGTGCCAAAAGGGTGTGCATGTGCGCGCAATAGCGTACACGCGTGTGCCCGCACCCATAATGCAATGTTCCCCCCCGCGCATGCGCACAACCACCACACTCCCCCCCCGCGTATGTGCACAACCCCCCCTGCGCTCCCCCACCCACGCATGCGCACAGGCCTCACTGAAGCCTCCGGACTTCCGGTAGACCATTGGGCTATTTTTCACTCTCCCCAGGGTTCAGGAAGCCTGGGGACGCCGAAAAACAGCCCAACGGGCCAACCAAAAGTTCAGAAATGTTTCTGAACTTCCAATTGGCCCGTTGGCCCTTTTTTCGCCATCCCCAGGCTTCAGGAGGCTTTCCTGAACCTGGGGAGAGCAAAAACGACCGAAAAGAAGGCCGAAAATCAGCTGGCCAGCCCGCGCATGCACGCTGGAGCTGACATAGGGCAATGCCTCGCGTGCCCTCAGATATGGTTCGCCATCACTGCCATAGTCATTGCAAGAAAATAAAAACGAGTGTGTCATTTCTTGGTTTATGTTCTGCTTGCCCAAGAAAAGACGGAGATAGATAGTGATGTAGAAAACAACCTGGAGAACTGGAAGAGTTAGGAAGCGATCTTTCTAGTCTATCCTTATTAGTCTTTATTATTATTCTATACCCAACATAGCAGCTCCTTCATGAAGATCTCCATGGAAGTTCTCCACGGCAATCATTTATATACTTCTGTTTGTCATGGCCATGAAGCCCAAGAGGGCAATAATAATAATTGTCACCTATTTAACACTACCCAAGGATCATGTGTAGCTTAAGGAATTTGAATATACGTGTCTCAGGATAATGTTGCAGGATCCAATCCAGGGGTGGGCTGCTTGGGGTTCTCAGGGGTTCAGGAGAACCTCTAGCTAAGATTCTGTGCTGTTTGGAGAACCCCCAAATCCCATTCCTGGCTGGCCCCATCCCCCCCCGCCCTGCCCATCCCAGGAGTCCCCACGCGGCCCATTTTGGATGCAGGTAAGTGCAGGGCACGCGCAGAGGCTCGGGGAAGGGTGAAAAACGGGCCTACCCGAAGTTCGGGAAGGCTGGAAACGGGCCCATTTCTGGCCTCCAGAGGGCCTCCGGAGCCTAGGGAGGCCATTTTCACCCTCCCGGAGGCTCGAGAAAAGCCTCCAGAGCCCAGGGAGGGCAAAAACGCTCCCACCGCCATGGTGTAGGAGGCCGACTAGGCCATGCCCACCATGGCCATGCCCACCCAGCAACCGGGCAGAGAACCCCTTGCTAAAATTTTTGAAGCCCACCCCTGATCCAATCTGGATCGGTCACCGGGACTAGAGGTTTAGTCTTCGCAGCTTTTGAACTTGTGCTGGAGCCTAACCTCAGGGAATTTCTCTCTAGCAGAGTGTGTGTCCTCTAGAGGGAAGTTCCCTGAGGATGGGCTCCAGCACGAGTCCGAAAGCTATGAAGACTAAACTTCTGGTTCCAGTGGACGACCCAGATTGGATCCTGCAGCTTAAGGAATGCTAGGCACGTGGGCAACTATTGCAACAGGCCACTGCTGTAGCCCTCTAGACGTTTTGTATATAATTACATGGATTTTGTGTGTGTATGTTTCCTTCTCTTCTGTCATGTCCTCATCATACACTAAATAATGAGCCATAATAGCAGTCATTGTGGCAGAGTGATGATGGGGCTGGATTAGGAGCAGAGAGACCCAGATTCCGGCCTCCCTCCCTGCCCCCCAGCCATGGAAGCTCCCAGGGTGATTTTGAGCCAAACTCTCTTTCTCAGCCAAGGTTTCCTCGGGGGATTATTGTGGTGGAGAAAAATAAGAGGAAGGAACGCTACGGATGCCCTCCTGAACATCCGGAAAAGCAACTGCCATCTTTTCTCTTCTACTTTTGAGTGACTAACTTCCAGGGGCTGAATAAATGGCTCCCCTCTTTGGGGAGAAGATAATTGAAGGAGACCATTTTTCACAGCTCCAGGAACGTAAAATGAACAGGGTTCTTCTTCTGGTGGGTGTGGCAGCTATATTAAGTCCTGGAAGAACATAGTGAGCTGATCCAGGGAGACCCACGTTCCAAATCATTAACTTGGTAAGCCTTGCAGAGGGCCTTCAGCTATAGTGAGCACACCAGTAGTGGGTTTCGCTTACCTTCACTATCGGTTCGGAACTGTGAACGTGTGCACGCGCTTGCTTCACTTGTGTGTGACACTTCTGCGCATGCGCAGAAAATTCTGCGCATGTGCAGATTGTCTGTGATGACGTCTGGGCGGGTGGGCAGAGCCTCCCATCGCCGCTGCTACCGGTTCACCCGAACCGGTGCGAACCGGTAGCAACCCACCACTGGAGCATACCATAAAGATGTTGCTCTGAACCATCATGGCAGCAAGGTGTCTCTTCGTATAATATCCAACAAGTATCTTCCTTCTCTGCCCCTCCCCTCTCCCTCCTCTTTTAACCTTTTCTTCTCTTCCTCCCATTACCCTCCCTGTCCCCCTCCCCCTGTCCTGACCTTCTCAACCTCAGCCTCCCTCTCAGCCTGTCCCCAACCCTCACCCTTTCACCCTCACCCTCACTCTCAACCTAATCATCTCACCCCCACCCTAAATCTAACCCAAACTCAAACCCTCACTTATCCCTCTTAAGAGTTGGCTACAAAAAAAGGGAAGCTTCCCCAGAGTCCAGGAGCTCTACTGGAAAGCAGATTACCTCTAGGATGACTGATAACTGACAGTAAACTTTAGACACTTTAGCCTGCAGGGATGAAGTCACAAAACCATGAGATTTTTCCAAGGAGATGACTGGCCTCCCTTATCCACCTATCAAAGGCCACCTGCTCCTCCACCTTTGTGACCTACACCCATGCCACACAAAGGTCTCTAGGAAACTATCAAACCAATTACTACAGTACATTTATTGAATAGCCCGAAGGCCTTTTCAAAAAAGAAAAACAGAACAAACAGGTACAGAAACAACCGTACAAAAATATATATGGTACATGACATCAAAATTCAACGATATTAAAATTCAATAACTAAATTTCTAAAACTAGATAACCCAAATAAAATATCTCGTCTCTAACTCAGCTCATCTTTCTTACAATCAATGAAATTCTTTTCAATGTAGCTGGCTCGTATTGCTGTCATCCTATTAAGATAGCGAGTGATAGCCCTTACCAGGGGAGGAGAGTCTGCCTTCAATAGAAATGTTAATTTATGCCTTGCATTCCAGTGGGAAAATTTATTTAGAATTGGGGACAGATATTGTTTTCTTACTTCCTCATACATCCTACATTCAAATATTATATGCGCCGTATCCTCGACAACATTTGCCAAACCAATTACTAAAGCTGCCTATTTGTCCCATTTTTGCACAGAAGACATAGTTCTTTGGATGTAGATTGCCTCTTCTTATAGAAGCTCCACTAAACACTTCGGCCCTGCCGAGCAACTTAATAGTCTGCTGTTTGCTTTCTAAAATCAGGGGTTGGCAGCAGACTTGACGGTGTTTAGGATAGCCCTTGAAATAGATTTGCCCCATTGAAGTCAACAGAACTGAGTCTAACAGATCTCGCTGGTTTTAGTGGCCACAACTTCGACAAACTTTGAATCCAGCCCATTGTCTGAAAAGACCAATAAATTTTAAACCAAAATTATCCAGCCTGTCTCATTTAGACCCATTGCGATATATATATATTGTGCATTGTTTTCTATTTGAGAAAGGGAAAAAACTCTTTTAAATGTATTACTTTCTTAGAATACCGCATCCAGTTTTGGTTACCATGTTATAAAAAAGACGTTGAGGCTCTAGAACAGTGTTTCCCAACCTTGGCAACTTGAAGATGTCTGGACTTCAACTCCCAGAATTCCCCAGCCAGCATTCGCTGGCTGGGGAATTCTGGGAGTTGAAGTCCAGACATCTTCAACTTGCCAAGATTGGGAAACACTGCTCTAGAAAGAGTGCAGAATAGAGCAGAGGATTGGGTTGATGACCTCTAGCGCAGGGATGTCAAACTCAAGGCTCGCAGGCCGAATCCGGCCCGTGGAGTGCTTAAGTCCGTGGGGCCGCCCTGGAAATAGCAAATGACCGGCCTGCAGTGCCTCTGGCAGCCAAACAGGGCGCAGGAGACAGCATGAGGCCCCCCCTGTGCTCCATTATGGCCAGCAGGGTGCTGCAGGAGGTGTCCGTCCCGTCTCCAAACCCACCCACCCCCCGGCCGGCCCACGGAGAACTACAATGCTGATCCGGCCCTCGAAGAAATCCAGTTTGACAGCCCTGCTCTAGAATCTCTTCCAACTCTGTGATTCCATCTTTGAATCTTCCATCAGGAGTCCCAGATAAGTTCCACCTCCAACAACATGACTGTTTAAAGCAGTGGTGAAATCCAATTTTTTTTACTACCGGTTATGTGGGCATGGCTTGGTGGGCATGGTGTGGCTTGATGCAGGGGTGGGTTCCTAATTTTTTTACTATCACTCTGTGGGCGTGGCTTATTTTCTGGGTGTGGCTTGTCAGCCATGTGATCGGGTGGGTGTGGCTTGCCGACCATGTGATCGGGTGGGCATGGCTTGCCGGTCATATATTAGTTATTTCAGAGAGATGTTACTACTATTTTTGCTATTTTATACCTTACATGAAAAGCTTTGCAAAGAAAGTGTGTGTTACACCATGGCAACACAGCAACCTTTATATACAGAAAATGCTATAGTTAAAAGACAAGCAAGTCTCATACAGCATTTTTGGTTTCAGTCATGGATTCCTTAGACAAAAATATTGAGGACTGTTAAAAGAACAGTATCTTTTAACAGTCCTCAATGTTTTCATCTAAAGAATAACAGTATAAAACTGTATAAAATTAACAGTATAAAAAGTTAAGCTTTCGGAAAACGCCCACTTTGGGAAGCTTTAGGCAAAAGCGAAGGAAAAGTGTCAAATGCGAGCTTCTTATTATTTTCAAGCGAAGGGATGGGGAAAGACTTAATTGTCAGGTTTCTTGGCAGAAGAAATTTTTTTTAAAAAAATTGCGGCGCCCACCGGCAACCGACTGCACTGGTACTGTGACATCACCAGCGGGCCACTACCGGTGCTATAGAGTGGACCACATCGGTAGGAACCCACCACTGGCTTGATGGGTGTGGCTTGGTGGGCATGGCAGGAGAAGGATACTGCAAAATCTGCATTCCCACCCCACTCCAGGGGGAAGGATACTGCAAAATCCCCATGGCCTCCCCACACCAGGGGAAGGATACTGCAAAATCTGCATTCCCACCCCACTCCGGGGGAAGGATATTGCAAAATCCCCATTCCCACCCCACTCTGGGGCCAGCCAGAGGTGGTATTTGCCGGTTCTCCGAACTACTCAAAATTTCTGCTACCGGTTCTCCAGAACCTGTCAGAACCTGCTGGATTTCACCCCTGGTTTAAAGAGTCCCCTATTCAACCAAACTTGTATCTAATTCAATTGATAAACTTGGAAGAGCCAGGGCAGTAGTTTGCTGTGTTGCTAAGTTGTGGAAGTAGCAATGCTCCTTGTGCATCTCACAAGCTTGGAAACCCAGCCAGTTTTTAATCAGGCTAAGCTCAAATAGAGTTGCTAGTTGGCATCTTTCTTTGTTCTGAGTCTTGAGAACTGCGGTTTGGAGCACCTTCCTCCAGGGCAAATGGTTTCAGGTGAGTGCAATTTTCCAGGGTACAAGGTCACGGATGGATCAGAGTTCCGTTCTTTCATGCTCAACCATGGAGAAAACTAGCTGGCTCTCAGTCAGATTTTTCTTTCTCTGCTTAAGAATGACATCACAAGACAGTAGCAGGGATCAAGATAAGAGCAGGAGAAAATATACAAAACAAGGGCTTTTTGTTACCTTGACAGTGATGTAGACGTGAAGAATGGTCATGCGTAGTTAATGATGGGAAGAAACAGTCAAGAGACACAAAACTACTTGCTTTTCCTATACTGCCTCCTTCCCTTCTTAATGAAAAGAGATCTGTAATATGATCTTATTGCGTTTGGTGTTTCTCCATGCCACCACTTCCCTCCAGGCGTAGGACAAAACATTGAGCATTGTGAGATCATGCCATTTGGCCGAGATGGCAAAATTGACAGCTTTGATGAAAGAGGTTGATTTTATTTTATGTCTACATGGAAGCCATTTCTGGACTTTTTGCGAGATCCTGACAGAAATGAAAATTTGATTCTGGGATTTGATGATTAGAATTATATGGGATTAGAGAAGTAAGGTAGACTATGATTAATTTCAGAGTAAGAGTTGGTTGTATTTTTTTATCTATATTCATACCAAAGAAAATTGGAATCCATTCTTTTCCTTTATTTCTTTACTTTTTCCATTCCACTTTTATCTTGCTTTTTGTCTGATTCTTTCTTTTCTACTTTCTTTTCTTGCTAATTTTTTTATTCATGCTTTTGAATTTTAATAAAATTATGTTAAGAAATGAGAGCTTGCCACTTGTGTTTTAACTTAGCCTGGGTTTATATGGTGCCTGAATATATGACTGGAACAAATAGCATCTGTTGACCTATTTTTAATTTAAGGTAAAAGGTAAAGGTTTCCCTGTCCAGTTGTGTCTGACTCTAGAGCACTATGCTCATTGTTTGTTGGCCAAGGGAGCCAGTGTTGTCTGAACACATTTTCTGTGGAACGTGTGGCCAGCATGGCTATACGCCAAAGGTGAACAGAATGCTGTTACCTTCCCACTAAAGTGGTACCTATTTATCTATTTGCATTTGTATGCTTTCCAACTGCTAGGTGGGCAGGAGCTGGGGCAACGAACGGCAGCTCACCCCAATCACGTGGCGCTAGGGTCTCGAACACGGGCTGTCAGCTTTCCAGCTGACAAGCTTAGTAGCTTTCATCACTGAGCCATCGCACCCCATGTTTAATTTAATTTGGATTCAATTTATAACAATGTAATAGGAAGATGTTACACTAAAAAGCTATACTCCAGTCTCTACATTGCCCTTTGATTGTCCTTATGCCTCCGGATCACCCTATAGGCCCCACTGCCACTGTGCTGTTAGCATAGAGAGATAGTTAGCTTGGATTAAGAAATGTTTCTTTAAGAGATTGCATTAGGGGGAATGTAGTCAGAGATGCACTCTGGGTAATGTAGTCCATGACATGTGACCACATCTGTGTGTTCCTACTGGCCATCGAGCTTACCTCAGCTGCTGGGTAACTGTGCCTTGCTCTCCAGCGGGCATTTTTAAGTCTAACTAAGAAAGGAACATGTAACAACAGAGAAGATGGGGAGAATTCAATCTCTTTTTACCTACATGATGAGAACAGATTACCGTATTTTTCGGAGTATAAGACGCACCTTTTACTTCCCTAAAAGTGGCTGAAAATTTGGGTGCGTCTTGTACTTCGAATGTAGCTTTTTTTCCAGCCCTAACTAGGTGCTAACAGATCTTCCCAGCTCTTACCTTGCAGGCTTTTTGATTGTTACTCTCTCCGAAGAATGTTTTTCCAGCCCTAAGTCTTTGCAGGGTTTTTTCTCATTGCTCTACTTGCTCCGAATAAGTTTTTTTCTAGCCCTAACCAGGTGCTATCTATCTTCCCAGCTCTTACTGGCTTGCAGGCTCTTTCATTGTTACTCTCTCCAAAGAAGGTTTTTTTAAGTCCTAACCAGGGGATAAAATAATGTGCTGAAGCTGACCAGACTAAGGACGTTAGCCAGATGAATACCTGGTAGGCAGATTCCCCCCCCCATTTTCCTCCCCAAAAACTAAGGTGCGTCTTATACTCCGGTGCGTCTTTTACTCCGAAAAATATGGTATACCCAACTCAGAAGAATCTCTCATCTTGACTGTAAGTCCTTGATTTGAGAATGTCTGGTAATTAAAAGTAATCTGCATGATACTCATTGTGTGGAGTTTATCTGACTGAGTAAAGCCCTCCAGGCTTAATCAGCACAGCCACCTTGAAAAATAAAAATGAAGGCTTCTGGAGTTCTGTTTGGAAGTGTAACCATCTACCCCAAAAAGAGAAGCTCAGGCAGTGGAGAATCTCCATGGAAGAGGAATCAACTCAATCGTTTGTGTCCTGGCAAATGTGGTTTTGGAATTGGCCACTGTTTGCAAACAGGCAGGCCCCCTCCATTTATGACATCCATTTGGTGAGAATGACCATGATAGTCTTTCAACCCATGCTTATCCATGCTGAAATTAAAACTTTAAATTGAGTTAACTGGCAATTTATAAATTGTCCTCAACTTACTACTATAATGGAACCTACCCATTACAGTTATAAAGTCATGAGGTTTGTAAAGGGGGTCATCATGTGACTGACCTGATTTTATGACCTTTTTTGCAACAGTCGTTAAGTGAATCGCCACGATCATTACATGAATCCACAGTTCTTAAGCAAACCCATTGTATGCCATGGGCTGTTTTTGCCAAAAAATTGGAAGTAAATGCCAATTTTCAGCAAAAACGTAAATCATGGTGATGGGACTGCGGGATGCTGCAAATGGCTGTAAATGAGGGTGAGTTGCTGAGTGTCACGTAGTGAATATTGTCAGTTGTATGTCTATGCAGGGTGATGCACCCCTATCCTAATATTATGGTACATTCCATTACAAGCAGGACACGTGATGTGATCTTCTGCGCATGTGTGCATTCCTGATTCTCCATTATTCCTCTTGTGGTTTGGCTCTGACCAGGAGCGGTCGCATTTAATTAGCAAGAATGTAATTATTCAGAATTTATTGTTTTTGTACCGAAATAAATATTTTATTAGACTTTAACTTCGGCTTTATTTCTAAATGTCTGAGTTCCGAGAGAAAGATCAAACATCGCCTCTGTGAGATTTATTCTCACCCTTAACACTGAGCTTCCAAAATGCAGTCACGTGGATGTGGGGGGAGGGGGGCAGCCATTGGAATTTTGGAACAAATATCTTTTGGGAGGTCCACCATAACTTGCAACAATCACTAAGCAACCAGTTGTAAACCGAGGCTTATCTGTAAAGCAGGGGTCCGCTCTCCAACCTTGGCAACTTTAAGACTTGTGGACTTCAACCCCCAGAATTCCTCAGCCAACGAAGCTCAAAGAAGATAAAAGAATCAGTTGCATTGGAGGTTTTGTTCTATTTGGAGCTCTCCAAGGTGCTGAAGGCCAGCCTGCCATTTCTGCTTGGTGTAGGCATCCCTTGAACCCCACAGGTCAAGAACAATGACCCACAGTGGATCCCAGTTCACGCACACACAAACAACAATCCCAGATGACTCCTACTACTGCCTCTTATAGAGTCATAGAGATGGAGGGGGGTGTCTTAGAGATCATCTAGTCCAGTCAGTGCATTATCGGAGCATCTCACTCTGACCGATTACCAGCCAGCCTATGTTTTAAAGACCGCTAGCAAAAGGGTACTTTGTGTGTACAGGTAGTCCTCGACTTACAACAGTTCATTTAGTGACCATTCAAAGTTACAACGGCACTGAAAGAAAAGTGACTGATGACCATTTTTCGCACTGATGACCGTTGCCCTGTCCCCATGGTCACATGATTTACATTCAGATGCTTGACAACTGGTTCATACTTATGACGGTTGCAGTGTCCCGTGGTCCTGTGATCCCCTTTTGCAACCTTCTGACAAGCAAAGTCGATGGGGAAGCCAGATTCACTTAACAATGGTGCTACTCATTTAACAACTGCAGTGATTCACTTAACAAATGTGGCAAGAAATGTTGTAAAATGGGGCAAAATGTACTTAACAAAGGCCTCACTTAGCAACATAAATCCTGCGCTCAATTGTGGTCGTAAGTCGAGGACTACCTGCAGTGAGGTACATCTTCTCTCCTAGGCCAGGCATAAGGCAGAGAGATGGCAGTCTGTGACATGTTGTAGCAATAGCTAAATCACTCCTCCTGCTGGCTTCTCCTACTCCTGTGATGGCGAACCTATGGCACGCGTGCCACAGCTGGCACAGAGCCCTCTCTGCGGGCATGCGAGCTGTCGCCCAGCTCAGCTCCACCGTGCATATCGCGCATGTGTTTTTGGCACACAATGAGAAAAAGGTTAGCCATCGCTGTCCTACTCTGTATTTTGACCATTTTTCCTTTCCCTTCAAAGTGTTATTGTTGCTCTCGGAAATATTTGTGTGTGTGTGGAAGTCATGTCCAGGCCTAGGCACCACTATAGACCCCTCATGCAAACTGCAGTAGAGGCAGAAGCAATCATGGTTCCTGGAAGAAAACCTCCTAGAGAGCTTACAGGCAGTCAACTTATGACCATAATTAAGCAGACAATTGTGATCGTAAGTTGCCATGGTCGTTAATCCGGTCAACACAGGAGCAAGATTGATTTTATTATCTTTTTGCGGTGCTCATTAGGTGAATGCTATGGGCAAGCAAACACTGTGGACATTAAGTGAACCCATTGTTTATTATGGGATTTTTTTTGCTGGAAACTGGAAAATAAATGCTGGTTCCCCCCCCACCCCCACCAAAATTGTAAATCACAGTCATGTGACCATGGAGCACTGCAAACAGATGTAAATGTGGGAGGGTTGCTGGTTGCTCAAAATGCAGTCATTTTTCTTATTGAACTGTGCTGAATATACACTTATCCAAGGTACTGACCTGACTGCAGGACTCTATATTTTCCCCAATGAGATCAAATAGCTCCCTTCTCCAAGTACCCTGTTCTGGAATGGCATGTAGCTTCCCAAAATCTTGGGCCAGACCCCTGAGATCTCCAAAAATTTATTACAAAATTGTAGTTTTCATTGGCAGGTGTGTGTGTGGGGGAGAGAAATGATTGAATTCCTGATTGGAGAGGGGATAAGTGAATTGCATTTAATATGAATACTATTGAATGAACAGTTGAATGTGAATGCCTATGGAATTAAATCAAGTTTGTTAGAACCCTGTTTCAAATGATTGGGTGTGTTAATATATGATTAAACCACAAATCAATGTTATGTGTATATTGCTTTAAATGCATTGTGGATTATTACTATATAAGCAAGCAAGAGAGCATGCTCAATGTGGTTGGTGGTTTATGGTTCAGTGTGGTGAGTGGTGTTTGACAGTGTGTTCCGGATTGAAGACTCTCTGTGCTGCTTTGAGATTACTTTATGGCTGTGTGAAATTGCTGTGAAGAGAAGAGTAACTATCTGTGATAGTATAGAGTTAAATAATAGCTGTAATCTTTGTTTGTGAGTTAAAACAAAGATAGGCAAGAAGAAGAAACTTCGCATTGACTGAATACCTGTGTATGACTTGGACTTCCTATTTAACTTTGCTACTATTCAAGTAAAAATTATTTTGTACATACTAAAGATATTCTGTTTATTGACTGAATAGCATTCATATCAAACTGCAACACCATTACTACAACACATTTCGCTGTGTATGTGCTTAACAGCACAATAACTCCTTAACAAAGTTTGTACTAGTTTATTCAGTACTCTGCAGGGCAATCCCTGTCTCCATTCAGAAGCTTGACTTGGAAAAATAATGTCTTTATAACTGGCGAATTTTATCCAAGATAAATGCTTGGTTAAATATGAATTTGCAATGCCTTATCTATTCGCAATGCAATAAAAACTTGGCTCTTCCAGCAGGCGGGGTGAAAGTGAGACCAATCAAACTATATATGGGTCTCCCCCCTGGTTATGAATGCTAGATGTTTTTTTAACTTTTGTAGTTTTTAACTGTTATGATTTTTATATTGATAAATGGATTTGACATGGTGTGAGCCGCCCAGAGTCCCCTGGGAGTTGGGCGGCATACAAATCTATTTAAATAAATAAAATAAATAAATTCTACCAGCTGTTGCCACAATCACTGAAGGATCTTTCTGCACCCATGAGGACTAGAAGCTTGCTCCTTCCTTTAATTAAAAAAAACACACGATTGAACATAGTGACTTCTTTCTGTGCCTAGTATCCCGTTTTGGCTTTTCTGCACTTCTGTATACAACACTTTGACTGGGATTTAAAAGTTTACAACTAGTTTTTGTGTACCGGCAAGAAAAGCAAGTGTTCCGAGATTAGACATTTCATTCATAGATTTCCAACTGCCGTTCCTCACTCCAATCCAGTGAATGGTTCTGGCTGGCTCGACATGCAAAGCACGTGAAGGGAACTCATTTCGGGATGAGACGAAAAACCGTGAATCTGCCACAGTTCATATGGCGAAACGGAAAAGGTGAAGTGTGTGGTTAATGCTGCCCTCATTTGCTTCTAGAGAACCTCATGAAAGGAATAAATCGACCCCTTTGTCTTGGGATGGGTCCCGTGGATGTTTAGAGGGAATATGTAAGTGGGTGTGTACGTCACACTTTGGCAAAACACAATGAGAGTGTTCGGGCTGAGCTCAGGAGTTTTGGAAAGAAAAGTGGAAGACACACTGAACTTGAAGAAACAGGCATTTCAAAGGCAGGAAGGTGAGTAAAAGACCAGTCTCCGGATTGCTTAGGAAGTTGTGTTTCTTTGTGCCTTGATAAAGAGGAAGGCAAAAATAAAAACCACACTTTCTTGTCCAAGCTATTTTTCCAGGGGGGAAAACAATCTGAAGTGATCATGGAATTTCCGTCAATTTCCTTGTCCATTGAGAACCATCAGGAGGATTAGTGCTATAATTCAAGGGAGCTTGAGTTGTGTAAATATCCTGTATGCCTTGAGGGTAGAAGCGAGGGAAAGAGACGGTGTTGCGAGAAGAAGAGGGGAATTCCACTTGCAGAATAAAAACTATATTTGAGGAAATGCAAAATCTTGGACTTGTAAATCTTCGTTGCACGGCTATCGGAAACCGTGCTTGCTAGGGAAATGTCATCTGAGTTTGAGTTGATCCTTGATCAAAGGAGAGGTTGGGCATCTGCAGGTTAGGAACTTCCAAACCTGTGTGGACCCCAAGAGTGTTGGAAGTAGCTCTGAGAGCCAGGTCAAATCTTATTTCCAGAAATCTTCCAGAATACAGGAGGAAATTGCTAACTCCCTGGGGAGTAAATTAATTAAACACATTTGAAATCAATTGACATAGAAGTTGTATAAAGTCAATTTCTGGTTTTGTCCTGGTGGTGGTGGTGGTGGTGGTGGTGGTGTGTGTGTGTGTGTGTGTGTGTGTGTGTGTGTGTGTGTGTGTTTTGATTGATGTTGTGTGGAGGACAATAAAGTAAAATACTTAATCCAGTTGTCCTTTATTGAAGTCCTGCAAGATTAATGGGAATGGATGGAGCTTTAATAACATGCCTGTCTTTTCTTGTGGTCATCTAAGTCCTTTGTATAATAGCCCTTTTTAATTAGGGGAATTTTATGGGAGCTTCAGATCTGGTCATTGCTTAGAACTCTTCTCTGTTTTTCCTCCTTCTTCGCCCTCCCTCCATCATTAAGGAGGATAACATCATTAAATAGCCAGCCCTGTTTGGAAGAACTGCAGGAATTCATTCTCTGAAGAGCAATTTTTGTCAGCACCAATTTACTGGGATTGGCAGAGGAAAGGTAAAATCCAAAAGGCTTTTGGCTTCTTTGCTGAAAAACATAGTTTCTCCTCTCTTGGTGGCCAGCAAATGGATATTTAATAGAGAGGCTTAGCTCTTAGTCCTTAGCTCTTTTTGAAGAGAAAGACGACTGGCCTTTTGCAGAAACAGATATATTTGATTGTTTTACTTTTAGCCATTAAGAGAGATATGGACATAGCTGTCTTAAGGTAAAACTTGGGAGTATTGGGGGTGTCCCTAAAGAACATTCTCTGGTTAGTCGTCTTGGGACAAAATGCTCTGAGATGCTGTTTCTCAACCAGAGTTAAATCCAGCAGGTTCTGGCGAACTGGTAGCAGAAATTTTGAGTAGTTCGGAGAACCAGTAGTGGAAATTTTGAGTAGTTCAGAGAACCGGCAAATACCACCCCTGGCTGGCCCCAGAGTGGGGTGGGAATGGGGATTTTGCAGTATCCTTCCCCCAGGAGTGGAAGGGAATGGAGATTTTGCAATATCCTTCCCCCAGGAATGGGGTGGGAATGGAGATTTTGCAGTATCCTTCCCCTGGAATGGGGAGGGAATGAAGATTTTGCAATATCCTTCCCCCAGGAGTGGGGAGGAAATGGGAATTTTGCAGTAACCTTCCCCTAGAGAGGGGAGGAAATGGGGATTTTGCAATATCCTTCCCCCAGGAGTGGGGAGGGAATGGAGATTTTGCAATATCCTTCCCCTGCCACGGCCACCAAGCCATGCCCACAGAACCAGTTATAAAAAAAATTGGATTTCACCACCATTCTCAACCTTGGCAACTTTAACATACGTGGACTCCAAGTCCCAGAATTCACCAGCCAACTCCCAATTCTGGGTGTTGGAAGTCGACATATACTAATGTCTGCAAGGTTGAGAAACAGAGCTCTAGGGGTCTTTTTGTATGGTTCTTTAAGCCAGTACAGACTCGGGACAAATCCTACCAAAAACTGAGTTTTATTTTTTGGTATGGTTTTTCTTTTCTTTTCCCTTTCCCTTTCCCTTTCCCTTTTTTTTTATTTTGCTCTGCAACAGTTGATTTCGAAGAGGTGCAGTGGCTCAGTTGCTTAATGATGCAGGAGATGAGCTCCGGAGGTTCGAGTCCTAGCTCTGCATGACAGTGTAAGCTCCTGTCACCCACCTCAGCTTTTGTCTACCTAACAGTTCGAAAGTATGTTCTATGCAAGTAGATAGATAGGTACCACTTTGGTGAGGAGACGAACTGGTGCTCTGTGCAGGCAGTCAGATTTCTGATGGATCCGAACCTTCCCAGTTGCAGTGCCTGTTTCTGAGGCAGCTCCAGGAAGGGAGGGGGCCTTGGGTGATGTGGCAGGAAGAGCCATTGGACTTTCTCTCTGGTGTGAAGCCAGCTCACCCTCGTGTGACACACAGCAAGTCCGATAACAGGGCTGGTACCTTGGCAAGCCAAACTACTACTCTGCAATAGCATTGTGGTCTCCTGGATACTGTAACAACACCATATGCTAATACAGATAGTCCTCAACTTACAACCCACAATTGAGCCCAACATTTCTGTTGTTAAGTAAAGACATTTGATAAGTAAGTTTTGCCTCATTTTATGACCTTTTTGCCACAGTTGTTAAGTGAATCACTGCAGTTGATAAATTAGTAACCTGGTTGTTTAGTGAATCTGGCTTCCTCGTTGACTTTGCTTGTCAGAAGGTCGCAAAAGGGGATCACATGACCTTGGGGCATAGTAACGGTGATAAGTATGAAATCGTTGCCAAGCATCTAGGAATTTTTATCACATAATCATGGGAATGCTGCAAAAGTCTTAACTGTGAAAAATGGTCACAAGTCACTGTTTTCATTGCCGTTGTAACTTTTATTGCCGTTGTAACGGTCACTAAATGAACTGTTGTAAGTTGAGGACTACCTGTAATAATAATAGTTGATCTCGAAGCTCTGCAGTTTAGCAGAGCTGGTTCCTGCACGCTTTCTCATTAGTAGGAAGTGGTGTCTTCTCCCCTAGCTCTGGATTTCAGCACCTGTTCCTGGTGCCTTGTCCACTGCCATCGGAGCTGCTAAAGCAGCCGGCCATGTGATTAGAGATAGTGGGTAAAACATTTGTCAGCAAAACGGCCAATGTGCCTTGCAAGAGAATTTTCAATGCCAAAGGTGTTAAGGGGGGCATTCCCCCGTAGAGGCGATCTGTGGATCTTGCTTCTTTTGAAGTCATTCTCATTAGAAAATAAAACCGAGATTCAAATCTAATTAACAAAATATTTATTTCAGTACAAAAGTAATAAAATAGATCCTTAATAAGCTACATCTTATCGGCTAATGAAAATCACGTCTGCCTTCGGCAGAAAATGGAGAAAGAGAAGGAAGGAATGGGAGTTAACAAAAACTCCTGGAATGCACGCATGCGTAGTAAAATGTATCACATGTCTGCTTGACCATAAATACAAGAAACCTTAGGAAACATAGAGTTGCACAACTGGCAATATTCACATCGTGACAAAAGGAAAAGCAGCATTGCAGCCAGAGAGCCTTTACTGATAGACACTGCTAGGATTTGTTTTGTTTGTTTGTTTGTTTGTTTGTTTGTCAAACATGTACAAGATAGTAGGTGTTTGTATGACCATAACGTAAGCATAGAAGTACAGATAAATGAGGACAGTAAGACAGGGACGGTAGACACAGTGGTGCGCTTATGCACACCCCTTATAGACCTCTATTTCTATTTCTATTTCTATTTCTATTATTTCGACAGAAAATGCAACATACCCAACCCAAAGAAAACATGGGACTGGGCAGGTGCCAGCAAGTTTGTGTTCTTTCTTTTTCTGGGAAGGGCAATGGGGAGATTTTTGTGTTGCCACCGGATCTACGGTAGTTCAGGAAATAGGACATTGATTGGAAGTTTGTTTGTCTGTTTATTGCATTCCTACCCATGGTTCATGGGAGATTCTGCATTTTTCAGCATTTCAATGTTGGCTGAAGTAAAGATGATCTGTGATCCTTTCAGAGAGTTTTGGGGACGAACAGGGGAACTGGGAACAGTGCAGTGGTGGGTTCCTACCAGTGCGGTCCACTCTATAGCACCGGTAGCAGCCCGCTGGTGACGTCACAGTACCGGTGCGGTCGGTTGCTGGTGCCTGGGCGCCACCATTAAAAAAATTTTTTTTTAATTTTTTAAAAAAAATTTCTTCTGCGCATGCCCAGAAGCCGAGCTTCCGGCACTGCGCATGCGCTGCCTTTCTACCCCACAGTGAGTCCAAGCAGGGGAGGATGGCTGAGGGAGCGCGTGAGATGCTGAAAGAACGGACAGCAGGAGCTATCTCCATTCCTCTCCCTTCAGCAGTCCGAGAAGCCATGAACGTGCGGTGATGATCCCAGGCATTTTTGCACATTCAAGGCTTCTCGAGCTGCTGAGGGGAGGGGGAATGGGCGGCAGGACCTATCTCAGTTCCCCTCCCTTCAGCAGTCTGAGAAGCCACGCCCACCCGGTCACATGGCCGGCGAGCCATGCCCAACCGGTCACATGGCTGGCAAGCCACACCCACAAAATAAGCCACGCCCACAGAGTGGTAGTTAAAGAATTAGGAACCCGCCCCTGGAACAGTGGTGACGTGAAAATGACCTAAGACACGCAAATACAGGAATTTTACACATGAATCAAAACTTGGACATGTATGAATGCAACAGCTGTACATTGAGCTGCCCTGGTTAAGCCTGTTGTGGAAAACAGCCGATTAGTGCCTTTGTGTTATTTATCCTTTCCATTGGGGTGACAGTTGCTTTGTGCGTTCTCTCTGATTTGGGGCAGCTTTGAGAGTTTGTAAGAACAAGAGAATCTGTGTTATAAGGTAGTAAATTGGCTGCAAACTTTTAGCCTCTTAAATCTTCATTGTTTCAAGGAAAGGTTGCCAAGAAGTTTGACCCTTGGTCAATTTTTTTTCACTCTTTAATTTTCCACGTCTTCCCTTGTGTTCCAGCTTTGTGTTTCATCAGAATAGTTTTATTGTTATTGTACGGCTGGGGAGGCCCCTGCATTTCTGTATTAAATTTTATTTTATGCTTACTTTTTGAAGGGGAGAGAAGGAGAGCCTTGATTTAATTACATTTAATGACCGAAGATAAACCACTTTAAAGCCAGCACAGAGCCAACAGAGTATCCCCCAAAGTCATGTAAATTTCAATTGCAACTAGTAAAATAGGCTTGTTTGGTGTTTGTCTTGTTATATGAGCTGCAGGGGGGGAGGGGTTGTTTCATCTTGCTCATCTTTTTTTAAAAAAAGGTAAACACAAAATTGTTGATTGGAGGATAATAAAGAAATCATAGATAACCAATGCTAATTTCTATTAGGCAGGAAATCCTAGGAATCGGCACCTGAATGAGTCAACTTATGGAATCACTGCTCCAAGAGATCATAAGGACTATAAACTTATCTGTTTTTTAAAAAGAGGTTTAAATCACTTCATTGCAGCATTGCAGAGAGTTCTATCCTTAGAGGTCACTTTTAGTGGCTAAATGCACATCAAGAAAATGAGTCCATTCAGAAGCATTGTATGAGACAGCTGCCAGTGACTATTGGGAAACTTTATTGATAAACGTCTGAATTACGGCTACCTTTGTTGGCAACATTTGTCAGTTACAAACTGCGTAAGTGGCTGTAGTTGTAATATAGAGGATGGTGTACAATTCCTCAAATATACTTTTTTAAAAAAAACACGGTATTAACAGAAAGGAAAAATCAGAGAAGGTGAGCCAGTTTCAAATAATGAGCATACAACGATTCATTTAGTGACTGTCTGAAGTTATAATGGCACTGAAAAAAGTGACTTGTGACCCTTTTTCACACGACAGTTGCAGCATCCCCTTGGTCACATCATCAAAATTCGGACACTTGGCAACTCGCAGAGATAGAATAGAATAGAATAACAGAGTTGGAAGGGACCTTGGAGGTCTTCTAGTCCAACCCCCTGCTTAGGCAGGAAACCCTACACTACTTCAGACAAACGGTTATCCAGCATCTTCTTAAAAACTTCCAGTGTTGGAGCATTCACAACTTCTGGAGGCAAACTCTTCTACTGATTAATTGTTCTAAATGTCAGGAAATTTCTCCTTAGTTCCAAGTTGCTTCTCTCCTTGTTTAGTTTCCGCCCATTGCTTCTTGTTCTGCCCTCAGGTGCTTTGGAGAATAGTTTGACTCCCTCTTCTTTGTGGCAGCCCCTGAGATATTGGAAGACTGCTATCATGTCTCCCCTGGTCCTTCTTTTCATTAAACTAGACATACCCAGTCCCTGCAATGGTTCTTCATATGTTTTAGCTCCAGTCCCTTAATCATCTTTGTTGCACTTCTCTGCACTCTTTCCAGAGTCTCAACATCCCTTTTACATTGTGGCGACCAAAACTGAATGCAGTATTCCAAGTGTGGCCTTACCAAGGCATTATAAAGTGGTATTAACACTTCACTGACTCATATTAATGACGGTTGCGGTGTCCCGGGGTCATCTAATCACTTTTTGTGAACTTCTGACCAGCAAAGCAATGAGGAAGCCAGGTTCATTTAACAACTAAGTTACTAATTTAACAACTGCGGTGATTCACTGAACAACTCTGGCAAGAAAGGTCGTAAAATGGGACAACGTTCACTTAACAACTGTTGTGTTTAGCAAGAGAAAATTTGGGCGCAATTGTGATCATAATTCAAGGACTACCTGATATCTGTAAGCCAGTTCAGACAGACTGAAACGGGCAGGGAGGTGTTTTACTCAGCCACTGCAGCCAGAATGTCCAGACGATGTGTTGTAAAAAAAGTCCAGATGATGAAGAAATTTGCCAGGGTGGAGAAATGGATGGTGAAGATGTCAGAATTTGCAGAAATGGCAAAGTTGATCTATTTGATCAAAGAAAAACAACAACAAAGGCTTTTCTGAAAAACTGGAAACTTTATATAGACATTTGCTAAAAGAAGGAAGGGAGGAAAGGATGATGTACGGATCAAGAAAGATGTGGATTTATTTTATTTTATTTATCTTATTTATTTATTTTGTCAAGCGTATATACAGTATATGATTACAGACAAAGCATAATCATGATTGTGAATACATAAGATGGATAAGCATGGTTATGAGTACATGAGATGGTTACGAATACATGGGGACATTAGGACAGGGACGGTAGGCATAGGCATGCTTGTGCGCTTATTCACGCCCCTTACAGACTAATTAAATGAGATTAAATGAGGGGCTGGAGGGATGTATAATATCTAAGAGGGAGAAAGGATAAAAAGATTGTAATTATCTATTGAAAAGGCTGGAAGTCATTTGTATAATTTGTATAATAAGTCATTTGTATAATAGGATTTCATTTTCCTTCCTTCCTTCCTCCCTTCCATCCATCCATCCATCCATCACCATTGTTTTCTAGGTATAAGGGACTACAATTCCATCTTTAGTTGTCTTTCACTTCTGCTTCCTTTCCTTTTGATTCTCTTTCATATTTCCTTCCTTCCTTCCTTCCTTCCTTCCTTCCTTCCTTCCTTCCTTCCTTCCTTCCTTCCTTCCTTCCTTCCTTCCTTCCTTCCTTCCTTCCTTCTTCCTTCCTCCTCCCCCGTCCCTCCCTCCCCACGATTCGTCTTTTCCTTCCTCCCTCCCTCCCTCCCTTCCTTCCTTCCTTTTCTTTCTTTTTTTAATATTTATTTTTATTGATTTTCATATTTTACATATCACAATATTTGTAGACAGATCTGCCACCATTTATATATATGGCTACTATATTTATACAATTTATACATTATTTTATCATATTTTCTAATCCTGTGTCCTCGTCCCACACGGTTTCTTCAAATTTCTATTATTAATCCAGTTGTACCATTTTTCCCAAACGACGTAGTAATCTGAATTTTTTTGTCCTCTGAGTTCAATCGTTAGTTTGTCCATTTCAGCACAGTCGTATATTTTTTTGATTATCGTACTGTCCATGGGTATATTGGGATTCTTCCAGTTTTGTGCGTACACAATTCTGGCCGCCCTTCCTTCCTTTTCTTTCAATTTGCCTTTTATTCTATAAAAATAATAATACTTTTTTTAAAAAAATTCTACAGTCTTTGTGTTGCATCCCCTTCGGGCACCCCTGTGTTGAAGGCTGTAGTCTTGGAGCTGATTGAACCAAAAAAAGCTACCAAAGAAATGAGGCCGTGGGATCTGGGTCTCCATGATGCTTAATGATCTCCGAGTTCTTATTCTTTTACCCTTTCTGCTTCATCCTTGATTATCTATCTCCATGACCAAAATAGAGTTTGTTTTGCTGTTGGCAGCTGCAGTTGCCCTCTTTTGCTTTCCTAAATTGGGGTAGGTTGACACCACACACACACTCGCACACATAGAAGAGAGAGAATAGATGGTTAAAGCCCTTGTTTCTAGTCCAAGCTACTCGGGAAGTTAGCCTATGGAAGTCAAGGCTTATTTATTTGGAGTCAATCAAAGAGGATTTATTGGGGGTCCGGGATACGTCACAAGACTGCCAGGGCTCAAGACGGACCTCGTCTTCTTTCCATCACATCCTTTTATGAACTTCCACAGAGCGAAGGCTTGGCGTCCCAGAGACCGAGTCGGTTGCCAGATTCCCATCTGACCCTTTGCCAGGTTGCCTTGGCGTTGATGTATTTGGCTGGCTCCGAGTCCCCCCATTTCCGCAGTCGGGAAAGCACTGACTGCTCCCACAGAAGGAAGTGGCCCAGCGGGCAAAGCCCGGTAGCCCCAGGAAAGAGATCCAGAAAAACCCTGTGGCTGCCATGCGGATTTCCATGATAATTTCAGCATGTCCGGGTTTGGCAAGGCAAACTAAACAGCATCCTGGCTGGGGAATTCTGGGAGTTGGAATTCCATAAATCTTACAGTTGCCAAGCTTGGAGACCCCCTGCCTTATAAAATAACACCTCTGTTGTTATACCCTATGAGAGAACATTTATGTCGTTATATCCTATAAATCATGGGTCTCCAACCTTGGCAACTTTAAGACTTGTGGACTTCAACTCCCAGAGTTCCTCAGCCAGCTTTGCTGTGAGTTAAAGTCCACAAGTCTTAAAGTTACCAAGGTTGGAGACCCATGCTATAAATAACACTTCCGTTATTCTAGTCCTGCCCAGAAATCCAGCTGGGTGACTTTTTTGCCAGCCATACTCTTTCAGCCCAACCTGCCTCACATGGTTGTGGTTGTGGGAAAAACGGGAGGATGAAGGTATATTATGCATGTTCACGAGTTGCTTCTAAAGTAATAAAGGTGGGGTAAAAATCTAATCAATAAATTATATCCCACAATAGTAAATAAGCAAGCCTGTAATTCTTGCTGTGCCTGTTTCCTGATCTGGCCTGTCTCAAAACTCTGCCCCTTCCAAGTGGAAATTCTGCCATAGCAATTAAGGGAATAAAAAAATCCTCTCTTGGATCAGGCAAAAAAAATAAAAAATAAAAATAGCCCATCTAACCCAGCATCCTGTTTCCATGGTGGCCGATAGTGAGAGTGGTTTCCCAGAATAACAGAGTTGGAAGGAACCTTGGAGGTCTTCTAGTCCAGCCCCCTGTTCAAGGAGGAGACCCTATACCATTTCATACAAATGGCTGTCCAGTCTCTTCTTAAAAACCTTCAGTGTTGGAGCATTCACAACTTCTGAAGGCAAGCCATTCCACCAGAAGTGGTATTCAGCTGGTTCGCACCGGTTCGCGCGAACCGTTGGCGGAAATTTGGGCAAGGTTGCCGAACCAGTAGCGATGGCCGGCTGGCCACGCCCCTGAACTGGTCCCCCGGTCGGCGCTCGCAGGCCCTGCCCACCATGTTTGTCACTGCCATGTTCTTTGCGCACGCACATCCCGTTGCCTTGCAAGTCCAATGGGATGCGCATGCGCGAAGAACATGGCAGTGACAGCACGGCAGCAGCTTTTTCCGCGACCTCCAGTACTTTTTGGCGGCCAGCCGCCACAGCCGCAAAGCGGCTCTCACAGCTTCTTTCTGGGAGGCTTCCTTGCCAGCCACTTTCCAGCAGTGGCGGCTGGTTGGGGGCCGCCGAAAACTCCGGTCAGCTTGCCTTCCGGACTCTGGACCAGCCGCCGCGGAAGGTAAGCAGCCCGAACAAAGAGGTGGTGGTGGAGGAGGAAGCAGGGCTAGGGCCGGGGGATGCTAAAGGAGGGGAAACGGGGGCGACTGGCGAAGGGAGGGCGGAGGCAGATAGGTGGGAATTCCAAAAATTTTCCTACCTTTTCCTGTGGGCGTGGCTAGGTGGGAGGGGTCATGTGACTGAGTGGGCGTGGGTGTGAGTGACATCAAATGGGCCATGCCCACTCAGTCACATGACCCCCACCTAGCCACGCCCACTGAACCGGTAGCAAAAAATATTTGAAACCCACCACTGCATTCCACTGATTAATTGCTCTCACTGTTAGGAAATTTCTTAATTCCAGGTTCTATCTCTCCTTCATTAGTTTCCATCCATCATTTTTTGTCTTGCCTTCTGGTGCTTTGGAAAACAAGGTGACACCCCCCCCCCTCCGGTCTTCTTTGTGGCAGACCCTCAGATATGGGAACCCCGCTATCATGTCACCCCTTGTCCTTCTTTTCACTATACTAGACAAATCCCCAAAACTTTAACCTTAGACTGTCTACAGTCGACCTCACCCCATTCCTAAGAGGTCTGTAAGGGGCGTGCATAAGCGCACCATCGTGCCTACCGTCCCTGTCCTTCTGTCCTATTGTCTAATTTTTACCTATACGTACTTTGCTTTTGTTTATGTCAGTGGTTCCCAACCTTTCTAATGCCGCGACCCCTTAATATAGTTCCTCATGTTGTGGTGACCCCCAACCATAAAATTATTTTTGTTGCTACTTCATAACTGTAATTTTGCTACTGCTATAAATCGTAATGTAAATATCTAATATGCAGGATGTATTTTCATTGTTACAAATTGAACATAATTAAAGCATAGTGATTAATCACAAAAACAATATGTAATTATGCCAGATCAGAAATTCTCGGGCCAGTCTTTGCAAGAGCACAAGGAATATCATCTTCCACAACAAGTCTACTTCTGTATTTAGACTTGATAACCAACAAGTGTACAGCAATATTTCTCAATATCAGCAACTTTTAAGGTGCCTGGACTTCAACTCCCAGAATTCAAAGCAAAGCTGGCCCATTAGCTGATGCCGTCAAAGCTCGGCCGTCAGGTGTCACAAACGCCTCTCACCGAATGGCACCTCTCCCGACCAATCGGAGGGCTCGGGCGAGTTGAGTCGATATGGCCAGGCTTGTGGCAGTGGGGGGGGGGAGCTGAGGATGCCGGGGCGACCCCTGGGAAATGGTCATTCGACCCTCAAAGGGGTCCCGACCCCCAGGTTGGGAACCACTGGTTTATGTTTATATCATACCTGTTATCTTGTACACGTGTTGACAAAATAAATAAATAAAATAAATAAAAATTCAATACAAATCCCAGCAGCGGTGCTGCAAAGCAAAAGAATATGCAGCTCTTTAAATTCTTGCAATCTCTTCTGTGCAAGAAAGAAATGGAACCGCATCTCTTACTGGAGTTGGCCAGGCTGGAAAGCCAGGCTGGATTGTTTTTGAAAAGCTGTCCAGTTCTTGTACAAGCTGTATTTCATGGAGCAGCAAGCCGGATTCAGTGCAATTCCTTCCTTCGGGAGGCCCTACTCAGTTTGATCTCTTATTGGAGTTGGGAAAGGAATTCTTGTTTTTAGAAAAGATTGTTTAATGGGGTTTTGTTTAAATAGAGCCAAGAAATGGATATTAAGAGATCTCAGCTGTAGAAATAGACTTTTTTGCTACATCTATATTAAAGAGGTCCAGAGGGTGGTCAGATCAATTTTGGGAATAGCTTGAATCAGCAGTTTTAATTTCTTTCACCTGGCTTGACCTGAAGAGCTCGTGATGGTGAGCTGACAGCTCACTCGGCAGGTTGCTCTCTTTCCCATCACTTTGGATGGATGGAGGAATAGAAGGATATTTGCTTTAATACCAATAGCAGAGAATATATTAGCTCAGGAACTAGGGAGTCCTTGGTGTTCTCTGAGCTTGGTTGCTGGCTTGCAGGCATTTCATTACCCACCTAGGTAACTTCATCAGTGCTCAGCATCAGTGCACAGCATTGATGCTGTTACCTAGTTGGGTAATGAAACATCTGCAAACAACCAAACTCAGAGACTACACATTTGCTTTAGTATTGAGAGAACCAACATAGAATAAGGAGAAATTTCCTGACAATGAGAACAAATTAATCAGTGCTCCAACACTGGAGGTTTTTAAGATTGGACAACCATTTGTCTGAAATGGTATAGAGTTCCCTGCTTGCACAAAGGGTTGGACTAGAAGACCTCCAAGATCCCTTCCATTTCTGTCATTTTGTTAAATAAAATATTTTTAAAAAAGAAAAGGAGAAAAAAAGTGCTGTGACCAAGGGATGGCCTGTCTGTCCGGCAGACCGGAAGGCTGTTGCCTGCCAGAGCGATAATGTAAGTGGTAACAGACTGATAGGGATGTAGTGCAGAAGATAAATCTACTCTGCAGTTAGATTCCACCCCAGTGATTAGAGAAGTACAACCTCTCTCTTTCTTGCCAGTTTTGGACAGATGTGTAAGAGCATCAGTGCTACTCAGAAAGTTCAGCATGATCTCCTTGTCCTGAGCATTTGGTCATTTCTTCTGAGCCAGAATGGTCTTGACATAGACTTCTCCTCTGAGCTGGTCATTTTGACTCATCCAAAGACAGACTGGTTCAAGGCATTTTTTCAGAGTTCCCGATGCTTTCCAGATTTGTAAAGCTACATCTCTATTATCCACAAGTACCAGGGGTGAAATCCAGCAGGTTCTAACAGGTTCTGGAGAACCGGTAGCAGAAATTGTGAGTAGTTCAGAGAACCGGCAAATACCACCTCTGGCTGGCCCCAGAGTGGGGTGGGAATGGAGATTTTGCAATATCCTTCCCCTGGAGTGGGGGCTCAACCTGGTCTTTCCTTGCCTTGCTCTTGAGCCTCTCTCCTGTCCCCTTCCTCTCTCTCACACACATTCTCTCTCCACCTCACTGCTACTTCAAGGAAATCAGCTCTCAGGAAATTCCAATCCAGTTCCTGGAGAACTTGCTCCCTTCCCTCCCGAGCAGGAAAGGGCCGAAGTCTTTAATTTTTATTAATGGCGATGGCGGTTCAATTAATCCACAGCACTTTTTGGTGTTCTGTGTCGTTAAACCCGTCAGAAAATAATCTCTCCTTTGCTTCACACAGACCCTCGTTTGAAGCCCTGCTTCGGAAAATGTTGTTTGAGGGGAAACCGGTGTTTACGGAAAGCCTTTTAATATTACACAAGTGGGCCCTTTAGCTCGTCTTATGAAGCATTATAAACCATCAAGATTCCTCATAAGCACTTGACCAAACAAACTTCCATGGACATTTCAAGAAGCAACAGATTTGAAGAGTTACTGCCTCTGGCAGGACTCCAAGCCAGAGAATTGTGCCTCTGACATATCCATTTTTTAAGCCGCCAAACGCAACGGGGGATTTTCTTCACACCCTTCCTTTGAGCCAAAAGTTTTCAAAGGCAGGAGAGTGAGCTCCGAGTTTTGGAAGGGGAGACGTTTTCAAGAGCCAGATCTCAAAGAAATCATCCGAAGCTGAGGAAAAATAGAGTCAGAGAGATGATGGCATCTCTTACCTTTCCTTGACTACTTTAATTCTCCGATCAAGGTGGACACCTGCATTAAGGATGTGTTTTGGAGACAAGGCTCTCAAGTGTCCATGCTTCAGCCTCATTTAAAACAAATGGCCTGATTCAAAATTACCAATAAAAGAGAATCCCTAGTGAAGGGGCGCAGGGCAGAAAACATCCTGCAGCCAAGAAGGCTCCACACCCATTTGCACTACTCAGGTGACCAGGGGTGGGTTCTACTTACCTTCCCCACCGGTTCACATTGCGACGGAAGTGCACATGTCCCTTCCCGGAAATGACCCTCTGCGCATGCGCAGTACTAAAAAAAAAACAAGATGGCGGCGCCATAGGCTCGGGGGAGAACCAACTCGGGGGCGTGGTAGGCCTGGGTCAATGCTGGTTCCAGCAACCCAGGCCACCAAGTTACTACTGGTTCTATAGAACCGGTCCGAAACGGCAGGAACCCACCTCTGCAGGTGACCCTGAGGACACAGATAAACCTCCAGGTGACCTCAAGGACTCTCTGGAAGGATGCAAATAACCAGCTGTCTGCAAGGAATATAATAATAACAACATAGTTGGAAGGGACCTTGGAGGTCTTCTAGTCCAACCCCCTGCCTAGGCAGGAAATCCTACACTACTTCAGACAAATGGTTATCCAACATCTTCTTAAAAACTTCCAGTGTTGGAGCATTCACAACTTCTGGAGGCAAGCCGTTCCACTGATTAATTGTCGTCCTAACTGTCAGGAAATTTCTCCTTAGTTCTAAGTTACTTCTCTCCTTGTTTAGTTTCCACCCATTACTTCTTGTTCTACCTTCAGGTGCTTTGGAGAATAGTTTGACTCCCTCTTCTTTGTGGCAACCCCTGAGATATTGGAACACTGCTATCATGTCTCCCTTGATCCTTCTTTTCATTAAACTAGACATACCCAGTTCCTGCAACCATTCTTCATATGTTTTAGCCTCCAGTCCCCTAATAAGTCCTTCCTTTCCCCACCATCCAGTCAGAGCTGAAGCAGCTTCTTGGATGAGAAGTGAAATGTCTTCAAAGAAAAAAACCAGAAAGTCCAGTTGCCTCTTGAAAAAGCACCTTTGGGACAACCGTGACCTGGATGACTGAGAATCTCCATAGACAATAAGGAGGAATATTTGTAGCTTGGTATTGAAATGAAGGCTCCTTGATGCTCTCTGAGCTTGGCTGTTTTCTTGCAGACCTTTCATTACCCAAACTAGGTAACATCACTGATGATGTTGTTACCTAGTTTTTGGTAATGAAAGGTCTGCAAGGAAACAACCCAGCTCAGAGACCATCAAGGACCCCTGATTCAAAGTTGCTTTTACAAGCTTCCTTTCTTGCCACATCTTCCAGAGTTTCGCTGTGCACTCAAGATGCATCCCAAATGCTGGCAGCCTTGCCCAAACAGGTGCTCCCCAGATGTTCTTGGCTCCCGTTCCTATAATCATCCGACTGGGTGTGCCAGGGATATGTTGATTGAGATATAATGGGAGTTACGGTCCATTGCAACTGGAGGGGAGGGAGGGAGAGAAATGTGCTGAAATTATGAGCTTCTATTCATCCTTTGAGTGCCTTCTGCAAAGGAAGGCCAGAGATGGGTGGGTCCTCGAAGCTTCAGAAGATACATAAAAAGAGAAGCTGGTGGGCAGGAGAGGGCAGATGCCCGTTTTGAATCTACTCCCCTGTTTGCCCTCTTGATGGGAGTGATCTGATGATTGGTATGAAATGAGAAAAGCAACGCAGGAGTTCCCAGAACCTTCAGAAGTTTCTTCTAAGCCTTTTTTTTTGGATCAGATAATCTCTCTTCCTTGTTGAAATTTCAAGAAGAAGAAGAAGAATTGGGAAGTTGGATATTTCCATGTGCTTTCAGCATTTCCACAAGTGCTGATGAGCTCCATAAGGGCTCATGGTCACTCATGCCTTAGTTACCCCTTGCTTGGACTACTGCAATGGGATTTACATGGAGCTGCCGCTGAAGAGCATCTAGAACAGTGTGGCTGTGGAATTCTGGGAGTTGAAGTCCAGACATCTTCAAGTTGCCAAGGTTGGGAAACACTGATCTAGAAGCTGCAGCTGGTTCAAAATACAGCAGGATTTTGGTACTGCCTGAGACCTCCCAGTAGTATTCCAAGTGCAATTGAAGGTGCTGGTTGAGATCTTTAATATCCTACATGGAATGGGATTGGGTTATTCGTGGGATTACCTATCCTCAGTGGCTTCTGCCTATCCTACCAGATCTAGCAGAGAAGGCATGCTTGGAGGTTTATCTTCTCTGTCATGGTGCCAGCCTTATGGAACGGTTTCCCTCGCCCTGATCCTGTTGGTCTTCAGGAAAACAGTGAAAATCTGGCTTTTCCTCCAAGCACTGGAGCCAGGAGGTTGACGGCAGGGGCAGGTTCCTAATTTTTTTACTACCACTCTGTGGGCGTGGCTTATTTTGTGGGTGTGGCTTGCCAGCCATGTGACCAGGTGGGCGTGGCTTGCCAGCCATGTGACCAGGTGGGCGTGGCTTCTCGGACTGCTGAAGGGAGGGGAATGGAGATAACTCCTGCTGCCCATTCTTTCAGCGTCTCACACGCTCCCTCAGCCATTCTCCCCTGCTTGGACTCACTGTGGGGTAGGAAGGCAGCGCATGCGCAGTGCCGGAAGCTCGGCTTCTGGGCATGCGCAGCAGAAATTTTTTTTAAAAAATTTAAAAATTTTCTTTAAAAAAATGGCGGCACCCAGGCACTGGCAACCGACTGCACCGGTACTGTGACATCACCAGCGGGCCGCTACCAGTGCTATAGAGTGGACCGCACCGGTAGGAACCCACCACTGGTTGACGGATCTGGCATGAGATAGCTGGTGGATAAGCAGAAGTTTTATAGGGGCCTCAGCCTTGTTTATTGGTTTAAACCAGGGGTCTCCAAACTCAGAAACTTTAAGACTTGTGGACTTCAACTCCTAGGGAATTCTGGAAGTTGAAGTCCACAAGTCTTAAAGTTTCCGAGTTTGGAGACCCCTGGTTTAAATGGTCTTTTTTACTGTATGTGTTTTTATGTTGTTCCTTCTGGTAGATGGGATGGATGGATGGATCCCATAAAAGCTTTTAGAAAATCATAACAACATAGGGGTAAGAAGGGACCTTTGAAGTTTCTCATCCAAACACCTGCTTAGGCTCTTCCACTAGTTCTTCCACTGCTTAATAGCTCATGTAATCAAGAAATTTCTTCTTATTATGAATTTGGATCTCCTTCTGCGAAGCTTCCACTCATTGATGGCAAGGTAATTTACTGTAGTCCAGCCCTGATTTTGAAAGTGTGTCCAGAAAGCAAGGAACAAGTTGAGATAGTAGAGATCTTTCATGTTGTTGGAGATTGGGTATTCATGGCTCTCCCTAAAGCACCCATCTTGTGAATCTATAAATAGAATAGAATAGAATAGAATAGAATAGAATAGAATAGAATAGAATAGAATAGAATAGAATAGAATAGAATAGAATAGAATAGAATAGAATAGAATAGAATAGAATAGAATTCTTTATTGGCCAAGTGTGATTGGACTCACAAGGAATTTGTCTTTGGTGCATATGCTCTCAGTGTACATAAAAGAAAAGATACATTTGTCAAGAATCTTGAGGTACAACACTTAATGATTGTCATAGGGTACAAATAAGCAATCAGGAAACAATCAATATTGATATAAATCGTAAGGATACAAGCAACAAGTTATAAGTTATAAACCTTCTCGTGGTAGTCGTATTGGTACAGCATTTGTGGCATGCTCTCAAAACCCCCAAGTTCTTGCTACACCACAAACAATTACCTGCCTGGAGGATTAATCTGGTAAGTTGAAAGTTGTGACCTATGATTGGACAGGAAAAGAACTAGGTTGACAACGCTTAGACAGCTGAGGAGAGACCAAGACGGGGTACCAAAGCCAAGCTTTGCTCTAGAAACAGCTACCCTCTCCCCACAAACCTCTCCCCATTTTTATTCTGGATCATGTGCCTTCAAGAATAGCTTGGAGGTTCCCTCAAATAACTTTGCCCTCCTTTTTTTTCTTGGTTACAGGGAGACTCTCAGCAAGGCACCATGTTCCATGAGGTGGCTCTGTGGATGCTGGTGGGCCTCCGAATCTCTGCAATAGCTGGAGGGGGTCCCGGAGGAGGTTATGCGCAGATGAAATACATGCAGCCGGTGGTGAAAGGGCCCCTCGGCCCTCCGTTCAGAGAAGGTAAAGGCCAGTATATAGGTAAGTGGCACCCAGTGGTTGTGCAGGGAGGCCAAATGTGAGAGAGTTTGCTTTGGAAAGAAATTCAGCCTATCATCTTAACCTTGTTTATATTGGCTTTGTGGTTTGAGATATCTTTTATGGCTTTTGCGTTTCTCGTTTGAGTCTGTGTGTTACAGTAAACTGCTCTGAAAAGCTTGCCAGATGCTGATCAAATGCCTTAGATATATTAATTACATCTAAAGATGTCTGTCTCGTTTTCCCCAGCAAGATAAAGGGGAGATAAAATAATATCTTTATCTAGCCTCTTTGCTGTCTGATTCCCACAATCCCTTCCCTTTTACAATGGGAACCAATGTTAACCAAGAGACGGTTTGGGGCCCAACTGGGAATGACCAAAGCACAGGAAGAAATTACACTGGTCAGATTCGTGCAGCACATTTGCTGGATTAACGCACTTCTTGGATTGCTCACTTAACAGGGTAACAGAGTTGGAAGGGACCTTGGAGGTCTTCTAGTCCAACCCCCTGCTCAAACAGGAGACCCTATGCCATTTCAGACTTCACTGAATGAGAATTGAAACACATGTCTAATTGCTGCATAACAAATTGTGCCACAAAAAAAAGATAGCCATGTTTCTGCCTAACTAAGCTTTGCAAATTGCATAAATGCAGGTGCTAGGTTTTTAAGTGACCTGGTTAAGGATCTCTCCCTGTGCAGGTGGCTGTATCCACATAATCTACTTATCCAGGTCGGGTAAAGATAGAATAGAATAGAATAGAATAGAATAGAATAGAATAGAATAGAATAGAATAGAATAGAATAGAATAGAATAGAATAGAATAGAATAGAATAGAATAGAATAGAATAGAATAGAATAGAATTCTTTATATAGAATAGAATAGAATAGAATTTTTTATATAGAATAGAATAGAATAGAATAGAATAGAATAGAATAGAATAGAATAGAATAGAATAGAATAGAATAGAATAGAATAGAATAGAATAGAATTCTTTATTGGCCAAGTGTGATTGGACACACAAGGAATTTGTCTTTGGTGCATATGCTCTCAGTGTACATAAAAGAAAAGATACATTCGTCAAGAATCATAGGGTACAAATAAGCAGTCAAATCATACTGGGAAATAATATAAATCGTAGGATACAAGCAACAAAGTTACAGTCATAAGTGGGAGGAGATGGGTGATAGGAGCGATGAGAAGATTAATAGTAATAGTAATGCAGACTTAGTGAATAGTTTGACAGTGTTGAGGGAATTATTTGTTTAGCAGAGTGATGGCGTTTGGGAAAAAACTGTTCTTGTGTCTAGTTGTTCTAGTATGCAGTGCTCTATAGCGTCGTTTTGAGGGTAGGAGTTGAAACAATTTATGTCCAGGGTGTGAGGGGTCTGTAAATATTTTCACAGCCCTCCTTTTGACTAAAGAGAAATATGCTAAACTTGGATATGCAAGAAAATCACAGAATATGCTAAACTTGATTAGTGTTAGCCCGCATTTGGCCTTTGGTTAGAACCATTAGGTGTTGTGCAAATCCAGGAAATGGGCCATTTGCAGTAATTGGTTAAAATATATCCTGCGAATATAGAGATCACAAGCGTGTCTCTCGCTAGCACTGATTATCCAGGAATGACAAGTGTCTGGTGTGAAGTTTCCAAGAGTGATTACGTTGTTCTCCCTTGACAGTTGCCAGGGAAAGAAAAAAGTCTGGGGCATAAATGAAAATTAGAGAGATGAAGGTCTTCTTTGTGGTTGTAATAAACCAGGGGTCTCCAACCTTGGCAACCTTAAGCCTGGCGGACTTCAACTCCCAGAATTCCCCAGCCAGCTGGCTGGGGAATTCTGGGAGTTGAAGTCCGCCAGGCTTAAAGTTGCCAAGGTTGGAGACCCCTGCTCTAAACAAGTATTGTGCAATGGGAGAACATAGTTACATGTGTAGAATGTGGCTGCATGTTTTAAAAGAACAGGGAGGGTTTAGAAGGCATTGTGATACTCAAAAGGATCTCCACCCAGTTTGGATAATTCCCAGACTTTAGTCACTTTTAAATAAGAAGAAAATAAGTCAAATTTAGAATATGGCTTACCCTCTAATCTGCAAGCGGAGAGTTGGTTACCTCACAAAGGAGCTGCATTTGAGTATTAAAATATTCCGCTCTGGAGCACAGGGACAAGTCTCAACGGTTCTGCATTTGAATAGGATTTTACAGGTTAAATATAAGATCATACCAGCCAAGCACTATGCTTCTTTCATACAATTACGGCTTACAGACACGATTACCGGCCTTGGCCAGTAAATTCTAAGGTGGCTACTCACTGCTTGCACAGGAAAATTTTGACTGGCCCACCTACCATGTTTTCTGGAATTTAGCCATTCCCCCCCCCCCTCTTGACGATGCACTTTAGATGAATTTTTCATCTAAAATGATACGGTCAAGGTTGACCATCGGATCTAACATCTGGTGGACCTTCAAGATGGAAGGACCAAAGTTTGTCTTCTGATCTTTGCTGATCTTGCTGATCTTTTCCCCTGTTTCTGCCTTCAAAGATCTTGCAGAAAGGCACTTGGTTAATTTATTGAGGAAGGAGGCATAGAGGAAAAGAACAGTTTCATACAAAGATGGTGATTTAAGAAGACACCTGAAAAGGTTATAGAATAGAATAGAATAGAATAGAATAGAATAGAATAGAATAGAATAGAATAGAATAGAATAGAATAGAATAGAATTCTTTATTGGCCAAGTGTGATTGGACACACAAGGAATTTGTCTTTGGTGCATATGCTCTCAGTGTACATAAAAGAAAAGATACATTTGTCAAGAATCATGAGGTACAACACTTAATGATTGTCATATACAAATAAGCAATCAGTAAACAATCAATATTAATATACAGTATATCGTAAGGATACAAGCAACAAAGTTACAGTCATGCAGTAATAAGTGGGAGGAGATGGGTGATAGGAACGATGAGAAAAACTAATAGTAATAGTAATGCAGCCTAGTGAATAGTTTTACAGTGGTGAGGGAATTATTTGTTTAGCAGAGTGATGGCGTTCGGGAAAAAACTGTTCTTGTGTCTAGTTGTCTTGGTGTGCAGTGCTCTATAGCGTCGTTTTGAGGGTAGGAGTTGAAACAATTTACAGTATGTCCAGGATGCGAGGGATCAGTAAATATTTTCACGGCCCTCTTTTTGACTCGTGCAGTATACAGGTCCTCAATGGAATGCAGGTTGGCAGTAATTGTTTTTTCTGCAGTTCTGATTATCCTCTGAAGTCAGTGTTTGTCTTGTTGGGTTGCAGAACCAAACCAGACAGTTATAGAGGTGCAGATGACAGACTCAATGATTCATCTGTAGAACTGTATCAGCAGCTCCTTGGGAAGTTTGAGCTTCCTGAGTTGGCACAGAAAGAACATTCTTTGTTGTACTTTTTTGATGACATTTTTGATATTAGGTGACCCTTTTAGGTCTTGAGATATGATAGAACCTAGAAATTTGAAGGTCTCTACTGTTGATACTGTGTTGTTTAGTATTGTAAGAGGTGGTTGAATGGGAGGGTTTCTCCTAAAGTCTACCACCATTTCTACAGTTTGAGTGTGTTCAGTCCAGATTGTTCTGGTCGCACCACGAGGCTAGTTGTTCAACCTCCCGTCTGTATGAGGTTTCATCGTTGTCTCGAATGAGACCGATCACTGTTGTGTCATCTGCAAACTTCAGTAGTTTAACAGATGGATTGTTTGAGATGCAGTCATTGGTATATATAGAGAAGAGAAGTGGAGAGAGCACACAGAGGCTGAAAATGGGGCACGCAGAGGCGGCAATAGGCGGTAGCGGCGATGGGTGGCGATCCCCGTAGCCTGGAACAGCTGATAGGGGGTATTCCGGGAGGGAAATCCAACCGCCAATCAGCTGCTCGTGTTAAATCAGGCTGTGCTGAAGCTGACCAGGCTGTTTGCTGTTTGCTGCAAGGAGGCAGATTGCTGGGAGGCAGAGGCAGATTTTTTTTCTTGTTTTCCTCCCCAAAAGCTAGGTGCGACTTATAGTCCGGAGCGTCTTATAGTCCAAAAAATATGGTATCTCTTTAAGATGGAAGCTGATTCCTGTTCATTAATTCCTCTATCTTGCGACAAAACAGTTGATTAAAAAAAAAAAAGAAGTCGCTGAGCTTGAAAATAAATCCGCTGCTGATATAAGGCTTAACTGGCATAACTTGGCACTAGAGATATACGGTATGTACTTAAGAAATAGGGTTCCTCTAGCCTACAGTGAGAAAGACCCAGGAGCAATTTCAGAATGGGGACTATGTATTTCTCAGTCACCAGAATTCACAGAGGAGAGCTGATCTCTGGTAGTAGCTGTGTAATTAAACTTTGGAAAGGGAAACCCCACCATTAACATTGCTGGAGTATACATTCATAATTTGGAGAGATGGACATAAGAACCCAGAGCCCAGGAGTTTACACTGATTTATTTATTTTGTTTATTTGTATCCCACCTTTATTACTTTTACAAATAACTCCAGGCAGCAATGATATCCAACATTTTCCCCCTCCTCCTTCTCCCCCCCCCCACAAGAACAACCCTGTTAGGTGGCTTGGACTGAGAGAGAGGGACTGCCCCAAAATCACCCTGCTGGCTTTCATAGCTAAGGTGGGACAAACTCACAGTCTTCCATATTTTAGCTTACTGCCATAACCACCAGATTGTATATAATAGTGCAGGAAGTTTGGTGTTTCTTGGATGCTGTTATAGCCAGTGAAAATAAATCCTTTCCACTCAGTTTGGACAATGCCAAGACTAGAAACATCACCAAGAGGAAATATGAGCAGAGATGGCACAGTGGTTAAATGCAGCACTGCAGGCTATTGCTAGTTCAGCAGTTCAGCTGTTCAAATCTCACCGGCTCAAGGTTGACTCATCCTTCCAACCTTCTGAGGTGGGTAAAATGAGGACCCAGATTGTTGGGGGTAATATGCTGAACTCTGTAAACCGCTTAGAGAGGGCTGTAAAGCACTGTGAAGTGGTATATAAGTCTAAGTGATATTGGGAAGGAAGGAAGGAAGGGAGGGAGGGAGGGAGGAAGAAAGGAGCGGTGTGGTGCAGTGGCTAGAATGCAGTATTGCAGGCTAATTCTGCCGACTGCCAGCAGTTCGATCCTGACTGGCTCAAGGTTGACTCAGCCTTCCATCCTTCTGAGGTGGGTAAAATGAGGACCCAGATTGTTGGGGGCAATATGCTGACTCTGTAAACCGCTTAGAGAGGGCTGTAAAGCACTATGAAGCGGTATAGAAGTCTAAGTGCTATTGCTATTGCTATATTTTATTACACATCAAATCATTAACCATTTGTGCACCAAGAAAGAACCAGGTTACTTGCCAAAACAGTAGCTCAATGGTCAGGACATTCAACCCTGCAATCCCATCCCTTTAATTAGGATTAAACATAGACCAAGCGTACATGATGCGACCAATACCATGTGTCGTTTACAATGTTTATTTGCAAGACATGATTATCTGTAATATGGGCGTAAATTCTGTGATCACTTGGGAAATCTTTGAAGAGCCCACGTCATATTACAGATAGTCCTCAAATTGAAACGGTAATTGAGTCCACAATTTAAGTCGTAAGTTGGGACATTCGTTAGATGGGTCACCACATGTCCATGACCGGTTTTATTATGATTTTTGTGTGGTCGTTAAGCGAACCCATTATTCGCTATGTGTGGGGTTTTGTTTTTGTTTTTTGCCAGTTTCCAGCAAAAAAATCCCACTGTAAATTGCAGTCATGTGACTGCAGGGCACTGCAAACAGCCATAATAGATAAACACATAGATCCGTGGCCTAGAAGTGGAGCTCTTGCCTCACAATCAGGAGGTTGTGAGTTCGATCCTAGGTAGAGGCAGATGTAGGGTCGCCTGCTTGGGCAGGGGGTTGGACTAGATGACCTGCAAGGTCCCTTCCAAATCTGTTAATCTGTTAATAAATGCTGGCCAGTTGCCAAGGTCTCAGAATGCAGACCATGTGACATTAGAACTTTGAATCTGGATTGTAAGCAACTTTGGGGAGGGGGATGTCTGTTGTAGCTTCAGGTAGTCGCTAAGTGACTATAAGTCAAGGATTACCTGTAATTGAAAATTAACAAATTTCCTCCTCCAGATGGAGTTGACTGCCAGATGACCTGTTAATCCTAAACGACCCCATTAACAGATTAACAGAGTTGGAAGGGACCTTGCAGGTCATCTAGTCCAACCCCCTGCCCAAGCAGGAGACCCTACATCTGCCTCTACCTAGGATCGAACTCACAACCTCCTGATTGTTAGGCAAGAGCTCCACCTCTAGGCCACAGCAGATCACCATCTGATTAAAAAAAAGTATAAATATTTTTTTTAAAAAAAAAAAGATCACCGGCCGATCTTCACATGATAGCATCTTCCCAAAAGTTTCCTTCGCGCAACCCAATGAGGTGCACAGCCATTATTTATACTACTTTCCATTCTCAAGTTTTCCATCTGGTTGCCTGTGGTTGAGTTATAGGAGAAGAGGATTTCCACGTGGCACCAGACTGTGGAAATCTCTGTCCAAAGCAGCTCCTTTATTGTCTTTGAACGCCCAGCTCCTTACGTGGCCTTTTGCTGAATCATCAAATATATTTATTCTCAAATATATTTATTTTGTTTTGCCAAAGTGCCAACCTGGTTCAAGTTTTCATTCCCTTCTCGAAAGTGTTTGGATGACATTAGCTTTAGACTTCTCTCTTCTTCTTCTTTTTAACCCCTTTAAGGATTGCAGTAGTTGCTTTGGGTTAAATTGGTTTAAGCCAGGGGTCTGCAACCTTAAACACTCAAAGAGCCATTTGGACCCCTTTCCCACAGAAAAGAAAACACCGGGAGCCACAAAACCCTTTTGACATCTAAAATGAAGATTAACACTGCATGTATGGTTTTTTACCTTTATACTACGTATACAAAAACTATAGTGTGTTGCATTTATGAAATCAATGACCTGCTACAGGGAAAACACATTTTTATTTCTGCATGCAACAAAAACATTTTGAACTCCGAAAAAAAAGATGGGTCGAAAAGCTCAATAAATCATGTGCCAGCGGGTGTCGCACATTGGTGGTTGTGATGCATATTTTGAGTGACAGGGAGCTGCAGCAGAGGGATGAAAGAGCCACATGCGGCTCCAGAGCCGCGGGTTGCAGACCCCTAGTTTAAGCTATTTGGGAGGCCTAGTTAGGCTGATACAGAATTAAAACACAAGCAGATTGATTGATCCTCAAAGATGACTTTGCTCTCAGCCATCACACAGATGTTCTGCCTATTTTGCATTATATTTCTCCAGACTTCAATGAGATTGTCTAGAATTGATTCTGCCTCCTAAATTTCTTATCCAGGTAGTCCTCGACTTACGACCACAATTGAGCCCAAAATTTCTGCTGAAAGCAAAACATTCATGAAGTGAAATGTTGTCCCATTTTACGACCGCTCTTGCCACACTTGTTAAGTGACGCACTGCAGTTGTTAAGTAAGTAACATGGTTGTTAAGTGAATCTGGCTTCCCCTTTGTCTTTGCTTGTCAGAAGGTCGCGAAAGGGGATCCGGGGACACTGCAACCGTCGTAAATACATGCCAGTTTCCAAGCAGGGCAAAATTTGATCATGTGACCATGGGAATGTTTGTTTGTTTATTTATTTATTTTTATTTACATTTATATGCCGCCCAACTCCCGAAGGACTCAGGGCGGCTCACATCAGAAACATTGTAAGTGCAGGGAGGCCTCCTAGGCCCAAAACTGGGTGCAGGGGGGAGGGGCAGCATGCCCCCACAGCAGTGGTGGGTTCCTACCGGTGCGGTCCACTCTATAGCACCGGTAGCGGCCCGCTGGTGATGTCACAGTACCGGTGTGGTCGGTTGCCAGTGCCTGGGCGCTGCCATTTTTTTAAAAAAAATTTCTTCTGCGCATGCCCAGAAGCCGAGCTTCCGGCACTGCGCATGCACTGCCTTCCTACCCCACAGTGAGTCCAAGCAGGGGAGGATGGCTGAGGGAGCGCGTGAGATGCTGAAAGAACAGGCGGCAGGAGCTATCTCCATTCCCCTCCCTTCAGCAGTCCGAGAAGCCACGAACGTGCGGTGATGATCCCAGGCATTTTCGCACGTTCGAGGCTTCTCGAGCTGCTATGGGGAATGGGCGGCAGGACCTATCTCAGTTCCCCTCCCTTCAGCAGTCTGAGAAGCCACGCCCACCCAGTCACATGGCCGGCAAGCCATGCCTACCCGGTCACATGGCTGACAAGCCACACCCACAAAATAAGCCACACCCACAGAGTGGTACTAAAAAAATTAGGAACCCACCCCTGCCCCAAAGCCCATTTTTGTTCCCAGGAGGTTTCAGAGAGGCCTCCTAGGCCCAAAACATAAGGTGACCAGACGTCCCGCTTTTGGTGGGACAGACACGCTTTTCAAGCGTGTGTCCCGCGTCCCGCATTCTTTTCAAAAAGTCCCGCTTTTTTGAAAAGAATGCGGAAACAGCGGGACGTCTGGTCACCTTAAAGGGAAAGACGACCCGCGCGTGCGCAGAAACAAGCTGTACTGGCGGCAATAGCAACAGCGGCGGCAGCGCTGGCGAGTGAAGTTGAAAGCCCTGCTGATAACATAGTAGGTGGGGGGGGTCGGGTGGATTTCCCCGCCTGGAACGACCCCCCCCAACGCGCGCGCTCGGGGAGGAGGCGGAGAGGCAGGCTCCTCCCGCGGGAAGAGCAGAGTCGCCCCCGCCCACGAGCAAAGGGCAGAGCGTCGGGCACCCCCCCCACGCCAGCCCGCGTCATGGGGAGCGGGGGAGCGAGCAAGCGAGGGAGGGAGGGAGCAACGGGCGCGCAGGGCTGCGAGGGAGTTGCGCAGGGAGCCGCGGCGGGACGCAAGGCGGCGGCAGGGACGGGAGGGCTCCGCGGCTGCATGGGGAAGGAGCCCCGGGCTGGGCAGAGAACCTTTACCCTTCTCTTCCTCTCCTCCTCCTCCCCCAGTTCACGGGCTTCAACTGTTTTGATTGGACAGAAATACATGCTTTCTTCACTTCCAAGTCTATTGGTTGTGGTGACTCCCCCCCCCCATCTGGATTCCGTTCAGCGCTAGAATTAGGCTGGCCGAGGCTCTCTGAACAGACTTATATGGAAACTGCATAACCTCCCGCCTCCCCCCCCACCTGGACGCCGACATTTGCGTTATTTTGCCCTCTGCGCATGCGCAGCGTTCTGCGCATGCGCAGAGGGAAAAACTCAAATTGCGACGTCCAGGCGCCCCCCCCCCCCATGGTGTCCCGATTTTAAAAAAAAAATCTGGTCACTTTACCAAAACAGGGTGCAGGGGGGTGCGGCAAGCCCCTCCCCCACGGCCCGTTTTTGCTCCCAGGGGGGTGCAGGAGGCCAAGTGCTGCCTGTCACACCCACCCAGTCACATGACCACCAAGCCACACCCACAGAACCGGTAGTTTAAAAAATTTGAATTCCACCACTGGTTAGTCGGATAGGATGCTACCAGGCTCCGTCTGATTTATGGGACTTTGGAGGCGCTCCCTGTTTTAGCAACTCGATCATCTGAGAAATTCTATGTTTGGCAAGGAGCTCCTGAGAACTGGATCACTGTTTATAGAGCTGTAACAGGATAGAGAAGCAAATCTCTTCCCTTATCGCGTAATCTAATAAGAGAAAACTCCATTGTAGTGGAGAAAACTCCATTGTAGTGGATATATAGTGCTAACTACCAAATGGCTTAGCTGGCATTTAAAACCTGCATCTGGAATCAAAGCACGTTTAAACATAAAATGGATTGTGTGTGTGTTTCCTACCAGCACCACGTTTTCCAGTCTCAGCAAAGTTTTTCTTTCTTCCTTTTCTTGAAAATAATTTTATTAAAAGTTTGGAAAAGACCGATAAAAAATAGTGGAAACTAAAAAAAAGAAAAGAAAAAGTACAGATAGCCCTCTACGTCAGTGGTGGGTTGCTGCTGGTTTGGACCGGTTCTTTAGAACCCGTAGCAGAAATTTACCCCCGCTCGCCGAACCGGCAGCAATGACCAGCGGTCCACACTCCCGAACCTGTCCTCCGGTTGCTGTGGCTTGCAAAAAACCCTTTTGCGCATGCGCAAAGGCTTCTGTGCATGCGCAGAGGGTCATTTCCGGGTGTTTTGCACAACATGATGGGGGGGGGGTTTCGCGATGCAAACTGGTAGGGAAGGTAAGTGGAACCCACCTACGCACAACAGTTCATTTAGTAACCGTTCAAAGTTACAGCAGCACTGAAAAAAGTGACTTATGACCATTTTTCACACTTATGACCATTGCAGCATCCCCAGGACAACTGGCGTGTATTAATGATGGCTGCAGTGTCCCAGGGTTATGTGAACCCCTTTTGTGACCTCCTGACAAGCAAAGTCACTTACGAGATTCACTTAACAATTGTATCACTAATGTAACAACTGCAGGGATTCGCTTAACAACTGTGGGAAGAAAGGTCGTAAAAATGGAGCAAAACTGCCTTTAAAAATGTCTCCCTTAACCACAGAAGTGTTGCGCTCAATTGCGGTCGTAAGTCAAGGACTACCTGTACAAGATTTTTCTATGCACACACACACACACACACACACACACACACACACACACAACCTTCCCTCCCACGAGAGTGACTTCCCACCTTCTCTCAAACCCTCTTTCATGGCGCCGAACAGATGATAGTCTGAAGCCCCATGAAAGAGGGTTTGAGAGGCAAACATTATTCCAGTGACGAGGAAGTGAAAACTGCAGTGAAGAAGTGGCTCAAAGAACAGTCAACAGAATTTTACGAGGCAGGGATACATGCTCTCATTCGAAGGTGGAACATTGCTATTGAGAGAAACGGTGACTATGTTGAGAAGTAGGGATGTGATCCACAGAGGACCAGCTTCATTTTGATGTATGCTACATGTTCCTGTGTTGGTAATTATACCTGTCCTGAAGAAAATGGCACTACGTTTTGACTCACCCTCGTAACTTCGAACAGTTACTAAAGGAAGAGTTGTTAGTTGAGCATTACCTATAAGCAATTGCATACTCTATTCCCTTCGTCTTCCATCTCTTAACAATAGGCAACTCAAATAAGGAACGTCATTTCCAACCCAATTATCCGCAAAACGTCCCAACAGAACTCTAAAATATTAACCCTACTTCTTCCTAATTAGTTAGTTTACTTCATTGATTAGTGCATGGGCAGGGGTGAAATCCAGACAGGTTCTGGAGAACCGGTAGTGGAATTTTTGAGTAGTTCGGAGAACCAGTAGCTGAAATTTTGAGTAGTTCAGAGAACCAGCAAATACCACCTCTGGCTGGCCCCAGAGTGGGGTGGAAATGGAGATTTTGCAGTATCCTTCCCCTGTCACGCCCACCAAGCCACACCATACCCACCAAGCCATGCCCACAGAACCAGTAGTAAAAAAATTTGGATTTCACTACTGTCATGGGCCATATCAAAGTGCAGAGTTCCAAACATAAATGATTACTAACATCGGATAAAAACAATTTAAAATGGAATTGGAATAAAATATAATTGTATATGAAATTGGAATAAAATAAAATTGTATATGCAATTGGAATAAAATACAATTTAAAATGAAATTGGAATAAATATACAATTTAAAATGAGACTGGAATAAAATACAGTAATTTAATATATGGATAAATAAACTATGATAAAATTGTATTTCAGTACTTCTGCCCAGCGTTATCCCTGCGCTATGGCAGGGTTCCGCTTAAATATTAAAATGTTAACATTACTTAACGCATATAAAACTCAACATTCCGCCTCTCAACTCTTAGCTGTAACAAAATCCCATTTAAAAGGCCTGAGAGGGACCCAATAGCCCAAGGTAAACAAAATGAAAGAAAATCAAAGTTTAAACATAACGAAAGGAGACAATTTCTCCTTTACAGAAGACAAGCTCCGATGGACCAGTTTTGGCACCGTTCTTATCTGGTCTTTATCCAAGGAAACCAATAGGCAGCACAAACTTACAGTGCTGCAGGATTGAGAAAAAGAAGAAAAAAATTGGCTGATGCTAGTCTGGGATTCGAGGATCTGTGCATGTCAGGGTCTTTATTTTTTCCACTAGGTTTTTCTCACTGAACAGCAGCACACACCTTGGCAGAATGGCATAGGCACCGATCCTGCCAGTGGCAACAGAGGGAAAATTCTGAGTTTGTCTCTCTTTGAGAATTAGACTTGGTTACTTTCTGCTGAAAGTAGAGGCACAATGGCTCAGTGGTTTAAAGACACTGAGCTGGTCAGCCCAGTTTGAGACCCAAAGACCAGGCAATCGTGATCATCTTAGATCATCTTAATCATGTTGGCCACATGACCACGGAAAGAGTTTTTGGACAATGCTGGCTTCCTCGGCTAAAAAACGGAGATGAGCCCCCTAGAGTCAGACAGACATGACTGGACAGGGGAAAACTTTATCTTTACCTTTACTTTCTGCTAAATCCTACTCATTGCTATTTTTCTGTATAGTTTTGGGATTCCCCTGCCTCCAGAGTGTACCCCTGTCTGGCGGAATTCAAAAGCTAGGAAATAGAAGAGTCCAGGGGCGGGTTCCTAATTTTTTTACTACCACTCTGTGGGCGTGGCTTATTTTGTGGGTGTGGCTTGCCAGCCATGTGACCGGGTGGGCGTGGGCCTTGGGAGCGTGGCAGTGGCTGGAGAAGCAGGGGGCATTGCCCACCCACAACGCAGCCCCCCGCAGCGGGAGCAGCGGTTCTTCTAGGAGGCTCCGTCCGGCCTGAATGCTTCTCCCCATTTGATGATCCTAGGATCCTGCCACCCATTCCCCCTCCCCTCAGCAACTCGAGAAGCCTCAAACGTGCGAAAATGCCTGGGATCATCACCACACATTCGTGGCTTCTCGGAGTGCTGAAGAGAGATAGCTCATGCCGCCCGTTCTTTCAGCGTCTCACGCACTCCCTCAGCCATCCTCCCCTGCTTGGACTCACTGTGGGGTAGGAAGGCAGCACATGCGCAGTGCCGGAAGCTCAGCTTCTGGGCATGCGCAGAAGAAAAAAAATTTAAAAATTTAAAAAAAATTTTTTTTAATGGTGGCGCCCAGGCACTGGCAACTGACCGCACCGGTACTGTGATGTCACCAGCGGGCCACTACCGGTGCTATAGAGTGGACCGCACTGGTAGGAACCCACCACTGGAAGAGTCCCTGCGGATTTTACTCACCTAGTCATCCTGACTGTAGGGGGAAGTGCTCACTTCTGTTTCAAGGCCATTGAGCCAGCGCTATCCAAAGACATTGTCACATGACCAACATGATGTCACGGAGCACTGTTACCTTCCCACTGAAGGGGTACCTATTTATCTACTCACATTTGCATGCTTTCGAACTGCTAGGTTAGCAGGAGCTGGGGTGAGAATGGGAAAAGCTAGAAAAGTGGTAGACAAATTGCATTTTTCCTGCAAGGCAGAAAAGAGAGTATTGGGTAGTTATCATCATAAATGAGCCTGCCCACCAGAGTCGTTAAGTGGTGATGGACGTAAAATGGACCACCCACTCAATTTTACGATCTTTTTCACAACAGCAGTCATTAAGTCAGTGGTTCCCAACCTGGGGGTCGGGACCCCTTTGGGGGTCGAATGACCATTTCCCAGGGGTCGCCCCGACATCCTCAGCTCCCCCCCCCCACTGCCACAAGCCTGGCCATATCGACTCAACTCGCCCCAGCCCTCCGATTGGTCGGGAGAGGTGCCATTCGGTGAGAGGCATTTGTGACGCCTGGCGGCCAAGCTTTGACAGCATCAGCTAAGGGGCCAGCTTTGCTTTGAATTCTGGGAGTTGAAGTTAAAAGTTGCTGAGATTGAGAAATATTGCTGTACACTTGTTGGTTATCAAGTCTAAATACAGAAGTAGACTTGTTGTGGAAGATGATATTCCTTGTGCTCTTGCAAAGACTGGCCCGAGAATTTCTGATCTGGCATAATTGCATATTGTTTTTGTGATTAATCGCTATGCTTTAATTATGTTCAATTTGTAACAATGAAAATACATCCTGCATATTAGATATTTACATTACGATTCATAACAGTAGCAAAATTACAGTTATGAAGTAGCAACGAAAATAATTTTATGGTTGAGGGTCACCACAACATGAGGAACTATATTAAGGGGTCACGGCATTAGAAAGGTTGGGAACCACTGCATTAAGTGAACATGGCAATTAAGTGAACTAATGGTCTTCTATGGGGCGGTTTTACTGAAAACTAGAAGAAAATGCCTATTTTGGGGGGGGGGGGGCGGGTAAAATCATAATAAAACTATGCTTATGTGATTGTGGGACATTAGAAACAGCCCTAACAGAATTAGTTAAGGATTGCATGATAAAATGGGCTCAAAATATTGGAGAACCTATAATGATGGAAACATGGGAAAAGATATGGGTTAGAAATGTTAAATTTACACAGGCTCAAAATTTATAAATTTTATAAAATGTTTTACAGATGGCACCTAGACCCAAAAAAACCTAGCTTGTATGTACCCTACTTTACAACCTAAATGTTGGAGATGCGAATGTGATGATGCTACATATTTCCATATTTGGTGGACTTGTTAAAAAATCAAGGCTTTTGGGATAAAAATATGGTGGATTATACAAAACATTTTAAAGAAAAAGATCAAGTTCACACCACAGTTCTTTTTGTTGGGAATAATTACAGATTGTTCTGTTACAGAGACTAACTTGGTTTTGAACCTAATAACAGCTGCCAGGTTACTGGTGGCACAGTATTGGAAGAAGGAAGATATGCCTACTATTGAAGAATGGACATTAAAAGTTACACATTTGGCTGAAATGGCAAAAATTTCATCATATCTTAAGGAGGGGTGGGAAGGGTGGAGGGGGAAAGGGGGGGAGAAAAGAGAAAAATGTCTGTACTTTGTACTATTAAAACTTTTTAATAAAAAAAAACAGTCCTAGATACCAGCCGATCAAGCATCCAACAGGTGGTCCCATGACCAGGAGCCAGCCATCAGAACTTTGAATCTGGGTCACAAGTCCCTGTAGGGAGGTTTACTGTAACTTCAAATGGCTGCTAAGCAATTGGTCATAAATTGAGGACCTGTATGCCCAAGGATTTAATTCTCATTCATTTGGTGATTTATCTTGTACGGACCTCGGCTCCTGCTATTTATTCTTAGTTCCAAGCTTAATAGTGATTCATAATCTTTAAAAATGATGAAACATATTGTGTTATTCGTAATCTCATTTGTATTTTACTCTCTTTATTCTTTTTTGCTTCTCTTTTATTCCTGTTGCTTTATTTCTTTTCTTAAAATGTTTAATTAAAAAAAAATCTCTAGTATGTCATATACAAGTGATGTCCAGTTTGGCCAGGAGAAGCATGGACAGTGACTTCCCATACAATAAAATAAAGGATGTTATTTGGGATGGAGGGTGAAAAATACTTTTTGCTGTACTTGAGCATCTTTTCCCAATTCAGAGGTTTTGAAGAAGGCAACAGTCTTTGTCTTGGAGTAACATCGCCATCTAGTGGATGCTATGGAAATAGACTAGCTTTCAATTTTTTTTATTTTTTTTAAAAAAATAGTTTTTATTGAGTTATTTACATTTAAAAACAGAAACATACAAAAGAAAAACATTTACGACATTAACAAGTACAATATAAACATATACAAAACATAAAAAACGCATACAGCTATAAAGCTGTCTCTTTCTATAGTTTGTTCTACGGCAAATATATATTAACATTTAATTTAACGTGGTTTTCTATTTTTGTCTCGTATTTTGCATTGTGTTTTATAAGTCAAACGTAGTAGTGGTACAATTAACCATAATATTTATAATAGTATAACAATAGTAATATTAGTAATAGTATAAGTAGTAATGATAATCATAGTACAGAAAAAGTAAGGCGCTGTTGGTTTAGTAATATCATAGTATACATATATAGTAATACAATATAACTATTTTCCCTATAAATTCTCTAATTCAATTTCTATATGCCTTATTTGGCTTGTATTTCTATTTATTGCATTGATGTTGTTTGTTTTCGTTTTTCGTACCAATTGTAAAATAAATTCCAGATTTCATAGTAATCGGAGTCTTCCTTTCCTTTCAGTTCCATGGTTAATTTATCTGCTTCGGCACAGTCCAGGATTTTACTAATTACACTGCTTTCCTCGGGAATATCGTTTGATTTCCAATTTTGTGCTATCGTTATTCTCGCCGCTGTTAGTATATGTAGAATAATGTAATGGTATTTCTTTTGCATTTTTTGATTAATGTTTCCCAATAGGAAAATTTCCGGTTTGATATCTATGTCTTGTTGTGTGATTTCTTTTAACCAGTTTTTGATTGTATTCCAGAAGGTTTTTATTTTTGGACAGGTCCACCACATATGATAGTAAGATCCAGTTTTGTGTTGGCATCTCCAACAATTTGGTGATAAATTTTTATACATTTTTGTCAATCTCGCTGGAGGGAGGTGCCATCTATAGAATACTTTATAATAATTTTCTTTGTATGAAACTGATTTTGTCATTTTGTAATTTTGGTTCCAAATTTTTTCCCATTCATTAATTTGTATCTCATGTCCGAAGTTTTTTGTCCAGCTTATCATATTTCCTTTTATTATATCTTTTTGTGTTTTGTTTTTTTGAAGAAATTTATATATTTTAGTTATTGCTTTTGGTTCTTGATCTAATAAAATTTTATCTAATTCTGATTTGAGTTTTTGTATTCCGTATTTTCTCTTGTCGTTTTCTAATCTGTTCTTAATTTGAAAATATGGCCACCAATCAATCTTGATTCCTTCCTGTTCCAGTTTTGCTATAGATTTTATGGCTCCTCCTTCTTCCAGTATTTCTTCATATGTGACCATTTTTTCCAGATTCGTTGTGTTGGGTGTGTAATGGCTTCCATACCAGAGAACCAGGGTGGTATTTTGGTGTAGTATTGTTTTTTGATTTTAAGCCAAGTTCCTAAGAGAGAGTCTCTAATTTTATGTCTTTTGAAGTATGAGTGTATTTTATGTTTATCATCCCAGAGGAATCCATGCCACCCTAAATGTAAATCATAACCTTCAAGTACCAGTAAACGTCTATTTTTAATTTGGATCCAGTCCTTTATCCATGTTAAAACGGATGCTTGATAATATAGTTCAAAGTCCGGTAATCCGAATCCTCCCTGATTCCTATTTTGTTGTAAATATTTTAATTTAATTCTTGGTTTTTTCCCGGCCCATATAAATTTGGTTAGTATTTTATTTAGTTGTTCAAAATATTTTTTCTCTAACTTGATTGGAATGGTTTGGAATAGGTACAGAATTTGTGGTAATATTGACATTTTAATCGCTGCAATTCTACCAATTAGAGAGATTTGTAATTTGTTCCACTTATCTAATTTTTTTTCAATTTGTTTTAAAATTTCCATATAATTTGCTTCTTTTATTGTGGTGCATTTTGCTGACAGATTGATTCCTAGATATTTTATTTTCTTAACAATTTGTAGTTCTAATTTCTTTTCTAATTCCTTATTTTGTGTGTCTGTCAAGTTTTTGGTTATTATTTTAGTTTTTTGTTTATTAATTTTCAGACCAGCTACTTTCCCGAATTCATTTATTTCTTTTAGTAAAATTGGTCCTGTCTCTAATGGTTCTTCTATGTTAAAAACTAAGTCGTCAGTGAATGCCTGTAATTTATATTCCTGCTCTTTTATCTTAAGTCCTTTTATTTCTTTATTTTCTCTTACTTTTTGTAATAATGATTCCAATGATAGTATAAATAATAGAGGGGAGAGGGGACAGCCTTGCCGAACTCCCTTTTCTATATTGAATTTTTTTGTAGTTTCTCCATTTATAAGAATTTTAGCAGTTTGTTTTGAGTATATTGATTTGATTGTCCTTATGTAATTCTCTCCAAAATTCATTTTATTCAATTGGTTTATTATAAAGTCCCAGTTTAGGTTATCAAATGCCTTTTGGGCATCTAAAAAAATGAGTGCCATGGATTCCCCTGGGTGCGTCTCATAGTATTCTAAAATATTTGTAATTGTTCTTATATTGTTTTTAATATGTCTATTTGGTAGGAAGCCATTTTGATCTGAATGTATTAATTTGGTAAGCGTTTTTTTAGTCTTTCCGCCATTATAGACGCAAAGATTTTGTAGTCTGAATTTAAGAGCGAGATTGGCCTGTAACTCTGGATCTTATGTTTCATATTGATGTCTTTTGGAATGATTGTTATCAGTGCCTCTGTCCATGAATCTGGGATTGCTCCTTTTGTTAGTACTTCATTGTATGTAATTAGTTGTATATTTTTTAAAATCATTTGTAATTCTTTGTAGTACTCTGCTGGAATACCATCTGGTCCTGGGGTTTTATTGTTTTTCTGATTCCTAATAGCTTTTTCTAATTCAATCAATGTTATTTCTTCATCCATCTTATCTTTAATATCGTCTGGTAATTGCACTATATTAGAATTTTTAAAATACTCTTGTATGTTCTGGAGTTGTATAGTATCTTTACTGTATAGCTCTCTATAATATTCTCGTGCTATGTCTTTTTTCCCCTCTATTTCAAATTGCATTTTCCCTAGCGAATCCTCTAATTGTTGTATTGTTTTTTTTTCCTTTTCTTTTCTTAATCTGTAGGCCAGCCATCTGCCTGGTTTGTTAGCATGTTCAAAATAATTCTGTTTGGATGTCTTAATTTTTAATGCAATTTCTTCTTGTGATATTAGATTTATTTTGTGTTTAATTAAATCTTTTTCTTCTTTTATCTCTTTATTTTGTGGCGTCTCTTGTAATTTATGTTCCAATTCCCCTATCTTGTTTTGTAAGTCCTTGATTTGCTTGTTTTTATTTTTATTTCTTTTAATAGAGTATGCAATAGTTAATCCTCTTATATATGCTTTCATAGTGTCCCAAATATTTTGTATAGATGTATCCTCGTTCCAATTCTCCTGTAGAAAGAAAGTTAGTTCTTTCTCCATATATTGTTTAAATTCCTTTTCTTTTATTGTTTTCTGGTTCATCATCCATCTCCTTCTTACCTTACTCGTTCCTCTTATTGTAATTATTATAGGGTTATGGTCCGCCCACGTATTGGGTTCTATTTCTACACTGTCTATTTTAATAATTGGTTCTATATTTGACCAGACCATATCGAGTCTAGACCAGGATTGATGTGGGTTTGAAAAATATGTATATTGATTCTGTTTCTGGTGTCTTTCTCTCCATATATCTTTTATTTTAAATTCATTCACCATTTCAAAAAAATTTTTAGGTAGAGTTTTCCTTTCCACATTTTTTTTGATCCCGTTTTATAATCTTCTTTAACATCTACCACTGCATTAAAATCTCCAATTATACAAATGTTTTCTCTCTCTAATTTAATGATTTGTTGGTATAATTTTTTATAGAATTCTTTTTGTCCATTATTAGGGGCGTAAATAACTATCAATGATATTTTAGTTTTGTCTATTGTAATTTCCACTATGAGTATTCTTCCTTCTGTATCTCTATATATTTGTTTGGGGGTTAACCAATTTTTGATATATAATGCTATTCCTCTTTTCCTTGAGTCGGCCAGGGATGTAAAGAGATTACCTATCTTGGGGTATTGTAATAACTTATATTCTTCTTTTTTAATATGAACTTCCTGTAAACATGTAATGTCTGAACCTTGTTTCTGTAATCTATTGAGTATTTGTCTTCTTTTTATTGGTGAGTTAATTCCATTTATGTTAACTGAAAATATTTTAATTTGATTTTGCATCTTATTTTTTACTTGTTGCTCTTGTTAGTCTCGCGGTTTTTACTTCTTTTATTTTCACCCTCCTATCTCCCTCTCTCTCTTGTCTTTTCATTCTCTCCATTTCTTCTATCATTTCTTTTTCTTCCTGGCTTTGTCCCTCTCCCTCTGCACTGCTCTCTCCTTCCTTTTCTAAATGTGTTTCGATAAATTGATCTGCTTCTTCCATTGTTTCTATCTTAATTTTTTTCCCTTTTCACGTCACTAGGATTCCTTCCGGAATCAACCACCTAAAAGGAATTTCTTGCCTTATTAGTTTTGCAGTACAGTATTGTAGGTCTCTTCTCTTTTCTCTTATTCGTTTAGGAATTTGTTTTAATACATTGATTTCTCTTTCCTTATGTAGTATTTGTTCAGTTCTCGTGGTTTTATAAATTTCATCTCTTATTGCTTTTTTTGTAAATCGTACATGTACCTCCCTGGGTAATTTATGTCTTTTAGCAAAGTTTGTTTGTACTCTGTAGATTTCATCTATGTGTCTATTTATTTCTTCTTTTTCTACCTGTAGAGCTACTGCTAATATTTCTACTACCTGTTCCCGCAAATCCTCCTCTTTCACCTCTGGTATGTTTTGGAACCTTAAGTAGAATGCTGATTTCTCCATTTCGAGGAGGGCAATAGCTCCCTCTAATTCTTTGTTTTTTGCTATTAGTAATTCTTCTGTTTCCTCTATTTTTTTGTCGGTTATGTCTGTTTTTTCCTCTAAATTTTTAATTTGTTGTTCATGTTTTGCTACTACTCCCTGGATTACCTCCATTCTATTGTCTAATTTTTTGATGTTTCCCTTAACTTCTTCAAAATTTTCATTGGTCTGTTCTTGATTATTAAATATTGTTTGCTGCATTTTAACCATTGTTTCTTGTTGTGTCATCATAAATTCTTGTATTCTATCTAATGTGGCCTGCATAGTGTATAGTGAAGGTGCTTGTCCTTGTTTTTCCGTGGTTGCCATCTCTGTTATCAGTTTTTGCCCTGTTGCTGAAGGTGTTACCGGAGTTGGTTTCTTAATTGGTTTAGTCACAGTAGTTGTTGTTGACATGATCACTCTGCTGAAAAAGTTATTCCACACTTTCATAGATTTATTACTAGCTACTAAGGAAAAGAAGAGGGAAGCATGAACTGGAGTAGCAAGTCTAAAGTTTAAAGGAATCAGATGAAAGTCAGAAATTCATTAAAGTACAATAAGGAAGAGTATTGGAGAGTATTGTTCGTGTTTTGAGATAGGGAGATAGAAAAGAAGGATTAATTCTTAATCATTTAAATATCAATTTTCTATTTTGTAAATTTCTATTAAGAGCTTATTGTTATTATTATTGCTATTTATCTTTTCATTATATAAATCAAAAAAATATTTACTAACAATTTCTATCTTTGTTAATTCACAATCTAGACAGTTTAAGTAGTTTAATATTCAATAATAGAAAAAGAAGAAAGAAGAAAAAAAAGAAAAAGGCGAAAGAAAATGTCTATAACTATATATATATATAAATTCACTTAATTCAATTTCTTAGTTTAAATTATTGTTAATACCTCTTAAAATCTTATTTCTTATTTCTTACTTTCCATAAAATGAAAAAACTAATATGTACTAATAACCGTGGTATTTAATTACTTAGATATCCACACATACTAATCTTAACTTTAATAGCTTTAGTAACTAAGTGTTAAAGTTTAATTATCAAAGTATTATTAATTATAGGTTTACTCAATATATACTTTAAAGTTTTCAAGTTGATTGGGTGTCATATGCTGTTTCTTACAAATGTCTCTCTGGGGATGGCGTCTTCAATCTTCTTTTCCTGTTTCACAGTCTATTCAAGATGTCTGCGCTCTAGAGGATTGCTTTGTCACAGTTCTCTCTCTCCTTTCCCCCCCCTTTTTAATTTCAGAGTATTTCCGATATGATCTTCTCGTGGGTCCCTTTTTTACCCTCAACTGTTTTTCCAGTAGTCCCTTAGTTCTTTCTGGGTCGTATCCCTTTAAAGCAGTCTGTTGATTTAATTTTATTTGTCTCGCCTTCGCTCCTTTCCGCTAAGGCGCCGCTAGGTTCTTTTTTTTTTTTTTTTGGAGACTCAATTGTCTTTCGGGGGTGCCGATCGTTCTCTTCTCTTAAGGAATATTCTCCGAAAATCAAAACTGTAATCCAATTTGTTTAATATTTCCAATGATCTGCGAATATTTTGCCGTTCCTCTATCTCTCCCTTACTTGCTGTATGCTCAGGCGGCCATACCTCTGGACCAGCGTGGTTTGCTGGTTTCTTCTTCGCTCCGATTTGGGGTTTCCATCTGCTTCAGCGGGGGTTTGCACCTCCTCCCGTCCTCACACGATGATCCCCTTCCTCGCGCTAGCCCCTACAAGGCTCCATGCTGCGGATTTTCGGCAGTCTGAACGAAGAAACTCGAGCTAAGTTGCAGCGGTTTGCTTCTTAGCTTCGCTCCGCCATGGCCCCGCCCCCGGAAGTCTCAGCTTTCAATTTTTTTTAATTAATGTTAAAAAGGAAACAAAAGCTAACAAGAATTAATATAAGTAAAGAAAAAGGAAAGGAAAGAAAGAAAAAGCCTAAAGTGCAAAAAAAGAAGGAAAATAAATAAAAAAGTAGCAGCTAGATTTTCTAGTAGTAGATTTTCTTTACAGCAATTATAAGTACAAATACAAAATTACCTCTTATTCTATGGTTTTAAAAAGTCTTTTTGTAGTAACTTCTTTTTACTAATCAGACTGTAATTAATTTCATTTTTTTTCTGTTTCATGAAAAAAATCTATAAGGGGGTTTCCAGTCAACTATAAATAAAAAATATTTTCTCTAATTAAGCAATACAAGCCAACTACATTGAAAAGAATTTCATTGATTGTAAGAAAGATGAGCTGAGTTAGAGACGAGATATTTTATTTGGGTTATCTAGTTTTAGAAATTTAGTTATTGAATTTTGATATTGTTGAATTTTGATGTCATGTACCATATATATTTTTGTACGGTTGTTTCTGTACCTGTTTGTTCTGTTTTTCTTTTTTTGAAAAGGCCTTCGGGTTATTCAATAAATGTACTAATTAAGCAAGTTAATTAAGCCATCTCTGCCAGTTCCATCATCTTCCTGTATTGTGGGTAGTACCAGACCAGTAGTGGGTTCTAAAACTCTTTAGTACTGGTTTGCACATGCGCACGATGCTTCTGCGCGGGCAGGTGGGCAGAGCCTCCCGCCACCAGCGCTACTGGTTCTTAGAACCAGGCCAAACCGGGAGCAACCCACCGCTGTACCAGACCTTTCCATTTTTGAGCATATAATAATCTTGCCTCCTTCCTAAGCAAAAAAAATGACTAGCCCAAAGTCACTCAGCCAGGGTTCATGGCTAAGGCAAGATTAGAACTCCCAGTCTCCTGGTGACTGGCCCAAAGTTACCAAACTAGTTTTCATGCCTAAGGCAGGACTAGAATTCAAGGTTTCTTGTTTGTAGCCTGATGCCTTAACCACTACACCAAACTAACTTTCATATTCAGGATACTAATATTTTTTGGGTGAGGGATGAGAGAGAGAGACAGAGAGACAGAGAGAGAGAGAGAGAGATGATAGATAGAGAGAGAGAGAGAGAGAGAGAGAGAGAGAGGGAGGGAGGGAGGGAGGGAGGGAGGGAGGGAGGGAGGGAGGGAGGGAGGGATGGATGGATGGATGATGGATGAGATAGAGACATAGATAGAGATAGATTAGATAGATAGATAGATAGATAGATAGATAGATAGATAGATAGATAGATAGATAGATAGATAGGAGAGAGAGAGATGGATAGATGATTGATAGATAGATGAGAGAGAGAGATTAGATAGATGGATTAGATAGATAGATAGATAGATAGATAGATAGATAGATAGATAGATAGATAGATAGATAGATAGATAGATAGATAGATAGATAGATAGATAGACGAGATAGATAGATAGATAGAGATAGCGATTAGATGAGAGAGAGAGAGAGAGAGAGAGAGAGAGAGAGAGAGAGAGAGAGAGAGAGAGAGAGAGAGAGAGAGAGAAACAAACAAACAAACAAACAAACAAACAAACAAACAAACAAATATTTTTAGGGTGAGGGATCACAATGTGTGTGTTTGTGTGTTAGCTGTGGGTCCATGGGGCGGGATCAGTATAGAAAGGCTATGTTTTTCTTTTTTCTTTTTAATGCCTTTGAATCAGTGTCAACTCTTGGCTACTGCCTGGACAGGTCCCTGCGGTTTTGTTGGCAAAATTGTAGAAGTGGCTTGATAATGGACAACTTCCAATCTCAGAAGGCTATAAAGCCTTTTAATCCCTGGGCTGGTTCCCAGCAAATACAATCCATTGGCTGACAAAGCATTAACAACCTCTCCCCAACTCACTATAGCATTTGGGATTGCCGGCTTTGGAGAGGCTGTTAAGGACAAAGAGCAAAGAAGATATTTTTAAGCAGTTTTGGTCTCTTAATCGTTGCCAAATGCCAGGCGTTTAAAAGAAAAGCCCTGTGACCTTGCAAAGGGTTGTTTCAAATCAATGGGGAATCGTTTAATCTAGAGCAGCATTTCTCAATCGTGGCAACTTGAAGGTGTGTGGACTTTGACTCCCAGAATTCCCCAGCCAGCAAGGAATTCTGGGAGTCGAAGTTCACGCTTCTTCAAGGTGCTGAGGTTGAGAAATGCTGTTTTAGAGTCATTTTTATTTATTTATTTTGTCAAGTACGTGTTAGCAATATACATAGATATAACATTGTTTATATACATAAGATGGGTACTGATAAGAGGGAACATTAGGACAGGGACGGTAGGCACGCTGGTGCTCTTATGCACGCCTCTTACTGACCTCTTAGGAATCGGGTGAGGTCAACAGTGGACAGTCTAAGGGTAAAGTTTTGGGGATTTGGGGAGGAAACCACAGTCAGGTAGTGAGTTCCAGGCATTTACCACTCTGTTGCTAAAGTCGTATTTTCTACAGTCAAGTTTGGAGCAGTTCACTTTGAATTTGTATCTGTTGTATGCTCGTGTATTGTTGTGGTTGAAGCTGAAGTAGTCATTGACAGGAAGGACGTTGTAGCAGATAATTTTATGAGCTATGTTTAGGTCGTGCCGAAGGCGACATAGTTCTAAGCTTTCTAAGCCCAGGATTTCAAGTCTGGTGGTGTAAGGTATTCTGTTGCGAGTAGAGGAGTGGAGGACTCTTCTTGTAAAGTATCTCTGGACACTTTCTAATGTATTTATGTCCGATATGCAGTGTGGGTTCCAGACAGATGAGCTGTATTCGAGGATTGGTCTGGCGAATGTACTGTACTCAGATACTGTGGTAATAAAAACAAGGAAGATGGATTCTTTTCTAAGGAACACCATACGATGGAGGTAGGCCTAGCCCTCATTAAGGTTTAAAAAAGCTGGATCCCTGCCTAAACACAGAATAAAATGTCCGCGGTGCACAGGATTTACTACAGTTCATTTAGTGACCATTCAAAGTTACAACGGCACTGGAAAAAATGATTTATGACCATTTTTCACACTTACAACCATTGCGGCATCCCCATGGTCACCTGATCAAAATTCAGATGCTTGGCAACTGACTCCTATTTATGACGGTTGCAGTGTCCCAGGGTCATATGATCCCCTTTTGCGACCTTCTGACAAGCAAAACTCATGAGGAAAGCCAGATTCACTTAACAACTGGGTTATTAACATAACAACTGCAGTAATTCACTTAACAAGCGTGACCGGAGCGGTCGTACAATGGGGCAAAATTCATTTAATTCATTGTCTTGCTTAGTAAAGGAAATGTTGGGGTCAATTGTGGTCATAAGTTGAGGATTACCTGTAAAGCGCCTGGGTTTTTAATTTGAAGCATTGATAACTTTTCTCTTTGATATGAACGGCTTCCCAGAGATGAGAATGATAGATAGGAAACAAGCTTAATATTGCCTAATCACTCTTTCCTCAAACCAAGATTGCCCCAGGGGTGAAATCCAGAAGGTTCTGGCAGGTTCTGGAAATTTTGAGTAGTTCGGAGAACTGGCAAATACCACCTTTGGCTGGCCCCAGAGTGGGGTGGGAATGGAGATTTTGTAGTATCCTTCCCCCAGGAGTGGGGAGAGAATGGGGATTTTGCAGTATCCTTCCCCAGAAGTGGGGAGAGAATGGGGATTTTGCAGTATCCTTCCCCCAGGAGTGGGGAGAGAATGGGGATTTTGCAGTATCCTTCCCCTGGAGTGGGGAGAGAATGGGGATTTTGCAGTATCCTTCCCCTGGAGTGGGGAGGGAATGGAGATTTTGTAATATCCTTCCCCCAGGAGTGGGGAGAGAATGGGGATTTTGCAGTATCCTTCCCCTGGAGTGGGGAGGGAATGGAGATTTTGTAGTATCCTTCCCCCAGGAGTGGGGAGAGAATGGGGATTTTGCAGTATCCTTCCCCAGAAGTGGGGAGAGAATGGGGATTTTGCAGTATCCTTCCCCCAGGAGTGGGGAGAGAATGGGGATTTTGTAATATCCTTCCCCCAGGAGTGGGGAGGGAATGGGGATTTTGCAGTATCCTTCCCCAGGAGTGGGGAGAGAATGTGGATTTTGCAGTATCCTTCCCCCAGGAGTGGGGAGAGAATGGGGATTTTGCAGTATCCTTCCCCTGGAGTGGGGAGGGAATGGAGATTTTGTAGTATCCTTCCCCCAGGAGTGGGGCGGGAATGGAGATTTTGTAGTATCCTTCCCACAGGAGTGGGGAGAGAATGGGGATTTTGCAGTATCCTTCCCCTGGAGTGGGGAGGGAATGGGGATTTTGCAGTATCCTTCCCCCAGGAGTGGGGAGAGAATGGGGATTTTGCAGTATCCTTCCCCCAGGAGTGGGGCGGGAATGGAGATTTTGTAGTATCCTTCCCACAGGAGTGGGGAGAGAATGGGGATTTTGCAGTATACTTCCCCTGGAGTGGGGAGGGAATGGAGATTTTGTAATATCCTTCCCCCAGGAGTGGGGAGAGAATGGGGATTTTGCAGTATCCTTCCCCCAGGAGTGGGGAGGGAATGGAGATTTTGTAATATCCTTCCCCCAGGAGTGGGGAGAGAATGGAGATTTTGCAGTATCCTTCCCCCAGCTGCGTGAGCTGTGGTGGGTGTACCTAGATGCACCCACGTAACACCGATTCTCCGCCAGCTGCATTGGCTGCCCATTAGTCTCCGGATCCAATTCAAGGTGTTGGTCGTTACCTTTAAAGCCCTACATGGCTCGGGGCCAGGTTACCTTCGGGACCGCATCCTGCCGCATACCTCCCTACGACCGGTTAGGTCCCACAGAGTGGGTCTCCTCCAGGACCCATCGACCAAGCAATGCCGGTTGGCGGGGCCGAGGGGGAGAGCCTTCTCTGTGGGAGCCCCCTCCCTTTGGAACCAACTCCCTCCAGAGATCAGGATTATCCCCACCCTGCTGGCCTTCCGTAAAGCAATAAAAACTTGGCTCTTCCGGCAGGCGGGGTATGAATGAAAGTTTTTTAAATTATGCATAGTATTTTAATATGGTTTTTTATAAAATTGTTTTTACTTTTATATGTTTCTATACATGCTGTGAGCCGCCCAGAGTCCCTCGGGAGTTGGGCGGCATAGAAATTTTAATAAATAAATAAATAAATAAATAAATAAATGAATGAATGAATGAATGAATGAATGAATGAATGAATGAATGAATGAATGAATAAATAAATAAATAAATAAATAAATAAATAAATAAATAAATAAATAAATAAATAAATAAATAAATAAATAAATAAATTTGGAGTATCCTTCCCCCTGGAGTGGGGAGGGAATGGGGATTTTGCAGTATCCTTCCCCTGCCACGCCCACCAAGCCACGCCCACAGAATCAGTAGGGAAAAAGTTTGAATTTCACCCCTGGGTTGTCTGGATGAGGGCTAGAGAATCTAAGAACCCAACACGTTTGAAGGATACCAAGTCACCAAACTGCATCTGTACATTTAGAAGAGTCTAAATTCAGATTTTTCTCCTTTCCCCCCCTCTGTCTTTGGCTAGAAGTGGCCGATAGCTCTGGGCTGTGGCCCTTGCAAGTCCACCATTGACGTTTTTTTCTCCTTCATCTCCCATCACCTTGACAATGCTGCCTTGTTCGGATGGTCTCGAAAGCTCATTCTTTTCTGAAGTATCAAAAAGCATAAGAACATATTGAAATCATTTTCTTTGGGAAAGGCCTTTTTCCAAACACAGAATGAAAGGGGAAAAAAAATCTTGCTTAAGCATACATGTTTTGGCTGCGTTATTATAGTGCAAGTACTTAAATGGACAAAGATTTTTTGGGGGATATTTATGTGATCCTCATTAGAGCCGTAAATGGGGCAAATGTTTGATGTACAGTTCAACTCAAAATTTCCACTAACAACAAGAATCATTCAAAAGACCATTTGGGGTTTTTTTCCTATATGAAAATGTTTTTAAAAGTCTTCTGAGCTCTTCCATGCCAACTTGGAGTTAATTCCACCAATGGCATCAATCTCCTTCTGCTGGCATTTGATTTGCTTAAGTGGTTTTATATTAGTTGGAGGAAAAAAATTAGCATGGGCCAAACCTTTGAAAACCTTATGAAGTGATGCTGGATCTTAGACCTGGATTAAGATAGGAATACAGAGACAAAGGAAAGGGAAAAACAAAATTATTATTATGGTACCTAGCCTGCCTTTCTCCCCAGAGGGAATGAAACTTCTACAGATTCCTCTATAGCAGTGATGGCGAACCTTTTTTGGTTCGCGTGCCAAAAAGGGGGGGATGCGTGGGATCACGTGTGTGCGTGCCCACACCCATAATTCCATGCACCCCCGCGCATGCACGTATGACCCCCCCCACTCCCAGCATGCAATGGCACGCCCATTTTTTGCTCTCTCCAGGCTTCTAGGAGCCTGGGGAGGGCGAAAACGGCCTTCCCCACCCCCTCTGGAGGCTGGAAAAGCCTGTTTCCTGACTCCCAGTGGGCCCAGAAGGCCCGAAAATCAGCCGGCCGGTGCGCACAAGTGCGCCGGACTTGAGCTCGCGTGCCCACTGATATGGCTCCGTGTGCCACTTGTGGCACCCGTGCCATAGGTTCGCCATCACGGCTCTATAGCAATAGCACTTAGACTTATATACCGCTTCATAGTGCTTTACAACCCTCTCTAAGCGGTTTACAGAGTTCAGCATATTGCCCCCAACAATCTGGGTCCTCATTTTACCCACCTCGGAAGGATGGAAGGCTGAGTCAACCTCTATGATTTTTGTCTTTAAAAAGTTTCTTAGACAGAAGCCATTATAGGAAATGAGTTTCAATTTTGCACTATTGAACAGAAATACAAAGTATTCTCTGAACACCATAGTTTAGCGTGCTAATTGTTGTTGTTTTTAAGGGACTTTGATTTCTACAGCTAATTTGTGACACTGCTGAATTTCATTTACAGATGGAGAAACCAATAATGATGAAATTTGGGAGTCGAGTCTTGAGTTGTCATTGCACCATATAGAAATCTTGCAAAGTCCTCAAATTGTCTCAGAGAGATCCAAGTCTATAGACATGTCAAATTCAGTATTATGGATGCGAAACAATTCAAATTCGAAAGATTGTTCTCAGCCTAAAGCTGAGCTGTTTTGGGATCAGAACAGTGTCACAAAATTTCCAATATGTTGAGTTTTTTATGATCTCAGAGCTTGGTTGTTTTCTTACCATTACCAGGTTAGGTCAAAACCAGGGGTGGGTTCCTAATTTTTTTACTACCACTCTGTGGGCGTGACTTATTTTGTGGGTGTGGCTTGCCAGCCATGTGACTGCGTGGGCATGGCTTGCCGACCATGTGACTGTGTGGGCGTGGCTTGCAGGTCATATATTAGTTATTTCAGAGAGATGTTACTACTATTTTTGCTATTTTATAGCTTACATGAAAAGCTTTGCATATAAAGTGTGTGTTACACCATGGCAACACAGCAACCTTTATATGCAGAATATGCTATAGTTAAAAGACAAGCAAGTCTCATACAGCATTTTTGGTTTCAGTCATGGATTCCTTAGACGAAAATATTGAGGACTGTTAAAAGAACAGTATCTTTTAACAGTCCTCAATGTTTTCGTCTAAAGAAAACAGTATAAAACTGTATAAAATTAACAGTATAAAAGGTTAAGCTTTCGGAAAATGCCCACTTTGGGAAACTTTAGGCAAAAGCGAAGGAAAAGTGTCAAATGCGAGCTTCTTCTTATTTTCATGCGAAGGGATGGGGAAAGACTTCATTGTCAGCTTTCTGGGCATGCGCAAAATAATTTTTTTTAAAAAAAATTTTTTTAATGGCGGCGCCCAGGCACCGGCAACCTACCGCACCGGTACTGTGATGTCACCAGCGGGCCGCTACCGGTGTTATAGAGTGGACTGCACCGGTAGGAACCCACCACTGGTCAAAACAAAACAAACAATTGAGTTCAGAGACAATCGAGAATTCAATTGATCAACCTTGAGATCTTCTCTCCAGGTTGGACTTTCCTATAAGATCCAAGGGATCACGCTTGAAGCCGCTGTTTTGAGCTCAAAATGGTTCCAAATATTTTCCACAAACCAGAAGACCTTTTGGAAGAGTCTTCCTTGCTTTAGAGCAGTGTTTCTCAACCTTGGCAGTTTGAAGATGTGTGGACTTCAACTCCCAGAATTCCCCAGCCAGCGTTGCTGGCTGTGGAATTCTGGGAGTTGAAGTCCACACATCTTCAAACTGCCAAGGTTGAGAAACACTGCTTTAGAGAGTTTTGCTTTGGCAGCAAGTTCCCTCAGGACTTGCAGCAAAGGGCCGTCCGGTGTCAGGAAAAGGGTTGAGGACCGCCTCTCTCTGTAAGTCAAAGCTTGCCTTCTTCGGCCTCTGTTAGATTGGAGGCTTGCAGGCTAACAGAACCCAGAGGAGGCTTGTGTTTTAAACAGGAACCTTTATTTCTCCACTTCAGCACCACAGCTCTAACTCAGTAAAAAACAGCAACCTGGCTTTGACAGCTCCTTTTATAGTGGAGCTGTCAATCAGCCAACCAATAGGAATGCTTTAATTTCCCGCTTGTATGCTGCTTGCAGCCTCTGTCCTCCTTGTTGAGGAATTACAAGGCCCAATCTCAGCCAGTCAGATAGCTGCCATTACCAAGACTGACACCACCTTATCACAGGTCCTAGATTGGGCTCGTAGGGGATGGCCAACAGGGCCTGTGCCTTCCCAATTTCAACCCTTTCTAACTAGGCAACATGAGGTCTCGATCCAGCAGGGCTGCCTGCTGTGGGGACATAGGGTTATAGAACCTCTGCCTTGAGTGATGTGTCCTTCATGTCTTCACAGATATGCCTCCGCTGCTTCCGATGGACCTCAAGGGGGAACCTGGACCACCTGGAAAGCCGGGCCCGAGAGGACCAGCTGGGCCACCAGGCTATCCCGGGAAACCAGGCACCGGGAAACCAGGACTTCATGGGCAACCTGGCCCTGCTGGGCCCCCTGGCTTTTCCGGCATTGGCAAACCTGGTCTTCCAGGACTTCCGGGCAAGGCTGGCATGAAGGGGATGCCAGGGCCGGCAGGGGAGATTGGCCCACGAGGAGACCAAGGATTGCGGGGCTGGCCAGGGCCACCGGGATTGCCTGGGCCTGCTGGACTCTCTGTGAATGGAAAACCAGGCCCAAACGGGGGCCCGGGGCTCCCTGGATTCCGGGGCGAACCTGGGCCCAAAGGAGAACCTGGCCTGCGAGGCGAGCGAGGAGCAAAGGGCGAGAGCGGCGTAGGAAAGCCCGGACTGACGGGCCCCCGAGGGAATGCGGGACTGCCTGGCCCTTCAGGGCCTCCAGGGCCTCCCGGCCTTGGAAAACCTGGCCTGGATGGGTTGCCCGGGGCTCCGGGGAGCAAAGGGGACTTGGGGCTTCCGGGTGAGCCAGGGCTCAGTGGACAACCTGGGCCTATGGGCCCTCGTGGTCCTCCAGGCGTGGATGTCACTGGACTGCCTGGCATAGCTGGCATGCCGGGTCTGCCAGGCCATTTGGGGCCCAAGGGAGAACCTGGCCTGCGTGGCCTTCCAGGGCTGCCTGGCGCTACAGGGTATGGGAAACCAGGGCTCCCTGGCTTAAAAGGGGACCGTGGGCCACCGGGAGTGCCAGGAATAATCGGTGACAAAGGGGAGCCCGGGATGGATGGAGAGCCAGGGGAGATGGGGCCCCATGGCCTGGTCGGGGTCCCTGGCCCTCAGGGCATGATGGGTTTGCCGGGCAAGCATGGCCTCCCCGGCACAAAAGGTGAAGTAGGACCAAGTGGGCCTATAGGACCCCCAGGTCTGCGGGGAGACCAGGGGCCCAATGGTTTTGTGGGCAAGCCGGGGATTCCTGGGGAGAGAGGGCTCCCCGGTGCCACAGGGATGCCTGGCCCAATGGGTCCCAAGGGGGAAGGTGGCTTCATGGGGCTTCCCGGAGCCCCAGGCTCTTCTGGACCCCATGGGGCCAAGGGAGACTCTGGGTTCCCAGGCCAACCAGGCCTCAGAGGCCCTTCAGGAATACCAGGTTTACAAGGCCCCTCGGGTCCCATGGGCCCCCAAGGTTTGACAGGCTTGAAAGGTGAACCTGGGCCCCCAGGGGCCCCTGGAATCAGCAGAGTTGGAGAGCCAGGCATGATAGGCCCCGTTGGCTCTCCAGGGGTTCCTGGCAACCCTGGAATCATTGGGCTCCCGGGACCCCCAGGTCCACCTGGGGTCCCAGGACTGTCACCTGTTTTGCCCGACGGAAACATTGACGGAGCAGTGTTGGGGAATGGCAAGTCCGGGAAACCCCAGTTCGGACGAGGGGAACTCTCTGCCCAAATGTTGCCAGCTTTCACCGCCATCCTGAGTTCTCCCTTCCCAGCCTCAGGAATGCCCGTAAAATTCGACAGGACTTTGTACAATGGGCAAAATGGCTATAACCCAGGAACAGGCGTCTTCACTTGCCCCATTTCTGGCATCTATTACTTCGCCTATCATGTCCACGTGAAAGGAACCAATGTCTGGGTGGCTCTTTACAAAAACAACGTGCCAGCCACCTACACTTACGACGAGTACAAAAAAGGCTATTTAGACCAAGCATCGGGCAGCGCCGTGCTTGAACTCAAGGAAAACGACCAAGTCTGGATCCAGATGCCGTCAGACCAAGCCAACGGTCTGTATTCCACCGAATACATCCATTCCTCTTTTTCCGGATTCCTTCTCTGCCCCACATAACGGCCGTTGGGAGTTGCTCTTTTCTCCCCTTGAGTCATAAACTTGTCTTTTTTTGGAAAACAGAAAAAAATAGGAAAGTCACTGGGAAGGATGGTGCGAGCCACGATAGCTTTGACCCAGCTAGGGAGAGCATCCGCGAAAGAGAACCGTTGTTGCTGGATTGTCTGGGGATCCGGAATTTGATTTATCCTTATGACGGCATGGCCTGGCAAGCCCACAGATGCTGCCCGTCACGTCTTTGGCGCCCTTGAAAGTCCGAAAGGGTTGGGGAAGCTGTGCCAACAAAAGTCACTTTTAACGTTGTGGATTTTTTTTAAAAAAAAATCAGCTTAAGGCACCACCTTCCTTTGTTTAGCTCTTTTAAAATGTGATTTCGGTCGACGCCTGAGGCATAACGAAGACCCATAAGGGTGAATTATGAAATTGTGAAATGCTTTGCTTTAAGCATCTTTTACGCAAGGCTCTGTGTATCTTTAAAGCATCCCGTTCGGTGTTTATGGGGAAAGGGATGACAAAGGAGCTCTTTTTTTCTTCAAAGCCATACAGAGACTTCTAGAATCAACTGGAAAAAGCCGGACTCCGTAAATCATGCATTTAATAGCCCAGGGTTATATAAAACCAGTCAAATGTCCATCAGGTGCCAAGGCAGTAGTTTAAATAAATAAATATTCTTCTATGAATACCTGAGTATTAAAGCACTGCAGATATTGCTAATTTTAAATATATATATATATAAATATATAAAAGACTGAATTGTGTTAAATTCAAACACCTTGTTACCAATGTTTCCTCAGGATCTGCAGACTGTCGACGAAGGTGGACGTACCAAACTCCATACAATATTTGAGATCATTTCTTTAAGTAAAATTCTTGGTTTCCCTTCAGTGTAATTTCCACAATGGTGCTAAGTGATATTTTCCTAATATTAGCTCTTTTAAAAGACATTTTGAGTAGTGCAATATCCTTTTTTAAAAAAAGATGCAAAGTTTGGGCTTTGGGTTTTTGCGTTGTTGTTTTTTTAAAGTAGCCATCTGTACCCCTTAAATACAAAAAAGAGGTTTTTGTCACCCGAAGAAATAATAGCCCATGAAAAATACGCTAAGGATTCCTTTCTGCATAAATTGTGGAGAACATAGATGGATTTAATTAACTATTCTTTTTATAGATCCTGAAATGGCCAGAGCAGCTTAGTATATTTTTTTCAAATTTATTGTAAACATATATGCATTTAAACAACTCAACTGGAACAACAATTGCATTGTTTGTTTGTTGACAAACATTCTAGATTGACACAAGTGAAAAACACCACACCTTGGACTGTAAAAAGCAGCAAAAGAAAACTGCTGGGGAATGAAATATTTGGGTCATCTGCTATTACAAATATTCTACCAACTGCCTTTTTCCCCCTCCCATCCTTTTAAAAAAAACATGTGATCTGATTTGTCTGATTTAGGTAGAACAAAAGAATAGGTTAACGATTCTAATTCCATCTGGTTGTTTTCTAAATTCCTGAAGATGACAATAATTCTAATGGCACACTCTACTTGCAAAATAACTTCTTTATTTTCACCTTGAGTTTCCCTCAGGCTAAAATTGAAGGAGCCATAGGAGGGCACATTTTCTGTGTGCCTAATACTCAAAAAAGGCCAATTTTAGAGGCTTATGTTCTTGTTTCAAGTGAATTTTCCTGTGGAGAACAGCCTTTTTGTCCTAGTCATGACACCATTCTTTCAGAAAAAATATGTTACCATTTAGCAAAATCTGAAGTGGGGAAAAAAATGAAGTAGTCTAAGAGCAGAAGAGAATAACATAAATCCAGGTTTTTGTTCTAGGTGCCCAGAGCATCATTTATTGGTAGCATGCTCTACTGCACATAAAATATTTTTTCCTCTTTCTGTGTACACAGGTAGTCCTCAACTTACGACCACAAATGAGCCCAAAATTTTCTAATGTAAGACAGTTGTTAAGTGAGTTTTGCCCCCTTTTACAACCTTTCTTACCACAGTTGTTAAGTGAATCACTGCATTTGTTAAGTTAGTAGCGTGGTGGTTAAGTGAATCTGGCTTCCCCGTTGACTTTGCTTGTCCAAGGGTCGCAAGAGGGGATCATGTGATCCCAGGACACTGCAACCGTCATAAATATGAGTCAATTGCCAAACATCTGAATTTGGATCACGTGACCATGGGGATGCTGCAACGGTCGTGTGAAAACCAGTCATAAGTCACTTTTTTCACTGCTGTTGTAACTTCAAACGGTCACTAAATGAATGGTTGTAAGTCGAGGGCTCCCTGTATTGGTCATTTGTGTGCTGACAAGGCACAAAACAAAGTCAGTAGACATTTTCTCCAATTTCAAAAAACAGGGAAAAAGGTTTCCGAAGTTTTACAACCTGATTATTCTTTTCTCATACAAACATGACCACCTGTATGTTAATCTATATATATAAAAGCCAAATACCACTCACGCATCATCACAAAATCTCCAGAAGCGTAAAGCCTACAAACTTGAAACTTGGCACGTATGCTCCTCTTGGCTTCTAGGTGCTCGCTAAGAAAGGATTTTTCGAAATGACCATCAGATCATTAGTTATTTCTTATATTATTATTAACACACTCTGATGCTAAGGAGTTAGACTTTCTACTCCCCCTCCCCACCTGAAAAGAACTCTGTTCCAACTGCCAGTGGGCGTAGCCAGTGTGTGACTCATCCGGCCTGCGGGCTGGGAGTTTAGACATTCTACTCCATGCTAAGGAGTTCAGCTTGCAAGCCTGAGGGAGAGAAGGGGAGACGAGAGGCCCCTTCGTAACTACTCATTAATGTTCAAGCTTTAATTGTCAATTTATCAAACCCGATCACATAGTTTCTTAGCGAAGCACAGGTATCCAGCTACTAGTTCATTATAAACGTCACAAAAAAGCAGCGATCACATACAGGACGATGAAGCATGGGCTGAAGAGGCTAATCAGCAAACCATCCTTAGCTTATCTTTGTGGACATATACAGCATCTAATCTTTTGTCAGAAAAGATTGAGGGTTTGGCATTTGGGAGAACTTGTACGAAGTGCGTTTCAGACAGCCGAAAACGCAGGCCTGGAACGTCCTTACAATGTGCATCTTCATATACCATTGGGATATCCTTAAAAAAATTTGTGCTAGTATCTTTGTTTCTACTATATAGAGGAATTTTTTTTCAGTTTTGTAAATACTTATGTTACATGCACTGTTCATAGTAAATTTTGTTTTGAAATGCACTCTTGTTTTGTGATCAGAAACTGGCCTTCACTTCTGAACTGAAATTACAGTACTTGATTGTATTGATCCAACTTCAATAAATCTTATTTTACAGAGATTTATTTTTATTTCCAGTAATCACCTGCAAATGCATGTACATATATTGGCATCGTATCTACAGAGCAACCCACCTTCAGGTCCGTACATTGTGAAAGAAAAAAAGAAAGAGAAAAGCAGATGGCTTATAAGCCAACGTGCATGCAATTACCTCTCTCGGTTAAGGACCAGATGGCCTGCACTCTTGGGAGTCTTTTGGTTAATCAAAACAAGGAGTGAAAAGATGACTTCCAGAGAAGTCATCATTTTGTCAATTAGTTTGTTCAGGCCAGGAGGAAGCCAAATCTAAACACCTGGCCTAGCATTTCCCAATTTTTTTAAAAACTTTAGGATTATGATCTCTTGACCAGCTTTTTATTTTTATTTTCTTCCGCAGTGAGTCTACATGGGCTAATAATACTTTTGCCTCAAATCTTCTATAAAAAGGAGTTCTTTGTTAAAAGGAAAACATTGCTTTGAATCGCTCATCACTTTGAGCTTGTTTTCTTGCAGACGTTTCTTTACCAAACCAGTTAATATCATCAGGGTTACAAGGGAAATGGGGAGGGTTTATTTTCCTTTCGATCTTCAGTCCATAAGTTCTTATTTTCTGTTTTTAAAGTGCTTCTGTATTAATGGCCCAATTTAGCATGCATCTATGTATGAATGCCAAATTGTGCACGTCTATCTGTAGCGATATGATTTGCTTCCTTTGCGACAATTGGGGAGTTTTTATCCTTTTTTTTCTTCTTCAATAACTGAAGACTGGGTAAAATAAATCACTTCTCAACTCCTTCTTGAATCCTTCCCCTTTCCCTAATGGAAATGACTCTACTAAACTCCCCATAGACTATTAACTGTTAATTTGATTGCCTTGTGTGCCATTAGCCTCAATTACTTTTGTTAAACTCCCCATAGTTTAACTGCTTATTAATTTGATTGCCCTGCATGATATTAACCTTAAGTAGAACTGATTACTAATTAGACTTTCACTTTTCAGCTGCCAAAATGCTTAAGCTTGATTAACAGCGTCTATGTCCTAACAAAACGAACTGTAGGAGGCCCCAAATCCACCTGTGTAGTAAATGGTGTTTACCAATGGTGGTATTCAAATTTTTTTACTACTGATTCTATGGGCGGGGCGGGGCTTGGTGGGCGGGGCGGGGGAAGGATACTGTAAAATCTCCACTCCCACTCTACTCCAGGGGAAGGTTACTGCAAATCCCCATTTCCTCCCGATCAGCTGAGACTCGGGAGGCAGAGAATAGATGGGGGCGGGGCCAGTCAGAGGTGGTATTTACCGGTTCTCCGAACTACTCAAAATTTCCGTTACCGGTTCTCCAGATCTGGTCAGAACCAGCTGAAACCCACCTCTGGTGTGTATCTGATCAACCCAGTGTGCCTTTCCTGGCTTCCATTATCAGCACATCCAATGCATTTTGAGCTACATTGCAGTAAATTCCTTAGTACCACAATTTATTTATTTGTTTATTAAATGTATATGCCACCCATTTCACTATTGAAGTGACTCTGGGTGGCTATTGGTGTTTGCAGAAATGGGATTAATACCTCTATTAACACCACCATCTCATAAACCTGGTACTATCAGAGGTGGACTGACTGGGCAGGAAGTAGTGTTACAAAACACCCTGGCTCAACTTATTGCTTACTCTACTCATGAAGCCAGCAGACACACATCGATCCATCTTGGTTTTTAAAAAAGCGGTAAAATTTATTAATGCCAGCATTACATTTAATACATTTCTGGTATTAAAGACACATGTTCCAATTGCCCATAGAAGCAGCTCGGCCTGATGACTCTCAATCTAATGGTTGAACTGCAAACTTGCATATTTGTCCTTTGACTTTGTCCAAACTTAGTCCCATCTCAAGTCTTCTGGGGTGAGGATATGCATGGGAAACTGTCATGAAGCCAATCTGCTGCAGAGAGAAACACACACACATCCCCGGTACAACAAACTAAAGAGAATTTAGATTCTAACCAAGATGTTATTACGATGTTATTACAAAAATGTCAAAATTAGGAAACAAAGCAGCAAAAGGAGAAAAGGATGGGTGAACAGTGACTACCATATTTTTCGGAGTATAAGACGCATCTTAGTTTTTGGGGAGGAAAATAGGGGAAAACAATCTGCCTACCAGGTATTCATCTGGCTAGCGTCCTTAGTCTGGTCAGCTTCAGCACATTATTTTATCCCCTGGTTAGGGCTGAAAAAACCTTCTTCGGAGAGAGTAACAATGAAAGAGCCTGCAAGCCAGTAAGAGCTGGGAAGATAGATAGCACCTGGTTAGGGCTAGAAAAAAACTTATTCGGAGCAAGTAGAGCAATGAAAAAAACCCTGCAAAGACTTAGGGCTGGAAAAACATTCTTTGGAGAGAGTAACAATGAAAAAGCCTGCAAGGTAAGAGCTGGGAAGATCTGTTAGCACCTAGTTAGGGCTGGAAAAAAAAGCTACATTCGAAGTATAAGAAGCACCCAAATTTTCAGCCACATTTAGGGAGGAAAAAGGTGCGTCTTATACTCCAAAAAATACGGTATGCGGCTAAAAAAAATTGGCACTTCTGAACATGCAGCTACAGCAGAAACCTTTGGCAGAAAGCCATTCACTATGGCCTGGGCATTCCTTGGAGGAATAGACTCTCCTGTTGTGGACACGATTCGCTTCCTTTGGAACATGATGCAAAAACTACAGACCTGATCACCTGGTGTCAAATCCTCATTCATGGCTCAAGCTGGCTGGTGGTAGAGTTCGTACAAGTCATCGGCCAGCTTCTCTGTCTCCTCGTAGGCTTCACAGCTCTCTCTCCAACTTTGGGGCACCTGCTCTTCCCCATAAAATGCCCCTGCAATGGCTCCTGCCATGGTTGCAATCGTATCCGTGTCCCCGCCCAGTAAGATGCAGTACATAATGGTCCGTTGCAGAGAGTTGTACCTATCAGGAACATCTGGGTGAGATTCCATGCAACGCAGGAACGAGTAGATTGCAGTGGGGACAGAATGCAGGGCTTCGATGCCGTTGCCTGCATTGAATCAAAAGGTTCCATTACTTTTAGAGAACAGAGCCGAGGTAGCGCAGTGGTTAGAGTGCAGTACTGCAGGCTACTTCTGCTGACTGCCAGCTACCTGCAATTTGGCAGTTCGAATCTCACCAGGCTCAAGGTTGACTCAGCCTTCTATCCTTCCGAGGTCAGTAAAATGAGGAGCCAGATTGTTGGGGGCAAAATGCTGACTCTGTAAACCACCTAGAGAGGGCTGTAAAGCATTGTGAAGTGGTATATAAGACTAAATGCTATTGCTATCTAGTTTTCTGCCACAAGTGAATGCAAAGTGAACAAGAAGACATATAAAAAGAAATATTATATATCCACCAATGCCCACTGAGTTTTGTTTACCTTCCCAGGAATGACCTGGAAATAAGTCCTCCAAGACTGCTGAAAGAATGGAAGGACAGGTAGTCCTCGACTTACGACCACAATTGTACCCAAAATTTCTGTTGCTAAGTGAAACATTCGTTAAAATAAGTTTTGCCACATTTTATGATCTTTCTTGCCAGAGGTTAAGTGAATCACTGCAGTTAAGTTAGTAGCATGGTCATTAAGTGAATCTGGCTTCCATGTTGACTTTGCTTGTCAGAAGATTTGCAAAAAAAGGATCACATGACCCTGGGACACTGCAACCGTCATAAATATGGGTCAGCTGCCAAGCATTCGAATTTTGATCATGTGACCATGGGTATGCCGCAATGGTCGTTAAGTGTGAAAAACAGTCATAAGTCCCTTTTTCAGTGCCATTGTAATTTCAAGCTGTCACTGAACAAACTGTTGTAAGTCAAGGACTAACAAACTATTGTAAGTTGCTTCTGTTCTGTACAACAGAAACAACTTCTAAGACAGGTTCCTCAAACTTGGCAACTTTAAGACTTGTGAACTTCAACTCCCAGAATTCTCCAGCCAGTATAGCTGGCTGGAGAATTCTGGGAGTTGAAGTCCACAAGTTTTAAAGTTGCCAAGTTTGAAGACCTCTGTTCTAAGACTTGGCCCTCTATGCTCTTCCCTCTGCAGCAGCAATTTTAATGCCAGGCAAGAGCTCCACATTTGCTTGTACTGGGGTAAAATGTACCAGTCTCCACCTTTACAGGTATGGTAAAGAAAAAGCCAAACGGTAGGAATGGGGCCCATTAAAAATATCTACAAGATTATCAATACAACCAAAGCTTTGGAGAAGTCAAAAAGTACATTTGTGCCATTATTTTTCTTCCATTTAATCGTGTCCGATTCTCAAAGACTGCCTGGACAAGTCCCTGCAGTTTTTCTCAACAAGATTTGGCATAAGTGGTTTGTCATTGCCTCGTTCCTGGGGCTGAAAAAGGGGGATTTGGCCCAAAGTCACCCAGCTGGTCCAAAATGGAACTAGAACTCACAGACCCCCAATTTCTAGCCTGATACCTTAAACCACTAGACCAAACTGGCTGTCTATGCCAACATTACACAGGTATTATTACTGGTTCCAAACATCTAATAACGGGACATAAACCCCCTCTTAATGCAGAACTTATGCTGCCCAGTCACCTTACTGTGGAGATGGGTGGCATATAAATTTAATACATAAATGAGAAATTTATCTGAATCTTAAAACGCTTTTTCCCTACAATGATTGCAACACCCTGTTACTGTGATCTTCAGTAGGCTAAATAAGCACACTATATCGTTGTTAAGTATCTCAAACTTCATGCCTGTTAATTTCATTCTATCTCCTCTTTCTCACAGGCATGTAAATGTTGCAATATTCATTGTATAATGAGCAGGAATTACGGTTTTGTTCATTAGTCCACCATGCTGCTGACTGGAGGTATCACAGCTAAGTTATTTTCTATTGAAGATGCTACCATCTTTCTTCTCGCAAAACTGTGGAGGGCTTGTCATTTCTTATAATTTCATGATTCCCGGCTATTTAGGAATGCACTTACCTAATTCTAGTAAGACGTCCGACCTGGACACAGTACCCTGTTCCAAAAACTCTCTGATCTTCTTTAAACGCTTTGAAAAGGGACGGTCCTCGTAGCCCAGCCTGAAGAGAAGACACAGAGGTGAAATATTTCTGTGTGCTGCCCAGCGGTGAAATCTACTTACCTTCCCCCCTACCGGTTCGGAAGCCGCACGATTTTTCACCCTCTGCGCATATGCAGAAGGCTCTGCGCATGCGCAGAGGGTTAAAAAATGAAAATGGCGGTGTCCAGGTGGGTGGGCAGAGCCTCGTGCTGCCGCCGCTACCAGTACGCCCGAACCACGCCGAACCGGTAGCATTTCACCCCTGCACTGCTGCCCCCTCATGCTATAAGGTTGATACTACTGTTCTTACATTTGTGCATCAGCCACAGACTTGTCATCAGCCTCCACGTCTTCCATTTGGCCTATCAGCTGATCCAAAAACTTCTCCCGATTTGACTCCCCGCGGAGAGCATAATGGACTGCCAAGGCTTGCAAAATGGCTCCGTTGTAACCCAAGGAGTTTGCGTGGGTCAGCTCAGCACTCAGTTTAGCAAACTGGAGAGAGAGAGAGAAAACAACTGTTTTAGAAAAACTAGGAAAACTTAAAAATAAGTCCTCGACTTACAACCATTCGTTTAGTGACTATGTGAAGTTTCAACAGAGCTGAAAAAAGTTATTTATGACTGGTCCTTGCACTTAGTATCCCAGAAGGTCACAGGGTCATCATTTGTGGCCTTCCAACAAGCAAAGTCAATAGGGGAAATCAGATTCGTTTAACAACGGTATGGTTCACTTAAAAACAGAGGCAAAAAAGATCATAAAATTGGGCGCAGCTGCGATTGCTTTGTTTAGCAACAGAAGCTCTGTTCCCAACTGTAGTCATAAGCTGAGGACGGACTGCATTTGTTTTGGCTACTGTTGGCAGCACATAGGAAGCAGTGACAATCACATAAAACTCAGATACGTCAAGTATGGTTTTTAAAGGTGAGTATTTCATATAACGATAATCAGCAGAAGCCATTTTAAATTTTATAAATAATTTGATGCAATCACCAGTCAGGGACAATGGGAGCGAGTCTAGAATTTAATATTTTTTTTCTGATTTTTTTTAGTCTTTTTTAAATTGTTCTTTGCTTTTCATGAGGTCATGTGCATTTCTTTTAGATCAATGGTTCTTAACCTGTGGGTCGCGACCCCTTTGGGGGTCGAATAACCCTTTCACAGGGGTCGCCTAAGACCGTCGGAAAACACATATTTCCGATGGTCTTCGTAACTGAGACACTGCTCCTCTATCCATCTCCAGGTGGGTCCACACACATGCAAATAGACTACTGCAAAAAAAAAAAAATCTGTACCATGGGAACTTCTGAGCATGCACAGAAGCCGAATTTCCGGCACTGCGCATGCATCGCCATCTTGTTTTTGGCTTTTTTTTTTGCAATTTTTTTTTTAAAAATCAGCAGCGCATGCTTGCGCGTGCAAAGTGCATGCACGCCCAGGAGGCGCGGCCACGCAGCGCAGGAGGAAGCGAACCGGCAGCGAGGTAAGTTAGAACCCACCCCTGAGTTTCCTAATAATTTTATTATTTAATGGTTGGGGGGTCACCACAACATGAGGAACTGTATTAAAGGGTCGCGGCATTAGGAAGGTTGAGAACCACTGTTTTAGATCGTGACAAACAAGGATGATATCCATACAACTACAGATAGTCCTCGTCTTACAACAGTTCGTTTATTGACTGAAGTTACAACGGCACTGAAAACAGTGACTTATGACTATTTTTTAACACTTGCTAACTTTGTAGCGTCCCCATGATCATGTGATCAAAATTCAGATTATTGGCAACTGACTCATACTTATGACCGTTGTTATGTCCTGAGGTCATGTGACCACCTTTTGCGACTTTCTGACGGGCAAAGTTAATGGGGAAGCGAGATTCACTTAACAGCCATGTTACTAACTTAACAACTGCAGTGATTCACAAGAAGGGTGGTGAAATGGATCGAAACTCACTTAAGAACTGTCTCACTTAGCGACAGAAATTTTGGGCTCAACTGTGGTCATAAATCGGAGGGCTTCCTGTATTAAGATTTAGATTTTCACAGTGATTTACAATTTCCATTCAAGATGATATAGTTGTATATATTCAATTAATACCGTACTTTAATCAACAAAAGGAGTTTTCGGTTTTATAATTGTATTATTTATTTACTGATATTTTATTTCCCATCCATTATCCTCTTTTATCATTTTTTAAATTATTTTTGTACAGTATAGCAATTTATTTTATTCTTTAAATGTTTTAAATAAATTTATAGACATAATCTTTACAGTGTTTAAGGAACCAGTAACAGAACTATTAGGGAAGCATACACCGGGTCCAAAGATTTTGTGCCTATCTTTGAATAAATGGGACATGCTGTATTTAATGTCAACTCACCCAATGAACAAGGAAAACTCACTGGCAGCACACAAAAGGTCCTTCTCCTGGCACCATTCCTCTGAAGAAAGACTAATAACTAAGTGGAGATGCATCCTTTATGAGTATGTCTAATCCCCCTTGAGATGGTTGGTATCATATCTTGTGGCAACTGCTTTCCAAATTTCTCTTTTTCAGCTTCGTTGGTTCTAACATAATTTCTATGATGTTTCCACATATACCAAGTATAAGCTAACTACTCAAGGCAGTAATCAAAGCTTAGTGAATAGGCCTCATCGAAGAGATACGTTTATACTTGTTTGCCTGACCTTGCAGGGAAAATGAATTACAAATCAATCAATAAAAAGATTTTCATTCGAGAACTTCTGTGTTAGTCATCCAAGTGTGAAAGGCTGTGATATCTGATGAAAATTAATTCAACCAAAAATAAAGGATGGAAGGCATTCATGGGAGGAATTGATAAAATGGCTGTTTTTTTATCTCAACGAAAGAGCTCTGAACAGACTACGGGTACGTAAGGAACAGATCTGAAGTTTCTACATGATTGGCATGTACATCTGTTACGCATGTTTAACTTGCTAGTTCTCAGATGGACACCTTAAAAACAAGGCCAGATTACACAGAATGTGTACTTAAGGAAAAGTGCCCTGTGCATTTAATCTAGGAACGTCCAAAATATGACTTCATTTGTTGAACATCTTGGATGAACACCTTCTCCAGAAAACGTGTCTAAATCTTCGTAACTCAACACGCTGTTGGTTTTCACAGCATTCCTTAACGGCTAATTTTATGGCTCTTCTGGAAAAGACAAACTGTATTCTGTTCTAACACTGCTCCCTAATGTTTACGTCTGATGCTATTGCTAGACTTCTTGGCATTAGAAACCAACTGTTTCAATGTTATTCCTTCTCGGAGAGTATTTGCTAGGAAAAGGATGGTTGACATACCCTTCACAAGACCGCATCCCTTGAGAATTTCCACCTCAAGCAAGCCTGATAGTAGCTACAAAGGCATTCAGTTTCCCAGAAATATTGCCAGACCATCCATGATGGTAATACCATGTTTCCCGGAAAATAAGACCCTGTCTTATATTTTTTGAACCCCGAAATAAATGCTTGGCCTTATTTTGGGGGAGGTCTTATTATTTTGGGGCGCGTGGAGCAAGACGGGGCTCCTCTTGCCATCTTACCTGATTTCCAGCTCTGTCTCCCTAACCCTAACCCAGGGGTCCCCAAACTTGGCAACTTTAAGACTTATGGACTTTAGCTATGCTGGCTGGAGAATTCTGGGAGTTGAAATCCAGAAATCTTAAAGTTGCCAAGTTTGAAGACCTCTGCCCTAACCAGAAGAAATGGCGGGGATCGGCTGCAGGTGTGCTTAAATATTTTTGGGGAGGGCTTATTTTAGGGGGGAGGGCTTGTTTTCGGGGGATGTCTTATTTTCGGAAAAACACGGTAGTAGACCAATAAAAGAGAATATTTGTAGCTCAGGGTTAAATGAAGAGTCCTTGGTACTCTGAGCTTGGTTGTTTTCTTACTGATGATGTTATCAAGTTTGGGTAATGAAACATCTGCAAGAAAACAACCAAGCTCAGGTAGAAGGAGAAAGAGAAAATAACAAACAAAAAAGAATAAAATTCCTGGACTGCCCCTTATATGTGGTTCCATACAGGTAGTCCTTGACTTACAACATTCATTTAGTGACCATTCCAAGTTGAAAAAGTGCCTTAAGATCGTTTTTCTCACTTATGACTGTTGCAGCATCCCCAGTCATATCATCAAAATTCGGATGTTTGGCAAGTGACTCACGTTTATGACGGTTGCAGTGTGCCAGGGTCATGTGATCCCCTTTTTGGGACCTTCTGAAGCAAAGTCAGTGGAGAAGGCAGAGTCACTTGACAGCGGTGCAACTAATTTAACAACTGTGACGATTAATTTAACAGCAAGAAAGGTCATAAAATGGGGCAAAACTCAGTTAACAAATGGCTCATTTACCAACAGAAATTTTGGGCTCAATTGAGATTGTAAGTTGAGGACTACCTGTAGCTAATTTGGGGATATAACTCAAGAGACCACTCCACCACCAAGGCCTATCCTAGCTTGTTACATCGCAGAGGACTGCTGTATGTAAATGCTTTCATAATAGTTGGCCTGGCATCTGAAACAATTAACTCACCTTCTTTACATCTTGAACGTCGGAGTAAGCTAATGAAATGCCTGCTACTCTCATGGCACCACCATTCCCAAAGGAACCTTTCCCGTTAAACTGCTGCCTTGCTGGCTCAAACACATCTCTGCATTTAGGACTAAGCAGTTTCTTGAATACAGTCACCACACCGCCTCCATAGGATCGGTCAGGATCCTTGTCATATTCTTCAGCAAACCTGCCGGGAGAAGACTTTGGTTACAAAATAGTCCATTTGCATTCCGTCTGCTTGGAAAGACGCTAGGAACAGGAGAAGACGGCTTTATTAAAGGGCATAGAATAGATCAAGCCCTAAGAATGTTATTTGGAGGATTTGTTTAATCCACATAGGGGGATATTAAGTGATCATACTAACTCATCAAGATAACATCCACGGCTCTGTAATTAATTCTAGGATTTCGATGATTTAACCCAATCGCCTGGATTTGCATAACACATTAAAAAATTAATAAATAAGGTTAAAATGCAGTTGTTCATGTAGATGACCAGGTTAAGCCCAAGGGAGGGGTCGTATGCATCATGAGTCGCTTCACACCCACAAGAGATCTATCGGTAAGTCCAGCCCAACTTGAATTCCTTTGACTCTTATCTACCACCAATTTGCTTTGACCGTTAGTAGCTCAGATTCTTGTAGAGAGCACAAGCTTGCAATAAATATTTACTCTCATTTGAACTGCCTAGATCTTCTGATTTCCCTGGTACTTGGCAGTTCATGTTTAAGCCTGTTGTGTGAGGATAAATCCAATGCTCATTAGTAAAATACTAATAGAGTATTGGATTTAGAGTAAAATACTCTTATTCCTGGTATTTTACAGCTGTTCCAACATTACTTTCCACCTGGATTCATAAAATACAGGCACAGCAATAGATGGGACTTGAGCTGAACAGAATTCAAGATATCAGAGAGTATCTGGGATATTCCTCTATTTTCTGCCAATACAAAGAGGTCTGGGAATGAGATACTGCTTATTCCTTGAGATTAGAGAGGCCTGTTTCATTTTCTCCACCATACCAAGCAAACCTCTCTAAGGCAAATCTCATTTATATTCAAAGTTGAATAAGGCCGGATTGCACAAACTTAAGTTTTCATGCCATCAAATTCATACTGCTACCTAATCCAATAGTATTTCCTCTGTCTGAAAACAGCCACATACATGCCTTACCTCTTTGCCATATCCACTTCATCAAAAGCTTGCTTGGCCAACAGTGACCTAACTATCGAGTGGGCCATGGCTGTGTCATCGCTGTAATAGAGGATTTCTAGGGATCAAACAATAAAGTAATATATATTATACACAGAGAGTATATATGCAAACTCAACATATTTTGTTTCTATTTTCAAAGAATGCTGCAAATGGTCATAAATGCAACCCAGTTGCCTAGCGCCTGAAATGCAGTCACAGTCACTGTGTGAAGGGGTGTCATTGGAACTTCCAATCCCAGGAAGGCCTGCCATAACTTTGAATGGTTGCAAAGCAATTGGGGATAAGCACTACCTATACCAGGGGTCCCCAAACTTGGCAACTATGCTATGCTGGCTGGAGAATTCAGGGAGTTGAAGTCCACAAGTCTTAAAGTTGCCAGGTTTGAAGACCTCTGACTTATACAGAGGCATGAATAAATATGAAACTCCATCGCTATGCCTCTGTACGTCTGGAGACTCAAAAAAATAATAATCTTCCTGAATTTAATATGAAGATTCAAAGGGAGCCTTACAGGCTTTGGATCAAACATACAATGTTTATCCAAAATGGAGAATCTTGCAAAGCAGTCCATAAACTTAGTGTTTACTCCTTACCTCACCTTAAAAGTAAACAGGAATGTTGCTGTAATTTTTCAACAGCTAAAAGTGAATCACAGAAAGAAAAGCTGAACAAAGTGAAAGAGGACAAATTATTTCTAGCATTGTGGTCACAAAGTGACTAATCCATCTTTTCTTCGGCTACAATTTTGTCATGTTAAACACTGGAAGCTTAATAAAATATAATCAATTTTAATTATAGCAATAGCACTTAAGACTTATATATTGCTTCACAGTGGTTGCAAGTCAAAGACTAACTATATTCAAGAAGTTGAAATTGTACAGATGAGAAAGACTAGAATCTTCTCTCTTAGGAAAAAGGTTTGCTTTTTTAAAAAAAATAGCAATACACTTATATACTGCTTCACAGTGCTTTACAGGCATCTCTAAGCGGTTTACAGAGTCAGCATCTTGACCCCAACATTCTGGGTCCTCATTTTACCGACCTCGGAAGGATGGAAGTCTGAGTCAACCTTGAGCCGGTCAGGATTGAACTGCTGGCAGTCGATAGAATTAGCCTGCAATACTGCATTCTAGCCACTGTGCCACTACAGCTCCTTCCTTCCTTCCTTCCCTCCCTCCTTCTTCCCTCCCAATATCACTTAGACTTCCTTCCCAATACCACTTAGACTCAGTATATTGCCCCCAACATTCTGGGTCCTCATTTTACCGACCTCGGAAGGATGAATGGCCGAGTCAACCTTGAGCCCATGAGAATCGAACTGCCAAACTTCAGGCAACCGGCAGTCAGCAGAATTAGCCTGCAGTACTGCATTTGAACCACTGTGCCACCAAACTCCTAATTATGTTATGTTTTAATTGTATTTTAAAAGCACAGAATTTTAATATTTGAATTATCATAATATAAAATTGTTTTAATTATAATTTTTGAAAATTCAATAATTTTAATAAAATCCACTAATACTTTCAGAAGTTTGGCTGATGTTTAAGGAACATTTTTTATTCAATGCAATCTGGCAATACTGCATTAACACCAATATTAATTGCAACCTAATTTTCAAACAGAACGTGATTATTATGATAAATAACGTAATGGTAATGTCATTAATAGTGGTATAATTTCTCCTTGTCGATAAAGGGATTTATGTCACATTGATAAGTCTACCAATTTGTTTAATGAATATAAATTTGGCAAACTGACATGAATATTGTAACTGTAGTCACAATAACTTAACATGCAGGACTGCATTACTAATTTAAGCAAGCTGTTACGAAACATTTATTTGGCAAGATAGAAACCACAGCAATAAATTGTTCCTGTTTGCAAATCTAAGCAGTGATACCTGCCCTATTGGTAATCCAATGTTGCCACACATTTAACCACACCACTTTTATCCTTCTTAGATAACTGTAATTACAAGAACAGTGGAGAAGCCAGCAAAAGCAGCCTAAACCTTTTATCTGGAAGGGTCCCATCTGGCTCCCACCTTGCCCTTCCCACCCTATGAAGGAAACAAGAATTAAAACAGCAATCAGTTTTAGGCCTAACCAAATAAAAATAAAGAAATAGCAATAGCACTTAGACTTATATGCTGCTTGACAGTACTTTAGAGCACTCTCTAAGCAGTTTACAGAGTCATTGTCAACTCTGAAGTGAACCTGACTGGGGTCATTTTGGAGACTTCAGGGTTGCCAGCAATGTTCCCTGTAAAATTAGAAAACGGCGCGCGGCAGTTAAAAACTGCCGCACAGCATTTTCTTTTCATGTGCGTGGCCGCGCAGGCACGCAGCCTCTGCCATTAGAAAATGCCAGGGGGAAGTTAGAAACTTCTGCGCGGCGTTCTCTCATTACGTGCACGGCCGCGCACCTTACAGGGAACAGTGGTTGCCAGTCAGCCTCTTGCCCCCAACAATCTGGGTCCTCATTTTACCCACCTCAGAAGGATGGAAGGCTGAGTCAACCTTGAGCTGGTGAGAATCAAACTGCCAAACTGATGGCAGCCAGAATATTATTATATTAATACAATAATATAATATAGTATAGTATAGTATAGTATAGTATAGTATAGTATAGTATAGTATAGTATAGTATAGTATAGTATAGTATAGTATAGTATTAGTATAATAATATAATATAATATAATATAATATAATATAATATAATATAATATAATATAATATAATATAATATAATATAATATAATATAATATAATATAATATAATATAATATAATATAATATAATATAATATAATATAATATAATATAATATATTATTATATTATATTACCCGTATGTGCCGGCGTATAAGACGACTTTTTACCCCTTGAAAATCTTCTCTAAAGTTGGGGGTCGTCTTATACGCCGGGTACTAAAACTTCCGAGCCGGGGGGAGCTCAAAAACAGCCGCAGCCGCATCCCCGCCGTTCTCCAGCCAAGCGGCCGAAGGAGCCTTGGAGCTCCGATGCTGCCCTGCTCTAGTCGCCTGCTGGGAAGGCTGCAGCAGCAACCATCAGCTGGCGGCATAAGGCAAGAGGCAGGCGGGAGACGCGGGCAGGAGCTGGCTGTCGAGGGAGCGCGCGGCTGAGAGGCATCTCGCGCGGGGAGGAAACTTTGTCTGGCTTGGCTTCGAGAGCGAGCAAGCAAGCGAGATCAGCGCAGCCACAGCGGGAAGGGAAGCAAGCAGCCTGCTCTGCCACTCAAGCCAGCGGTTGCCGGAAGCAACAAGGGCGTTAGGAAAAGAGAAGGAGGAGCGCCGCCACCGCCGCTAGCACTCTTTCCTTCACTTCTATCTTCTCCTTCTCTTTTCCTAACGCCCTTGTTGCTTCCGGCGGCCGCTGGCTTGAGTGGCAGAGCAGGCTGCTTGCTTCCCTTCCCGCTGTGGCTGCGCTGCTCTCGCTTGCTTGCTCGCTCTCGAAGCCAAGCCAGACAAAGTTTCCTCCCCGCGCGAGATGCCTCTCAGCCGCGCGCTCCCTCGGCATGACCGCAGCCGCCACCAGCACTCTTTTCTTCATTTGGGAAAAAGGATCTTGTGGTGCTGAGGGCTAGGAAAGAGGGAAGAAGAGAAAAGGGAAGGAAGGAAGACCAGAGATGGAAGGAAGGAAGGAAGGAAGGAAGGAAGGAAGGAAGGAAGGAAGGAAGGAAGGAAGGAAGGAAGGAAGATCAGAGATGAATGAAAGGAAGGAAGGAAGGAAGACCAGAGATGAAAGGAAGGAAGGAAGACCAGAGATGGAAGGAAGGAAGGAAGACCAGAGATGAAAGGAAGGAAGGAAGGAAGGAAGGAAGACCAGAGATGAAAGGAAGGAAGGAAGGAAGGAAGACCAGAGATGAAAGGAAGGAAGGAAGGAAGGAAGGAAGGAAGGAAGGAAGGAAGGAAGGAAGGAAGGAAGGAAGGAAGGAAGGAAGGAAGGAAGGAAGGAAGACCAGAGATGGAAGGAAGGAAGGAAGGAAGGAAGGAAGGAAGGAAGGAAGAGGAAGAAGAAGAGTGGGAGGAAGAGAAAAAAGTGAGAGGGAAAGAAAGAAAGAAAGATTTTAGGAAGGAAGAAAGACAGAAAGAAAAAGAAAGATGGTAGGAGGGGTAGTCTTATACGAAGAGTATATCCCAAACTCTATATTTTCATTGGAAAAGTTGGGGGTCGTCTTATATGCCCAGTCGTCTTATACGCCGGAATATACGGGTATATTATAATATTATAATATTATATTATATTATTATATTATTATATTATATTATATTATAATTATATTATATTATATTATATTATATATTTATAATAGAAGTATAATAAAGTTATTTATTAAAATATTAAAAACAAAATAAGGAAATGAAATAATAAAATGAAAAACACAATGGAAATGTAAAAGTAAAATAAAGAAATGACATAGCAAATAAAATAAAATCTTAGGTAGGGGCGCAGGGAGGAATCGAAGCAGATTCCTAACTGAGGGCGGGGATCCTCGTGCCACCCTTGCGGGCGGCTCCCCTCAAGGATCCAGGCCAGACCCCGAGGCAGCGACCCACTGGAATCCCCCAGGCCGTCCCGCCCTGCTCACTCGAAACACGGCTGCCCTCCGACTTGCCCCCGCCGCCGCTCTCTTCGCCGGGCTCCGCAGCCGGGCCTTGCCGGGGCGGCGATGGCAGCGGCCGCAGGGCAAGCACGAAGCGGAGCAGCTCGGGCGCGCTGACCGACTCCCACGCCTCGAAGTTGCCGCCCAGGCAGTCGCCCAGAAGAGCCCCGAGAAGGCAGCCCCGGCAGCGGCTCCGCGTCAGCTGAGAGACCTTCGCCGCCATCTTGCGCGAGGGGGCGGGGCCTCTGCCCGGCCCCGCCTCCTTTGTTCCTCCTCTTCCGCCCTCGGCGGCTCCAGGTGAGCCGCGCAGTCCCACGAAGCCCCGCCCCTTTTCCGAACTCTCGTTGACCTGCCCGGCCAGCCTCCAGGTGTGCCGGTGGTCAGATGAGAATGAGGGAAAGCGGGAGTTAGAAGGCGCGTCATCTTTTTGTCCTTTTTGTTAACGGAAATTATTATTACAGTTATTATTACTACTAAAAATTATTACAGGTGGTCCTCGATTTACGCCCGTTCATTTAGTGACCGTTGGAAGTTATACCGACTTAGGACCACTTTTCACACTTATGACCATTGCAGCATCCTCAAGGTCACGGGACCAAAGTTGGGATGCTTGGCAATTGGTTCATATTGGTGAGGGTTGCAGTGTTCCCAGATCACCTGTGAACACCTTTTGCGACCTTCAGACAAGCAAAGTCAATGGGGGAGCCAGATTCACTTAACAGCCTGGTTATTAACAACTGCAATGATTCACTTAACAACTGTGGCAAGAAAAGTCGTGAAATAAGACAAAACTCACTTGGCAACATAAATTTTGGCCTCAATTATGGTTGTAAGTTGAGGACTACCAGTATTTTACATCATTTTGAGGTTTACGTGATCTTTCTAGACTCTGCAACAAGATCCAATCTGGGTGGATGGGAGGTTTAGTCTTCTGTTTGTATAACTCTCGTCCCGTTTATTCTCAGTCGTAAATTGTTTCCTTCCTCCTTACTTTCCCTTGGCAAATTTATATGAATTAATTTATTTCCTGATCCCAACCAACCACTTCAACCCAGATCCCTGTGATCATTTGGAGCTTTCTTGCAAACCCATCATTAAATTTGGAGACTAAATATTAGAATGTGCAAAAATGAATAGACTAACAATGGCAATTAAAGGAAAAGAAGAATCGGAGTATTATAAGACATGGGAGTGTTTTTATCATTGGATAGAGAATGAATATAGATTAAAGGAGATATGAAATTAAATAAAGCAAGAAGGAAAATGTTTTGATAGAAGATAAGTTAAATTGAAATGTAAAAAATAGAGCTGTATAAATATTAAGAAAATGGTGATAAATGTTAAAATGTCGACACAAACATTTTGTACCCAAATGACACACTGATGGATTGATGATGTAATGCTTGATGGAAAAAAATAAAAACTTTTTTAAAAAATTTGGAGACTGAAGTACTGCAGTATCCTGCTTAAGTAAACAAAATTAACCTCATATTTAGAAGGGAGAGAAAACTCTTAAATGGGATGGAAATTCAGGAGTTCCCCTCCTACAGATTTTTCTCCAGCACCTGGCATTAATGAAAGGTCTAGCTGTGCACAAGTTGAAGCAAGTTTGTCAGAAATCTCAAGTAGCATCAAAAACCACTCATGAATCTTAATGGCTTGACAACATCAAGGGCAGTCTTTTTAATTAGTTATCCAACTTTTTTCATGCAATATACCAAAGCTGTGAGAATCAAATAAGGGGCAAATACACAACTCTGGGAAGGGGCAAGGAGAAGATGAGTTGAGTCGTTCTAACCCAACGCAGACCATGGCCTGGCTTGGTTGGAGGTCAATCCTGGAAAGGTCTATAATGTTCTCAGTTTATCTTAGGCCAGCTCTAGTTGCCGGCTTTTGAGGGGCGAGAGAGTACGGTTGGTCGTGCGGTTGAAAGTGTCCACCTCTGGCACAAATTTCTCAGCCGGAACCGTCAGCTTTCGCCTGCCATCCATGCATTTGTTATCCAGCACCAGAGAGTTCATCTTGTAGGAAATATTTGTCTGGATGCGGTACAGGTGCTTATAGAGGGCATCCAGAGCATCCCTGCAAAAATGAAGAGAAGATAGTTGCAGCTTCATCCCAGGTGAACTAAACATTGCAAATCTTCCCACTTCAATCTTATTCTAACATTTACTGCCAAGGGATGGAAACAGAATAGAATAGAATTCTTTATTGGTCAAGTGTGATTGGACACACAAGGAATTTGTCTTTGGTGCATACGCTCTTAGTATACATAAAGAAAAAAAATAAAATATATTTGTCAAGAATCATAAGATACAACACTTTGTTATAGTCATAGGATACTAATAAGTAATCAAATCATATTAGGAAACGATAAAAACAATATAAGTTGTAAAGATACAAGCAACATGGATATACCCATAAGTGGGAAGAGATAGGTACTAGTAAGGAAGAGAAGAATAATAGTAATACAGTCTTAGTAAATTATTTGACAGTGTTGTGGGAATTAGTTGTTTAGCAGAGTGATGGCATTCGGGGGAAAAACTGTCCTTGTGTCTAGTTGTTCTGGTGTGCAGTGCCCTATGGCATCATTTTGAGGGTAAAAGTTGAAACAATTTATGATCAGGATGTGAGGGGTCTGTGGATATTTTCACAGCCCTCTTTTTGACTCGTGCAATATACAGGTCCTCAATGGAAACATCCGAAACTAGTAAAGGGAGTGAGCAACACGATTTCCCAACTGATATTGCAAGTTCATCCCTTCCCACCACCACCAAAAAGCACTTCCCCTTAAAGAGAAAAGTATGATGGACCAGAAGTTTTTTTCCCCCCATAGGCAGAATTCCCAGCTGATGACCATTTTACTAACACAGCTCCATGAAGACAACATTGTCACGCAGTGATTTATTGCCTGTTATATGTATATGCAGGGAACTGCATCCCTATTCATTATAATGGTTTATTCCTGAGCACGTGATTGATATGTTCTTGTACGCATGTGTGCATTCCATTCTCCGTTTCTTTCCTTCTGTTCCTGGCTTCCATTGAAGGAAGACCTACTTTTATATCAGGCATGTAGTTAATGAGATTTATTGTTTTTGTACCGAAATAAATATTTTTACTTAGACTTTTAAACTGCGGTTTCTTTTCTAATGTCTGATGTCTGGGAAAAGATCAAACTTCTCCTTTGTGAGATTAATTATCACCTCTGTCTGTGAACACATTGCTAGCTACCGTGTTTCTCCAAAAAAGACGACCCACCTTGAAAAGAAGCCCTATCACGTTTTTGAGCGCATGCGATCAAATTAAGCCCCATCCACAAAATTAGCCCTAATTAAGACCCTGCCCACCCCAGGGTGCAGGGGGTGGGGCGAGGCACACCAGGTAAAAAATAAGCTGGAGTGGGGATTGGGGGGTGGAGCTGCCCTACTTACCAGGCCTTGCACACACCGACACCTGCCAGCAGTGGGCTCCTGCTGGGCGGGGCTGTCAGTGCCACAGCCACGAGATGAGTCAATAATTAGAACCCTCCAAAAAGAAGGCCTAGCCATTTTTTCGGTGGTCAAAAGAAAATAAGACCCGGCCTTCTTTTTGGAGAAACACGGTATTGTTTACCATGGATCTAGAGATAATAGGACAGGCTTTTATACATCTCTCAAAACAGGTTAGACCCAATGAAATTATTTATTTGTTTGTTTGTTTGAGGCACGGTGGCTTTATGACGCTGGAGATGGTTTCTGCTCTGGTGGTTCGAGTCCCAGGACTGTGTGGCAGGGTGAGCTCCCATAACTCTCCTCGGCTTCTGTCCACTTAACAGTTTGAAAGCATGTCCTATGCAAGTAGATAAATAGGTACCACTTCAGTGATAAGGAGACGAGCTGGTGTTCTGTGCAGGCAGTTTCCTGACAGCTCTGAACCTTCCTGTTTACAGTGCCCATTTGTGAGGCAGCTCCAGGAAGGGAGGGGGCCTTGGTTGACACTGCAGGAAGAATTGCTCATTTTTCTCTCTGGTGCGAAGCCAACTCACCTAAGATGCATAGACTTCAACTCATGCTGGCTGAGGGATTCTGGGAGTTGAAGTACACACATATTAAAGTATTCAAGCTTGATAAATACTGTATTAGATGTGGGATGCCTTGGAAGCATGCAAGTGTGTCCTATAACAGGGCTGGTACCTTGGCATCCAAACTGTTGTTGTTAGTTGTGAAGTCGTGTCCGATCCATCGCAACCCCATGGACAACATTCCTCCAGGCCTTCCTGTCCTCTACCATCCCCCGGAGTCCATTTAAACTCACACCAACTGCTTCAGTGACTCCATTTGGCCACCTCATTCTCTGTCGTCCCCTTCTTTTGTCCTCAATCTTTCCCAGAATTAGACTCTTCTCCAGTGAGTCCTTCCTTCTCATTAGGTGGCCAAAGTATTTGAGTTTCATCTTCAGGATCTGGCCTTCTAAAGAGCAGTCAGGGTTGATCTCCTCTAGGACTGACCGGTTTGATCGCCTTGCAGTCCAAGGGACTCGCAGAAGTCTTCTCCAGCACCATAGTTCAAAGGCCTCAATTCTTTGACACTCAGCCTTTCTTATGGTCCAACTTTCAGAGCCATACATTGCAACTGGGAAAACCATAGCCTTGACTATACGCACTTTTGTTGGCAGGGTGATGTCTCTGCTTTTTAGTATGCTGTCTAGATTTGCCAAGGCTTTCCTCCCCAGGCCACAAGCCAAACTACTATACTGCAATAGCATTGTGGTCTTCTGGCTATTGTAATAATGCCCTATGCCAGTGATGGCGAACCTTTTTTTCCTCGGGTGCCGAAATAGGGCGTGTGCGCGCTATTGCACGCGCGTGCGTGCCCACACCCATAATTCAAAGCCCCTCACTTGCTCCACCCTCCTGCACATGCGTGCGCGACCCCCCCACTCCCCCATTTCCCGACTTCCGGTGGGCCCGGTGGGCCCATTTTTCACCCTCCCCAGGCTCCAGAGGCTTTCCTGGAGCTTGGGGAGGGCAAAAACGCTCCCCCCGCTACCCTGGAGGCCCTCTGGAGGCCGAAATCGCCCTCCCAGAGCCTCCACGCGAGCCAAAAATCAACTGGCGGGCACGCACATGCGCACTGGAGCTGAGTTAGGGCAATGGCTCGCGTGCCGGCAGATGTGGCTCCGCGTGCCACCTGTGGCACCCGTGCCATAGGTTTGCCATCACTGCCCTATGCTAATAAATATTTGTTTGTTTATCTTTTAGGTCACCCGTCTTACCTAGAGGAACCTCTAGGTGGCCTACAACCATAAAAACAAGATACGTATTGATTTGATTTGCAATCAGATTTAATTATTTCACAGGTAATTATTGCAGAGGTGGGCAACTGCAGCCACAGGGTCACAGACAGCCCACACATCTTCTTTTTGCAGCCTTAGGCATCCCCTCTGACTGTTGCTAAAAACTGAACTCACAACTTCCTGCCATGCTCAGAAGAAAATGCACAAAAACTGCACTAAAATCCTTAACTATATCGCAGTTGAAAAATAAAGTGGGAATAAAATCCAAATCACCCAATCTCACTGACTTATTTTATATAATCTAATTTGCTTTGAGGCCCTCAGCCTCCTCCTTTCTCTCCCTGCCTCCCTTGTTGAGCTTTGGCCATGTTGTGGCTAAAACCTTGAATCCTCTAAAGCCACCAAATCACTTTGAAGACACAACATAAATTTATTAAGCACGCAAATAATTACAGTGTAGATTAAATTCCTTAAGTTCCCAGAAAAGCATTGGCAGCTTGCTGAGCAGCCCTGAGCAAAAACAGAACCACAGCTTACATACCTTTTATCCTACTACATTACAAAAACAAGACAATGTCAGATGTGGTGTAAATTGTAGCATGACATAAGCCAAATCCCAAAATCACAGCCCCCCTCTATTTGGAAGCGGAAGCCAAATTAACATATAATTGGCTTTGAATTAATACCATTATAGATCTGTCATGACTTCAGTTCAGTTGATGTTTTAACACTCTCCCAGACCACTGTACCAGCGGTGAAATCTGCCATATTTTTCGGAGTATAAGACGCACCTTTCTCCCCCCCTAAAAGAGGCTGAAAATTTGGGTGCGTCTTATACTCCGAATGTAGCTTTTCCGAAGCTTTTTCCCCCAGCCCTAACGAGGTGCTAACGATCTACCAGGCTCTTCCTGGCTTGTTTTCATTGCTACTCCCTCTGAAAAAGGTTTTTTCAGCCCTAACGATCTTCCCAGCTTGCAGGATTTTTTCATTCCTACTCCCTCCGAAGAAGTTTTTTTCCAGCCCTAAGTCTTTACAGGCTTGTTTTCATTCCTGCTCCCTCCAAAAAAGGTTTTTTTCAGCCCTAACCAGGGGATAAAATAATGTGCTGAAGCTGACCAGACTAAGGACACTAGCCAGATGAATACCTGGTAGGTAGATTTTCCCCCCTATTTTCCTCCCCAAAAACTAAAGTGCGTCTTATACTCTGAAAATACGGTACTTACCTTCCCTACCGGTTCGGAAGCGTGAGCTTTTTCACCCACTGTGCATGCGCAGAAGGCTTTGCGCATGCACAGAGGGTTTAAAAAAAGAAAATGGTGACGTCCGGGCGGAGCCTCGTGCTGCCACCGCTACCGGTTCTCCGAACCACCGGCTGCCGCTGCTACCGATATGCCCGAACCAGGCCGAACCGGTAGCATTTCACCCCTGCGCTGTACCCTTACACAATCTTCTTACTATGGCCTAAGATTCCTATGTGTTTGCAGCTACATAAATGGTAGGGATTCTCCATGTTTTTAAAGCATGTTGCACGCAAAGGTGTTAAAATTCGTCTAGTTAATCATACTTACCGTTTGTACTTGTGGATAAGTCCATGCATGGATAACCTGAGCCTTGAATTTTAACCAAAATACCACCACCCTCAGATAATATAATCCTCAACGTTTTCATGTTTTAATTTTCACCATTGGCTTATCTGCAGGTGGTGCATATTTCACGGTATTTTGGTTAAAACTTCGAAGGTTGGCTTATGCACGAATGGATGTATACACGGATATACCCCGGATTTATATTGTATTCCTTTGAGTCCGTTTTTTTTATTCCTCATGACTGCCTAGACAAGTCCTTGCGATTATTTTGGCAAGATTTCAGAAGTGGCTTGCCATTAACAACTTCTTTGGGACGAGAGCAAGTGACCCAGCTGACTTTGTGCCTAAGATGTGACTAGAACTAAAATACACACTACAACTTACTGTGACTGTGCCATTTTTTGCTTTAATGCAGCTATTGTGCCTTCTAGTTGATGAACTTCATCTGTTAATCCATGTTGAGCCTAGAGTTAAGGTGACAGAAAGCAAGCAATTCAGGGTTCAGAAATAGCAAAGGCCAGACTGATCGGAGAAGTAGAATTCTTTCCATATTACCATCTCCTGCTATAAAGAATTGTGTTCCGCAAGTAGTCTGAATTGCAGTCATAAGTCAAGGTGGCCACATGACTGGAAGTAATTTTACAGCCTTTTTTCGTGGCAGTCATTAAGTGAACACAGCCAGGGGCGGGTTGCTTGCTTACCGATACTGGTGTGCTGCGCGCGCATCTCCATGTTTCATGCGCGCGTGTGCTCACTACACGTGTGTGCCCTCTTGCGCAATTTCAGCGAGATTTTGCTTCCGCGCATGCGTGGAAGCAAAATCTCGCCAAAATCTTGTGAGGGGATGCGTGTGTGTGCATGATTTCGGCGAGATTTTGCTTCTGCGCATGCGCAGAAGCAAAATCTTGCCAAAATCTCTCTCTCGCGCGCACGTCCCCTCGCAAGATGTCGGCGAGATTTTGCTTCCGCGCATGCACAGAAGCAAAAAAGCTGAAAAATTCTTTTAAAAAGATGGCGACGCGAGCGACTGCCGGCGAAGATGGTATCCGAGCAGTCGCGCGCAAATTGCATAATCGGCGGGTCCCTACCGGAGCTGCGCACTGGATTGCGCCGGTAGGAACCCACCCCTGAACACAGCAGTCATCAAGCAAACCCATTTATTTGTGGGTAGTTTTCCCCCCACAAAATGGCAAAAATGCCAGAAAGCGGCAGAAAACATCACAAAACATGGTCATGTGACCACAGAACACCGTGACCAGTCAGAAAGCTAACCCACCTGACATGGTGGTGGGAGGACAGTGTGAACACTTACAATGGTTAGGGGTGCTTCATGGGCCATACCTGTTCCATGGTCGTTGTAACTTCAAATAGTTGTTAAACAACCGATTATTAAGTGAGGATTACCTGTACAGAGAACCGCCACCCTCAATCTTCTTGCATCTAAATGAAGTGGACGCTAGGATTCATCCAAACTAGAATCTTCCACAAAAGCCCTTGCGGAGCCCTTGGTGCTCTCTGAACAGGGTTGTTTTATTGCAGACATTTTATTATCAAACTAGGTAACACCATCAGTGCACATCAAGAAAACAACCCAGCTCAGAAAGCATTAAGGACCACACGGTTCAAACCTGAGCTACAAACAGTCTCTTCTATCGGCATCTACATCTCTTTCATGGAAATGTTATGCTTTCTCTCCACCTTCGTGCATAATTACTGTGTTTCCCCGAAAATAAAACCCTGTCTTATATTTTTTTTGAACCCTGGAATAAGCGCTTGGCCTTATTGCCATGCACTCAAAAGCCCAATTGGGCTTATTATCAGGGGAGGTCTTATTTTGGAGAAAACAGGAGAGAGAGGGAGGGAGGGAGGGATAGATGGATAGATAGATAGATAGATAGATAGATAGATAGATAGATAGATAGATAGATAGATAGATAGATAGACAGACAGACAGACAGACAGACAGACAGACAGACAGACAGACAGACAGACAGATAGATGTTAGATAGATAGATAGATAGATAGATAGATAGATAGATAGATAGATAGAAAGATAGATAGATAGATAGATAGATAGATAGATAGATAGATAGATAGATAGATAGATAGATAGATAGATAGATAGATAGATAGATAGATCGTTTCCCTGAAAATAAGACCCTATCTTATATTATATATATTTTTGTGAACCCTGAAATAAGCGCTTGGCCTTATTGCCATGCACTCAAAAGCCCGATTGGGCTTATTATCAGGGGATCTCTTATTTTGGGGAAAGCAGGAGAGAGAGGGGGGGAGGGAGGGAGGGAGGGAGGGAGGAATAGATAGATAGATAGATAGATAGATAGATAGATAGATAGATAGATAGATAGATAGATAGATAGATAGATAGATAGATAGATAGATAGATAGATAGATAGATAGATAGATAGATAGTTTCCCTGAAAATAAGACCCTGTCTTATATTATATTTTTTGAACCCTGAAATAAGCGCTTGGCCTTATTGCCATGCACTCAAAAGCCCGATTGGGCTTATTATCAGGGGATCTCTTATTTTGGGGAAAACAGGAGAGAGAGGGGGGAGGGAGGGAGGGAGGGAGGAATAGATAGATAGATAGATAGATAGATAGATAGATAGATAGATAGATAGATAGATAGATAGATAGATAGATAGATAGATAGATAGATAGATAGATAGATAGATAGATAGATAGATAGATAGATAGAAGCTACATAGACAGACACAGGTGATAGATATAGATAGACAGACAGAAAGACAGACAGATAGATAGAATGATAAATAGAAGTTAGCTAGCTACATAGACAGACATAGAGATGATAGATAGATAGATAGATAGATAGATAGATAGATAGATAGATAGATAGATAGATAGATAGATAGATAGATAGATAGATAGATAGATAGATAGTTTCCCTGAAAATAAGACCCTGTCTTATATTATATTTTTTGTACCCTGAAATAAGCGCTTGGCCTTATTGCCATGCACTCAAAAGCCCGATTGGGCTTATTATCAGGGGATCTCTTATTTTGGGAGAAAACAGGGAGACACAGTGCAATTGTTATTTCTGGTCCCCACTGTTGCCTTTCTAGCCTTAAAGGCATTCTGTACCTGGTCACGGCAAAGCTCCATGTTGGGACGGTAAGTCCGAGTCTCCAGGCGAGTGTGAGCCAATTTCAGATTGGCCATTTTCCTTTGGAGATCTTCCTCCAGACGTCGAATGTCCTCCTCCATATCAGCAATTTCTTCCAATGTCTGGAAGAGACACAATCATGGTTTGCTTTCAGAAACACCATACAAATATAGAGTGTAGAAAGCATGGGTGACCAATTCCCTAGTATTTTTCCTGGCGATTCAAAAATGCTGCCAACTCCATGTAAAAGGCAGGCATAGGAATGGGGTTACACATTAGGGTGAATTTTGCATGCAGGAGCTCCTATGAGCCGAGGTGGTGCAGTGGTTAAAGTACACCACTGCAGTTCAGCAATTCAGCTGTTCAAATCTCACCGGCTCAAGGTTGACTCAGCCTTCCATCCTTCTGAGGTCGGTAAAATGAGGACCCAGATTGTTGGGGGCAATATGCTGACTCTGTAAACCGCTTAGAGAGGACTGTAAAGCACTATGAAGCAGTATATGTCTAAGTGCTATTGCTATTGCAATGGTTGTCCCGAAGGTGCTTTTTCAAGAGGCAATTGGACTTTCTTGTTTTTCTTTGAAGATGTTTCACTTCTCATCCAAGAAGCTTCAGTTGCCTCTTGAAAAAGCACTTTTGGGATACCTCTGGAGGAAACCCCTTTTTAAGAAGGAAGTGTGGAGTATCTTCTGATGTTCTCTCACTAACAGCACCCAGTGCAAGCATAAACTCCACTACTCAAAGTTGCTTTGTGAAGGAACTGGGGAAGTTCTTTTTTAATCATTTGTTTTTAATAGCTGGAGATGAGTGATAGGGAGCAGGGGTGAAATTCGACCGGCTCGGACCGGCTCAGGCGAGCCGGTAGCGGCGATTTCAAGTGGTTTGCCGAACCGGTAAAAACCACCCCTGGTTGGCCCCGCCCACCCCTGCCCACTCACCGCTCACCCCTTCCGCTCTGTGTGTATGCCTGAGAAGAAGGAGGAGACCTGGATGAACTTTTCTTCCTTCCTTCGCAGCGAAGGGAAGGGAGTCTGAGCCAGGATGGCGCAGTGGTTAAATGCAGCACTGCAGGCTACTGCTAGTTCAGCAGTTCAGCTGTTCAAATCTCACCGGCTCAAGGTTGACTCAGTGGGTAAAATGAGGACCCAGATTGTTGGGGGCAATATGCTGAACTCTGTAAACCGCTTAGAGAGGGCTGTAAAGCACTATGAAGTGGTATATAAGTCTAAGTGCTATTGCTTTTGCTAGTCTGCTTGGAAGGGAGCTACTGCAGCCTGTCCCTTTGAGGTAGTCCCCGGGAGGGAGGGAGGGAGGGAGGGGGCCGGGCGGGACCATAAAGGGAGCAGCAGCTCCGCTGTGAAGGAAAGGAGAAAAAATCGGCTTCTCTCTGCCACAGCATTCAACATGGCTGCTTCTCTCCTCCTTCTCGGGCTCATACACACAGAGCAAACATGAGAAGGAGACAGGAAGCAGCCAGGTTGAACGCTAGAAGACTTGGCCGAACTTTTCTATCGGTTCCGTGGGCGTGGCTTGATGGGCGTGGCTTGGTGGGGTGGTGCCACCCCCCCTTGCTGTGAGTGACATCAAGTTGGCCATGCCCACTCAGTCACATGACCCCCCCACCCCCCACCAAGCCACGCCCACAGAACCAGTAGGGAATATTTTTTGAACGTCACCCCTGATAGGGAAGGAGAGACATGGGAGTTATGATGGTGTTGGCAGGAGAGCGACTGAGCAAGGCACAGAAGTCCACAAGAATTAATGTAGTTTTTCTCAGCGACTTTTCAGTTCTTGTTTATAATTTGATTATTTCATTCATTTGATGATTTATTTATTTATTTATTCATACATAATCTTACTGAGATCTCTGCTTACCAACGAGGTCACTGATGTAACCCGTTTTCTGTATTTGCACAATATATTGAATCTGGAGTAACCCAAGTCCTCATAACCCCTATCTAAGCCTGTGGTGTACAAGCCTGGAACTCTGAAACTTCCTGTCCTAGAAGTTGTCTCTGGCTCTGCACACTTAGATGTAGAATAATTTTATGGTCACTTTAAATGTACACTAATCGGCATACGTTAAATTGAAATTTCATTGCATGCAGCTCTCAAAGGGTCTCTACCTCCACTAGACACTACATAAACATGACAAATAAATAAACAAACAAACAAACAAACAAACAAACAAACAAACATATACCCACATATATTATTTGACACACATATGGACACTCTGGCCCATCTCTTGCTTTGGAGTAGCACCTTGGTAACTCCTGTTGCCACCAACGTATGTCCTCCTGACCAGGAGTGAAATTCAAAAATTTCCCTTATCGGTTCTGTGGGCGTGGCTTGGTGGGCGTGGCTTGGTGGGCATGGCTTGGTGGGCGTGGCAGGCGAAGGATACTGTAAAATCTCCTTTCCCACCCCACTCCAGGGAAAGGATACTGCAAAATCCCCATTCCCTCCCCACTCCAGGGGAAGGATATTGCAAAATCTCCATTACCTCCCCACTCTGGGGACAGCCAAAGGTGGCATTTGCCGGTTCTCCAAACTACTCAAAATGTCCACTACCGGTTCTCCAGAACCTGTCAGAACCTGGTGAATTTCACCCCTGTGAGTCCTGACATATTCCTAGCCTATCTTCAGAGGCTCCAAATACAAGTAATCCTTGACTTATGACTGTTTATTTCATGGTGGTTGGAAGTTACCATAGCCTTGGCAAACCCATGCTCAAAAAAAAAAAAAAGACCATCACACCACCCTCGCAGTTACAATATCACAATATGGGTGCTTGGCAACCAGGTTGCATTTCTGATACTTGCGGTTTCTTGCGGTCACATGATCACGACTGGCAAGGCCAGCTTCCAACAAGCCAAATGAATTGGGAAAGCTGGAATTCGCTGAACAACCACGTGATTCGCTTAATGACTATGATAAAAGTGGTCATGAAATTGTGTCTGGTCACGTGATGACGACTCATTTAACAAATGCATCACTTAGCGACTGAAATTCCAGTCCCATTTATGTGGTCATAAATCGAGGACTGCCTGTAATTCTCCAATTCCGTATTCCTTGGAGAAGGGAATGTGCAGATCAAGAAGAATCTGCTCCCTTCCTGTTGAAAAGAAGGACCAGAAGTGCATCAGCTTCTCAAATTCAACTTCCTTCTTTCCTGTATTCTTCTCTCATGAAGGAAGAGGAAGTGTTATGGGAAATTCTGAGAATTAGCAAAACTTTGTTTAATCCCCTGGACATCTCTCTGAAGTTAATCCACGTTACCAGCCTGGAAGAATCTCAGCTTGACCCAAATACATGGGTGGGCTTCAAAAAATTTAGCAAGGGGTTCTCTGCCCAGTTGCTGGGTGGCCGTGGCCATGGTGGGCGTGGCCCAGCCAACCTCCTGCACCATGATGTGGGGGGCGTTTTTGCCTTCCCCGGGCTCGGAGGCTTTTCTCGAGCCTCCGGGAGGGCGAAAACGGCCTCTCCAGGCTCCGGAGGCCCCCTGGAGGCCAGAAACAGGCCCATTTCCGGCTTTCCTGGACTTCTGGTAGGCCCGTTTTTCACCCTCCCTGAGCCTCCGCACGCGCCCTGCACTTACCTGCATCCAAAACTGGCTGCATGGGGACTCCTGGGAGGGGCGGAAGGGGCGGGACGGGGCCAGCCCGGAGTGGGATTTGGGGGTTCTCCAAAGTGCACAGAATCTTAGCTAGAGGTTCTCCCAAACCCCTGCGAATCCCCAGCAGCCCACCCGATTCTATACAGGCAAACTCTGAAGGATCTCTTTACAAATTTGATCAGTCTCCTGCCCGAGCTGAAGACTAACATTCTTTTCTTGCCATCTCAGCTCATCAAGAGCTTTTTCCAGTTCATGGATCCTCTTCCGGAAAGCAAATTCAGTAGCCACACGTTGAGCTTCTAACTCATTGTCAGTCTAGAAAGGAAAAACTCAGGTCAAAAGAGTAGACAGAGAAACTGTAATTAAAGAAGTGTGAGAGATTCTTCTCCTTATAGGGCTAACAGCCGTTTTGCTTGTCCGCAGCGGTCTCCCTCTGGTATGGTCAGAAAGTCAAGACGGAAATCGCAATGATGCCATTTAAACTCCACCTACTTGTATGTAAATACACATTAGAAATGGGTGGAGCTTGCTTTGCACCATTAGAGCTGTCATGGTCAGGTTTTTTCCTACCATATCCACATTTAATTTCAAGCGTTTCAAGGGCATACCAGTTCTGTGAAATGAATTTGGCTGAGAACGAGAACTGGCTGAAATCATTCAATGTATTGAAATTTCAACCTGGGCTTTCACATCTAAATTAAGCATTATCTATGTCCGAAATGCACATATCACTGTACCTACCACTGTTCTTTTTAAAGCATCGACTGCCAGAATGATATATCCATTTAAACATTGGGGAGAAAGAAACACACACACACACACACACACACACACACACACACACACACACACACACACACAGTAATTTGTCATTTTCTGGATTCTTTCTCAAGCCATAGAACTAGTACACCAACGACAATCTTTATGTATATTATTTATTTGATTTGGATCCTACATTTTCCCCCACAACAATAACCCTGTGAGGTAGGTCGGGCTGAGAAAGAGTGAATGGCCCAAAGTCTTTCAATTTCAATTATTATTCAGCTATTATGAAAATCACACATCAAGAAGAGGTCAAAAACACAATCGTTCTTATTCCCAAATAGTATACTAAATAACAGTGATGGCAAACCTTTTTTGGCTCGGGTGCCAAAAGCGTGCATGCGCGTGCGATAGCGCACGTGCGCGTGCCCACACCCATAATGCAATACCCTCCCCCCTGTGCGTATGCACACAACCCCTTGTGCTGCCTCCCCGTGCTGCGCACAACCCCCCGCACAGCCCCCTCGTGCATGCGCACAGGCCTCACTGAAGCCTCCAGACTTCTGGTAGGCCCCATTGGGCCGTTTTTCACCGTCCCCAGGGTTCAGGAAAGCCTCCTGAAGCCTGGGGATGTCAAAAACAACAGAACGGGCCAACCGGAAGTTCGGAAACGAACCTCCGGTTGGCCCGTTGGGTCATTTTTCACTGTCCCCAGGCTTCAGGAGGCTTTCCTGAAGCCTGGGGAGAGCGAAAACGGCCGAAAAGAAGGCCAAAAATCAGCTGGCCAGCACGGCATGCGTGCTGGAGCTGACATAGGGCAACGCCTCGCGTGCCCTCAGATATGGCTCCCTGTGCCACCTGTGGCACACGTGCCATATGTTCGCCATCACTGCTATATAAGATAATGCATCCCTGTAGCATTTTTTTGTGAAATTTTCACAAATTTGTAATGCCCCTCTAAAACTCTTTTATTCTGTTTTTTCTAAAGGTGAATTCCAAATATATAATTTAATGCTGTACTATCCCACATCTCAGTATATCATTCTCTTATCATAGGTTGGTATTTTAATATTTTATCTTTAACTGAGAAGGCTTATGAAAGAGTAGAAAGGGTCTCTCTACAGCCTAAACTTTAGACACTGCTCCTGTTACAGACAGAGGATATAGCTTGTATATTATTTGAATGCCAACTGGATTGGAGAGAGACAGAGAGAGAAGGAGGGAAGGAGGGAGGGAGGGAGGGAGGGAAGGAAGGAAGGAAGGGGGAGGGAGGGAGGGAGGGAGGGAGGGAGAGAGAGACTGGATTGCAGATTAGATTGGTGTTTCTGAAGCTTGGCCATTTTAAGATGCATAGACTTCAACTCATGCTGGCTGGGGGATTCTGGGAGTTGATCCACACAACTTAAAGTAGTCAAGCTTGATAAATACTGGATTAAATGAAAACTTTTGGGGATACATATATTAAAGCAACATACAGGTAGTCCTCAGCTTACAACCATTCATGTATGGACCATTCAAAGTTACAACTGCACTGAAGAAAGTGACTTGCAACTGGTCCTCATGTTTACAGGCATAGCATCCCCCTGGTCATGTGAACAAAATTTGGGCATTTGGCACCATGTATTTAAAATAGTTGCCGCACTATTTGTGACCTTCCCAGCTGGTTTCAGGCAAGGAAAGTCAATAACAGATTCACTTAACAACCAGGTGATTCACTTAACAACTGCTGGCCAAAAAAAAGGGTTGTAAAATCGGGTGCAACTCATTGCACGAGTATCTTGCTTAGCAATGGAAATTCTGGTCCCCAATTCTGGTCATAAGTTGAGGACTACCTCTATTTCATGTCTAATCAGAACCCAAATGTTATCCATAACTTGACCCTTTATCTGAACAAAACAGTACAACTGAGATCTGCAAGTATGGATCTAAGACCTGACTAGGTGGCTCAGTGGCTAAGACACTGAGCTTGTCGATCAGAAAGATTGGCAGTTCGGCGGTTCGAATCCCTAATACAGGTTTCCTACGTGAGCAGGGGGTTGGACTAGATGACCTCCAAGGTCCCTTCCAACTCTGTTACTGTTACCTGATTGGGGTGAATTGCAGGAGGAGAACACAGAAATATGATTTGTATTTCCTTTTTGTTCTGCCTTTTACTTTACTTTGCTATACATGGTCTTATTACTGTTCTGTATGTTGTATTCTGATGTGGCCTAATGGCTAATCCAGGGGTGGGCAAACTATGGTTCTTTGAGGACCTGTGGACTTCAACTCCCAGAATTCCTGAGCCAGCCATGCATGCATGGCTGGCTCAGGAAATTCTGGGAGTTGAAGTCCTCAGGTCCTCAAAGAACCATAGTTTGCCCACCCCTGGGCTAATCAATGAGCTCTTATTATTATGACTATTATGAAGTGGTTGAAACAATTTGCTTGCTGTTACGTTATCTACAAGCGAAACTATTGTTAACCTGCGCAATGGTGAGAGCGATGGCCTCTCTCAACTCTGTGGAGACTTTCATTTCTGTCTCTGCTCGATCCTTGTTGTATTGAGTGAACTGGTCCCACTGCTCTGGCGTGATTGTTCTACAAAAGCCAAACATGTTCTGTTGGTTTGGTTATTTCATTCAAATTCATGCCACTTTCAAGCAGACACCCTCTTTCCCTCACTCAAAATTCCCAAGATTTGACATGCAGGTGAAAAGAAAGCGTGCCCATGTGCAAAATCAGCGCAGCCATGTCAGAATGGGACAACTCACCGCTGCCAACGTGCCGCAGGACTTCTCACCACAGCCAACTTGCCATGGATAACTCCCCACAGGACAATTCAATCAATACAAAAGTTACCTTAATTTTATTTATTTATTTATTTATTTATTTATTTATTTATTTATTTATTTATTTATTTATTTATTTATTTATTTATTTATTTATTTATTTCCATTTCTATGCCGCCCAACTCCCGAAGAACCCTGGGCGGCTTACAGCAAACAAAAACAATTCATATAAAAACATCATAAAGCAAACTGTTAAAAAATACATTTAAAATTTAAAAACCGTTTCAATCATTCATACCATAAAAGAAGTGACCTTCAAAACTCACTCAATCAGGTCATTTATCCCCAAACCTGTCGGAAAAGCCAGGTCTTAATGGCTTTCCGGAAGGCCAATAAGGTGGGGATGGTACGGATCTCTGGAGGTAGTTGGTTCCAGAGAGCTGGTGCCACCACAGAGAAGGCTCTCCCCCACGAGCCCGCCAGCCTACATTGTTTAGCTGACGGGACCCGCAGAAGCCCCACCCTGTGGGATCTCACCGGTCATAGGAAGGTATGTGGTAGTAAGCAGTCCCAAAGATATGCTGGCCCCGAGCCATGTAGGGCTTTAAAGGTGATAACCAACACCTTGAATTGTGACCGGAGACCGATAGGCAACCAATGCAAATGGCGGAAAATTGGTGTAACGTGGGTGTACCTTGGGGCACCCACCACAGCTCGTGCAGCTGCATTCTGGACCAACTGAAGTCTCCGAACACTCTTCAAGGGTAGCCCCATGTAGAGCGCAATTTTGATGGAACCATGGCCAATAATAACAAAAATAAAGTCAATGCAGAAATACAAGAATTACAATAGTCACCAATATCAAAAATAACTGAATGAAATGATTAATATAGCATTGAATTGACCTGCAGAGAGTTGTCCCACATGAGTTGGCTATGGCTGGTTGTCCCATGGCAAGTTGGCCGCAGCGAATTGGCCGTGATGAGTTGACTTAGATCCTAGCCACGTAACATCATTGTTAAGATATTCATGAACTGGGAGAGCCAATGGTAACAAGGTCAGCCAATGAATAGGCATAGCAACTAAGTCAGCCAATGAGAGCTAACCACTTCTGAGTCTGTGCAGAGAATCCAAACTGAATACTTAAGCTTAAGGCTGGGTGTGGCTCCAGTCTCCACTCTGTACACTCTTCCACTCTGAACTCTGCTGAAATGAAACTAACTGTTCTCTGCTATCTGTAACTGCTTGAAGAAGAACTCTGCTAATGGTATTGTAAATTCATCTGCTACTATGTTTATAAAGAAGTGTATGAATCCAGCTGAATCAGTCATCTGTGTGTGCTTCTGGAAATTGATTTTTCTGCAACAAACTTTAATAATCATTTCCTTGCAAGATTCACTAACTCTGTGTCAGCTTCTGAGCGCCATTCAAGTTATCAGTCATCATCTATAAACCCCTACGTTGCACAGGACATGGCTTACTTCTGGGACTGCCTCTAATAGGGTGGACTGAGATGGGGTTCCCTCCTGGGGCCTAGATGGGATGACTTTTCAGTGATTTTGAGTAATCGCTCTAGTGCTCAGCTGGCTCGGATTGAGCTGGCCTTGAAGAAAGTCTTAAAAACATAACTATTCCCTCATTGTTTGGATATGGATGAGTAAGTTTTCAGCAGACAGTGGGTGAGTGTGAGCCAGATCATCTGTTATTGATTTGATTGTTGATTGTTGTTTTTGTTTATGCCATTTTGGGTAAGTTGCCCAAAGTGGCATTATTTGAGTTGGGTGGCCACATAAATCCAAATACACAAATATATAAGATTTGACTAGTTGGGAAAGTATAAGATATCTGTTGAACTGAAAACAGGGCAGACCTGGGTCCTGTTGTACTTTCCCGTGCAAATCCTATCAAAGTGGAATGAGACAGAACTTCCAGGTTGAAGGAATTTTTGCTCAATGCCATAAAAGTCTGAATGAATATAACTAAGGCATTATTAAGCACAGTGTGAAAATCTTACCCATTCATAAACCTCTTTTTTGAGTTTTAATCAATGAGTGATATGTGCTGTGTGTGCTGCCAGGATGATTCATGGCTGGAAATAAAATAGAGAATCGTAAGAACACCAAAGAGTTAAAATAGCTCAGAGGAGAAGCTGCATAAAACATACTGTAGAACAGTGGATAGATTTCCACCAGGTACCATAAATGTAGAAATCCCATTTGCCATTTGAATGGAACCAAAAGGAAGTCAGATTAATTCACCCGAATGGTTCATTCATTGATTCATTATTTGTCAGGCTTTCCATCTCTTCTTTCTAGATATTAAATCTTACCCAACTGGCAGCCGGGTGGGGTTGACTTTGTAGGAGATATTGGGAGAGTTGATACTGAGAGAAACACAGGTATTGTCGATCTCCAGGGCTTCCTCCTTCCCTCGGTGATCAAAATTTAACTGCTGCCGGGCCTCCTGCAAGAGGCTGAGAACGATCAACCGAGACTGCATTAGAACAAAGACCATCTCTGTCTTCATGAGACACAGCCCATGAACCTACCTTAAGAGCCCCATAACTACGTTCTGCTTGCCCCTTAGAATTTCTTGACTCACCAGAGCTGCTCAAAAGCCTCACTGACTTTCTGCTGAAGGTCTCTCTTGGTGGCATCAATCACTTCCACCTCCTTGTGCAGCTCATCCTCCACATGGTCCTTCACTACGTCAATGGCTCGGCGACTCTCGCGGTAAGTGAGATTTTCAATGGCCACATCCAACGGCAGGTTTTTAGCTTGGAGGGCACGCTCTGCCGCCTCCTTCATCTGAAAAGGGAGGTCACAATAGATAGAGTAAGCAGGAGAAACAGCCAGGGGTGGGCTTCAAAAAATTTAGCAAGGGGTTCTCTGCCCGGTTGCTGGGTGGGTGTGGCCATGGTGGGCATAGCCTAAATGGCCTCCTGCACCATGGCAGTCGGGGGGAGCATTTTTGCCCTCCCCAGGCTCTGGAGGCTTTCTTCGAGCCTCCGGGAGGGCGAAAATGGCCTCCCCAGGCTCCGGAGGCCCTCTGGAGGCTGGAACTTCCCAAACTTCTGGTAGGCCCGTTTTTCGCCCTCCCCGAGCCTCCACGCGCGCCCTGCACTTACCTGCATCCAAAATGAGCCACGTGGGGACTCCTGGGAGGGGAGGGGTGGGGTGGGGTAGGCGGGACCAGCCAGGAGTGGGATTTGGGGGTTCTCCGAACTGCCCACAATCTTCGCTAGAGGTTCTCCCGAACCCCTGCGAACCCCCAGCAGCCCACCCCTGAATACAGGATCTGGTTTGGTGTTGTGTCTTTAGAATGAACTTCAGAACATGGGAGGTTTGCTACTAGTTTCCTAGAGAATGGGATGGGGTGAGGAAGACATGAGACCTTCACGTACTTGAGTCAAGGTATTGATTTCTGTGTCCATATCGGTGAGGCATTTATCCAGAGTTTCTTTACATCGATTGACAATGTCAAGACGCTCATTAAGACGTGTGCGGTTGTCGTACTCATCCCATTTTGTCTGGAGAAGGGGGAAAAAAATTCAAATCACTATTCAGATAGCTCAGTTCTTGAGAAAGTGACAGGATAGAACCAAAAGAATGTATTAAATAGAGAATGTGGCCTCTAAAGATAAAATGTCCTAGCTCAACAATGAAATGCTTGAAGATGACACTCCCTTAATGGTAGAGTTCTTAACAAGCCGTAAGAGCCGAGGTGGCGCAGTGGTTAAATGCAGCTACTGCAGGCTACTCCAGCTGACTGCTAGTTCAGCAGTTCAGCTGTTCAAATCTCACCAGGCTCAAGGTTGACTCAGCCTTCCATCCTTCCGAGGTCGGTAAAATGAGGACCCAGATTGTTGGGGGCAATATGCTGAACTCTGTAAACCGCTTAGAGAGGGCTGTAAAGCACTATGAAGCAGTATATAAGTCTAAGTGCTATTGCTATTGCTAAGCCTTCTTTCCTTGATCTTACTACACAGATGCGGCTTCAACCCAGAACAGGTCAGCGGTGGGTTGCTCCCAGTTCGGCCCGGTTCTTAGAACCAGTAGTGGTGGTGGTGGCGGAAGGCTCTGCCCACCCACCCGGGATGCTTCTGTGCATGCGCAGAAGTGTCGCACGTGCGTGTGAGCGCGCGCTGAACCGGTGGCAACGGATTTTAGAACCCACTACTGGAACAGGTGGCCTTGGGAGGTATGGAGACCTTGCCAAACCAACCTTTAAAAATGACAATCAGCTAAATTGCGAGAAGATATTTGGCAGCCAGTGCAGCACTGTAGCAGAGGTCTACTAGACACATCCATAAATACCTGGATTGCATTTTCTCAATGGCCTTCAAGACCCATGTAAAGTGGGTTGCCAAAATCCACCATGAGATGACCAGAACAAGAGTGTTCCAGAGCCTCCTGTTCAGGGGTGGGTTCCTAATTTTTTTACTACCACTCTGTGGGCGTGGCTTATTTTGTGGGTGTGGCTTGTCAGCCATGTGACCGGGTGGGAGTGGCTTGTCAGCCATGTGACCGGGTGGGCATGGCTTGCCGGTCATACATTAGTTATTTCAGAGAGATGTTACTACTATTTTTGCTATTTTATACCTTACATGAAAAGCTTTGCATACAAAGTGCGCGTTACACATGGCAACACAGCAATCTTTATATGCAGAAAATGCTATAGTTAAAAGACAAGCAAGTCTCATACAGCATTTTTGGTTTCAGTCATGGATTCCTTAGACAAAAATATTGAAGACTGTTAAAAGAACAGTATCTTTTAACAGTCCTCAATGTTTTCGTCTAAAGAATAACAGTATAAAACTGTATAAAATTAACAGTATAAAAGGTTAAGCTTTCGGAAAATGCCCATTTTGGGAAGCTTTAGACAAAAGCAAAGGAAAAGTGTCAAATGCGAGCTTCTTATTATTTTCAAGCGAAGGGACGGGGAAAGACTTAATTGTCAGGTTTCTGGGCATGCGCAAAAGAAATTTTTTTAAAAAATTAAATTTTTTTTTTAAAAAAATGGCGGCACCCAGGCATCGGCAACTGACCGCACCGGTACTGTGACGTCACCAGCGGGCCGCTACCGGTGCTATAGAGTGGACCGTACCGGTAGGAACCCACCACTGCTCCTGTTCCAGAAATGGCCACACTTGTGCAAAGGCTTTCATAACCATGGCATCCATCTGGTATTCAAACAAAATCCAAGGGGACCCAGACTGGAAGCCACTTCTGTTCACTTCTTTTTCTCCTTCCATCCAGACCCTAATGGTCTCCAAGCACCAAGACAGGAACTCAGTATTTTGCTACTGGTAGCATTATCAGTTTCACTTCTGCATTTTCAATTCATTCATTCATTTGTCCGTCCGTCCGTCCATCCATCCATCCATCCATCCATCCATCCATGTTATATAATCTCCCAAGACTTGAAATGGACACCTAACATTAGAACCATCATTAGAAAGGCATAACAAAGAATGTTCTTCCTGCGTCAACTCAGAAAGCTCAGGCTGCCCAAGGAGCTGCTGATACAGTTCTACAAGAGGAATTATTGAGTCTGTCATTTGTACCTCTATAACTGTCTGGTACAGGAACCAAACAGGACAGGTACAAGACTTCAATAGATAGTTAGGACTGCAGAAAAAACAATTGCAACCAGCCTGCCTTCTATTGAGGACCTGTATACTGCACTGGTTAGAAAGTGGGCTGAGAAACTATCTACAGACCCCGCATATCCTGGACACGTTTCAACTCTACCCCTTAGGATGCCGTTATAAAGCATGGCATGCCAAAACAACTATACACAATGCCTAATTACCACAGTATTGTCTTATGGCTGTATTATTATTATCCTATAATCTTTTCTGCTGCATTCTCCTGTTGGTATCTTATGATTATATTACTTTGTTGTTTGTATGTGCACTAAGAGCTTCTGCACTGAAGACAAATTGCTTGTGTGTCCAATCACACTTGGCCAATACATTATTCTGTTCTGTTCTGTTCTGTTCTATTCTATTCTATTCTATTCTATTCTATTCTATTCTATTCTATTCTATTCTATTCTATTCTATTCTATTCTATTCTATTCTATTCTATTCTATTCTATTCTATTCTATTCTATTCCTATTCCTATTCCTATTCCTATTCCTATTCTCGATTTATATACTGCCCAACTCACAAATGAGCGACTTTGGGCAGCATATTCATTTCATGCAGATCTTCACAGATGCCCTGGAATAATTGCTGCATTGTTTCTCAACCTCAGCAAGTTTAAGACATGTGGACTTCAACTCCCAGAATTCCCCAGCCAGCATGTGCCCACCTGGTTATTTGTTTCATTGCGAAGGATCCGAGCTTCTTGCCTGATCTGGTGGGAAGCAGAGCGTTGGCGCTCAGCATTGCTCGAGAGGAGGTCAGAATTGATATGCCAATCTGGCAGTGTGAACCTCTGGCCTGGCTTTACACTCAGAGTGGCCATGACGGTTTCCTGTTATAAAAATAAATAAATAAGAAAAGCATATTGATTACAGTCAAGCTATGGTTTGTTTCAGGGGCGGGTTCCTAATTTTTTTACTACCACTCTATGGGCATGGCTTATTTTATGGGTGTGGCTTGCCAGCCATGTGACTGGGTGGGCATGGCTTGCTGGCCATGTGACTGGGTGGGCGTGGCTTCTCGGACTGCTGAAGGGAGGGGAACTGAGATAGGTCCTGCCGCCCATTCCCCCTCCCCTCAGCAGCTCGAGAAGCCTCAAACATGCGAAAATGCCTGGGATCATCACTGCACGTTCGTGGCTTCTCGGACTGCTGAAGGGAGGGGAATGGAGATAGCTCCTGCCGCCCGTTCTTTCAGCGTCTCACACACTCCCTCAGCCATCCTCCCCTGCTTGGACTCACTGTGGGGTAGGAAGGCAGCTCATGCGCAGTGCCAGAAGCTCAGCTTCTGGGCATGCGCAGAAGAAAATTTAAAAAAAAATTTTTTTAAAAAATGGTGGCGCCCAGGGACCAACAACCAACCGCACCGGTACTGTGACGTCACCAGTGGGCCGCTACCAGTGCTATAGAGTGGACCGCACCGGTAGGAACCCACCACTGGTTTGTTTACATTATGGTTTGTAGCTAAGATGTGGTTTAATCAAACTTTAGTTTGTTGAACAAACCCATCTTGCAAATGAGCAAATTGTTTGTTGTCCTCCTGCTTCCTGGTTCCTTGATAGGCATTTTTTAAAGGCATTATTAAATATTTTGCATAAGGAATGAATATGAAACCTTGTTTTTACAGATATGAAACTTGCCTTATTTAAGTACATATTGTGAAACTGGTGACATGCCAATATTCTTCAACGTATCAACTTAATGGCAAGTAGTATATTCAAGACAAAGCTGCTGTTAATCATCGGGTCAAATTTGGCATGCACAGTTGGAATAATGGAAGAGAAATCTGTTTATTTTCTATATTTTGCAGTTCAGTTCTCTTATCGAAAGATCAGCAGATTAGTAAAAAGAATGTCTAAACATGCATTAATTCAGGAATGCAGTATGCAAAACCAAAAAAAAAGTCTTTCTCTCTTTCTTCTCTTTGTGTGTGTGTGTGTGCATGTGTGTGTGTGTGTGTGTGTGTGTGTGTGTGTGTGTGTGTGTGTAGCTATGTGTGTATGGAGAAAAGCAGGCAAAAAGCTACTGACACTGGGAGAAAACTTTATGCAAAAATCAGGATGAAATGAATTTAAGGGACAGAAAATCAGAAAAATCCTCTAGAAAGTGTATACGTCAGTGATGGCGAATCTTTTTTCCCTCGGGTGCCGAAAGTGCATGTGCGTGTGCTATCGTGCATGTGCAAGTGCCCACACCCATAATTCAATGCCTGGGGAGGGCGAAAACGGCCTCCCCCGCTCCCCCGGAGGGTCTCTGGAGGCCGGAAATGGCCTGTTTCCCAACTTCTGGTGGGCCTGGTAGGCCCATTTTTCATCCTCCTCAGGCTCCAGAGGCTTCCCTGGAGCCTAGGGAGGGCAAAAACACCCTTCCCAGTCCCCACGGAGGCCCTCCGGAAGCCGAAAACGCCCTCCCAGACCTTCCGTGCGAGCCAAAAATCAGCTGGCCGGCGCGCACATGCGCGCTGGAGCTGAGCTAAGCAATGGCTCGTGTGCCGGCAGATATGGCTCCGTGTGCCACCTGTGGCACCCGTGCCATAGGTTCGCCATCACTGGTATAGGTATTTCAAATATATGTTGGAAACATAATACAAATGGTCATTTTATCATATCCAGTGGACTTCTAAAACAGCCAGAAAACTTTGGGTTCAAATATATAGAAAGATGATAAAGAATCTTAAACATCAATTTTCAACTGAAGCCAATCCCCACCCCCACTTTTTTTTAAAAAAACTGGGATTACTGGACAGTCAATTAAAAATGAGTCACACGTTACTGTTTATTTTTAATATGATCCCTACTGTGAGATTTCTATATGAGTAAAAGTGGAAAGACTCCGAGAGGTCCACAACGAGAAATGCATGGTGAAAATGACAGAGATGGCAAAATTAACTTGCTTGGTTAGAGAAAAATCAGCAACCATGTTTATTCGTGACTGGAAACCTCTTACGGACTTTTTGTTGAAAAAAGAGAGAGAAATGAACTTGTGATTTATGGGTCCGATGATTAGAAAGGGCAGCTCAGGAGAAAAGAAGGACATTATGAGCTAACCGTGGAGAGAGAAGATAAAATATAAATCTATTTATAACAGCTGCTAAGAAGATCAGAAGCAGCTTCTTTAGAATCTTTTCTTTTCTTTTCCTTTCCTTTTTCTATATTTCTTTTCCACTTTCCGGTTACTTTTCTTTAGTCTTCTTTAATTCAAAGGTTTTTCATTCTGTTGAAAAACTTCTTCCATAAAAGTTATTTTAAAAAAAGAAATGGGGAAAAAAAGTAATTTAAATAGATACAGCTATCTCATAAATTCAGCAATGCCACAAACAGAGCTCATGAAAATAATCAATTTATGTATTATTATTATTATTATTATTATTATTATTATTATTATTATTATTATTATTATTATTAGTAGTAGTAGTAGTAGTAGTAGTAGTAGTAGTATTAACATTAACATTAACTTTAACATTAACATTAACATTAACATTAACATTAACATTAACATTAACATTAACACTAACACTAAACTAACATTAACACTAACACTAACACTAACACTAATACAAATACCATGTTTTCCCGAAAATAAGACCATGTCTTATATTTTTTTTGAACCCTGAAATAAGCACTTGGCCTTATTGCCATGCACTCAAAAGCCCGATTGAGCTTATTATCAGGGGCTGTCTTGTTTTGAGGGAAACAGGGTACTAATATTAATACCGTACTAATACTAATACTAATACTAATACTAATACTAATACTAATACTAATACTAATACTAATACTAATACTAATACTAATGTTGTTGTTGTTGTTGTTGTTGTTGTTGTTGTTGTTGTTAATTTACTAGGCATCCAACTCCTGTCGAGTTTGGGTGGCATTCAAAACTAGAAAAATATATATATGAAAACATCTAAAAACATAAAACCAGTCAGACAGCAGGTTAGAATAGCAAGGCTCAACCTGGGCGACTTTACTGTAAGATTGGGTGATCTGCAACTCCCAGAAGTCCCCAGCCACCATGAAGTTGGAAGAATTCTGGGAGCTGAAGTCCACCCATCTTAATGTGGCTAAGGTTGAGAAACCCTGGGTTAGAAGATGAAAAGTTTTTACAGATATGTTCTGCTGAAGAAGGAACGATAACTCTAGATGATTTGGGATATTGGGGTAGAAAGAGGAAAGCTTTTCTCCCCTAAATTGGCACCCTGAACTCACCGCCTCTGTTCCACTTGGCCTCTGCTTCCTGCAGCTTTCCTCTGTTATCAGCAAGGTTGCTAAGCACACTTTAGGTGGTTGCCAGGCAACCACACTCTCCAGGAGCCAATCAGAAAGCATCCCCTGCAACTGTTTACAAAGGAGGAGCAGGGGACCATGGCAACGATGAGATGGTAAGGAAAGGCTTCAAATAGTGGAAACTGCTCTTAGGGCAATTTCTTTTTTTTAAAGAAGGGTAATTTATTTCAAGTGGGAGGGTTGCAATAAGAAACAAGAGACTTTTAAAAAAGAAAATGCTATATGACTAAAGAATGCATTGCCATACAGGACTCTCAACTGATCCTGGTTTTTAAAAATGTAAAACTTTTGTGTTTCACAGTTCTACCCTGAGCTACAAATATTCTCTTCTATTGGCAGTTTTTCAATCCGTATCGGTGATTTTTACTTTGTCCTGTATTATCCATGAGCAGTGTGTATTTTGCATGTGTATTTTCCTTAAATTAACCTGTGGCAGCTCTAAAGAATGTAAAGATTCAGAATATCAAATACAAGCTGGACAGAAACGATCTAAAAGATGACCCACACTCTGTCAAGGATCTTGGTGTACTAATTTCAAAAGATCTAAGCCCCAGAGCTCACTGTAACAACATTGCTAAAAAGGCATTAAGAGTTGTCAACCTTATTTTACGAAGTTTTCTCTTTGGTAACATTATACTTCTAACTAGGGCATACAAAACCTTTGCCACACCTATCCTTGAATACTGCTCACCTGCCTGGAACCCACACTGTATTTTGGACATTAATACATTAGAGAGGTATTTTACAAGAAGAGTACTCAACTCCTCTGTTCGCAATAAAATTCCGTATTCCAGTAGACTTGAAATTTTAGGCCTGGATAACCTTGAACTACACCGTCTACGTTCCGACCTAAGCTTAGTACACAAGATCATCTACCTTAATGTCCTACCTGTTAACAACTACTTTAATTTCAACCGCAATAACACTAGGGCTATCAATAGATACAAACTAAATCTATTCCACTCTAATCTTGATTGCAGAAAATATGACTTCTGCAATAGAGTAGTAAATGTCTGGAACACTTTACCTGACCCTGTTGTCAGTTTCTCTAACCCCCATACCTTTTACCTTAAACTGTCTACTGTGGATCTTACACATTTCTTAAGAGGTCCCTAAGGGGGCGTACATAAGCGCACCAGCGTGCCTACTGTCCCTGTCCTACTGGACCCATTTGTATGTACTCATTTTATGTGTTTATGGCTATGTTTTGCTTCTTTAAATCCATTTATTTGTGTCATTTTTCCATGTGTCCTGTTTCCTTGTACTTGTTGACAAACAAACAAACAAACAAACAAACAAACAAACAAACAAACAAACAATAAATAAATAAATAAATAAATAAGAAAGATATTCATCAGTGGAAGAAATTCAGATTGCTGTATACAGAAAACGAGAAAATAGCAGTGAGGGCAGAAATCATTAAATATATCTATATAATACTAAAACTGTTGTTGTCATGACCATTAATTGGGCAAAACAGTGCATCATAGCAGAATAATTTGTGAACTCAAATGGGCTAACTTACAGAATGAATCCAACATCTGGGATTTATGAATCCTGTGGAGTTGAAATTGGGCAAACTTTTTAAATTGGTTTATGATCATTTCATAAACATTATCATAAAGCAAGTTGTGACATTATTACAGATGGAGATCACAATCCACCAAACAGGAATTTCCCCATCTATCAAAAGTGTCTCAGAAACCATCAGTGACTTCTTATAATCACTGTGACCCCTTTATAAATTCACAAATCATTCAGGCATAATTTCATCCAGGAAAATATAGACATTTTAGACCAATGCAGATCTTCTACCAGGTGGAAGAGTTACTGTCCATTGTGCAGTGGCTCCCTGTGGACGTCTGGGGGTCATTCATAGTGCTGTAAATTATTTCAGGTTATTTGAGGGACTGTCTGTCTTCCATGGCTTCTCTCTGTCTTCTCTGTTCTCATAGAAATGGCATTGTGTAGGAGAGGCTGGGGTGGGGCAGAATAAAATGTGTAATCGGTTTAGAATCCTTGCATTGCCACAAGAGATCCATGTCCAATCCCCCTTGAATTCCACTGACCTTTATCTACTGCCAACTTGGTGCTTCCTGTTAGTTGAGAAGATGATTGTATATAGACTTCAATAAATCATTTATGCTGCAATCTACACAAGTGGTCCTGTTTCTTTGCGCCCGATAATGCAATCCAATTTATTTTAAGCAATGACATCTGATGTATCCCAGGAAGTAGATCTTCTCTGTCATAGTGTCTGCTGTAGGAACCATCACACCACCCAAGATCTGAATGGCCCAGCCTGACTGGCCTTTCTTAAGGTGTTGAAGACCTGGTTCTTCCCCCCAGGAATAAGAAATATATTTGTGGTGAGCCCATCCGGTTGTTTTGGTTTGGGTGTTGCTCCGTGATGATGAATTGGGTTGTTGTTTCAATTGATTTAGTCTGTTTCTTATTCTTTGTTAGCTGCCCAGAATCATGTGTCAATATACATGCATATAGTCATATACATTCAAATAATAAATGTATATTTATTTATTTATTTATTTTGTGAGATTTATATACCGCCTCATAGTGCAAGCACTCTCTAAGCTGTTTACACGAGTAAGCAATGTATTTTTATATTGCCCCAACAATCTGGGTCCTCATTTTACCTACCTCAGAAGGATGGAAGGCTGAGTCAACCTTGAGCCGGTGAGATTTGAACCGCTGACCTGCGGATCAGTGTCAGCTAAAGTGGCCTGCAGTACCTGCCTCTAACCGCTGCGCCACCTCGGCTCTTTGGATACCTACATACCTACCAGACATTAATACAATTGAGAATGTCCAGAGATACTCCACAAGAAGAGTATTACATTCCTCTGTTCATAACAGAATACCTTATGAAACCAGACTTGAAATTTTGGGACTTGAAAATTTAGAACTACGCCACCTTCGATCTGACCAAAGTGTAGCTCACAAAATTATCTGCCACAACATCCTACCTGTTAACGACTACTTCAGCTTCAACCGCAATAATACCCAAGCTCACAATAGATACAAACGTAATGTAAACCGCTCCAAACTTGATTGCAAAAAATTCGACTTCAACAACAGAGTGGTCAATGCCTGGAACACTTTACCTGACTCAGCAGTTTCTTCCCCAAACCCCAAAAACTTCAACCTCAGATTATCTACCATCGACCTCACCCCATTCCTAAGAGGTCGGTAAGGGGCGTGCATAAGCGCACAATCGTGCCTACCGTTCCTGTCCTAATGTACCCATATATTCATACCTCTTTTACTCTTATTCATGCTTGTACTATTACATATATATTCAATCATGTTTTACCATTTATACTTTGCTTATAATCATATATGCTTGACAAATAAACAAATGCAAAATACAAATACCAAGAATCCAACAATTCAACTTTGAGTTATACATATGGTCCACTATTGTTACACTTAAGTGAAAGCCAACTGAAATCAAATCCAGGTCTCATGCTGAGTCCACCCACTACCTCAGAGGTCTTCAAACTTGGCAACTTTAAGACTTGTGGGCTTCAACTCCCAGAATTCTGGGAGTTGAAGTCCACAAGTCTTAAAGTTGCCAAGTTTGAAGACCTCTGCACTACCTATTTGAGCATATTCTGGTGTACCACTCAGCCCAAGTACAGTTCTGGGCCCAGAAAATGTTTCATGTTCCTGCTGTAAGCCATGGTTTCCAACCCAGAACAGCTGAGCTCATCAAGTAGGTCAAGCCAAAACCAAAACCAGATGCATTTTGACTTAACGTGTTATGTGACCTAGTGCGAATATATCATCTATCATCAAGGATCCTGAGCTATATTCAACTTAGAACAGCTGGGCTATTTTGAATGACCAGGAACCTGGTGATGACATGCTCTTGCTCTATTCAGGAAAAGCTATCACCAAGCAGTTGATGGATGACACGGGCTACAGCCTTCCATGACAGCACTTTGGCTGTCATGGAAGGCTGGTTGGGAGCGTAGCTGGTTCCTACAGATAGGCGAAGTGACGCTGCCTCTATTAATAAAAGTGAGAGATTGCAAATTCATCCCCAGCCTGTACTTAATAAGGTCAGCAAGTACTTGTCCAAACCAAGGGACTGAAGTTGAGTGTTGATATGTAACAAAGACAAGCATCTGTAGAATCTGGATTCTGAACCCAGAAGAAATAATAGCTTTTGCTAGCTAGCAAAATAGGTTTTGCAGATGGAAGAGGCTTTGCAAACTGGAAAATTCAGATTTTGGCATCTACAGATAGGAGTGTTGAGAGGAGGGAGTGTGGCAGTGTGGTCTTTGGCAAATTAGGTCATAGATATCCAACACCAGAAGAAATACAACACATCAGGAAAAAGCATGCACTGTTTTGGCTAAAGACTACATTTCAACAGGGTTAATCTGTTGGCGCTGTTTTTTCATGGAGGATGGGGCATTCTAAAAACAGTGCATCTCTCTTCATGCAACGTGTCTCATCGTGTTATTTGCAAGCCAAGCAGCTGCATTCGTACACTGCCAAAAGGAGACTTTTGAATGACTGATTGATTGATATGCCATCAAGTTGTTCTCCTGGCAACCACAGAGATAGATTTTCTCCACAAGGATCTGTCTCTAACCTGATCTTTCAGCTCTTCCAATGGTGTATCCATCGCACTGTAATTGAGTCCCTCCACCCACCTTGCTCCTGATCACCCTCTTCTTCTCTTTCCTTCCATCTTTCCCAGCAATTGAGCCTTCTCCAGAGACCTAGGTGTTCGTATTACATGTCCAAAGTAGGATAATTTGAGACTGGTCTTTTCCGCCTTGAGTGGATTCATTTCTTCAATGATTGATTGGTTTGTTTTCTTGCCTGTCCATAAAATTCTCAGGAGTCTGTTAGCACAGACCTACAGGTCTGTTAAAAGGCATACGCTTTTGGGAGCTATCTAGTAAGTTTCAGGCATTCTCCAGTGCGCTGCTTAGGAGAGTCCAACATGGGTAAAGCTCAAGCCTGGTTGGTAGGGACTGAGTTTAATTTGTTTGAAGTACGCCCTCTAGATGCCCATTTGGCCAGTTTTAAAACTCAGTCGAAAGTGTAGGGACGTATAGTTTTTCTCTCCTACAGGAAACAGATTATTACAGATTATTGATAGAATTCTACTTGTTGGACTCTCCTTCAGTAGATTGCATCTAAACAAGGCAAATATTCTAAGCAGACTGGCAGAGTTTGAGAGGGGTAGAGATGATTTTTCGCTTGGAGTCTCCTCCTTTTGCCCATCCTCACTGCCTCATCCTAACTTAAGCCCACAACAATTTAGCCACTCGATTGCATCCAATGAAGTCAGTCATAGCTTGTCCCAGGGGGATCCAGAATCTATTGCTTTTAGCCCATCCATCCAGCCTTGCACCTCTGGGCCTGGTGTCTGGCGCCAAGAAAAACAAGACAAGGCACCAAGCACCCATCAGACCTGATCTGATCCAGCTGCTTCTTTGAACCAGAAGATGAGAGGGAGGAGAACGGGATCTGGATTTCATCGCAGCCTGTAGCATTGGGCCCTGTCCATCAAGACACTCCCCAGTTAAACAAATGAGGTTGGGAGGAACATCAATGTCAATGAAGGCAGTTGTTCCCAGGGCCACGCAGAGAGGAGACTTCATCCCAGCTATGGTATTTTGAAAAACCAGAGAGATGGAGACATTTCATACAGTGAATGATTTAAATGGAATCTTGTGAGGTCGTGGAGTTCAGGGTTTCCTGGCCTGCTATGTTTTCTGCGCTTTTGACCATAAAAGACACGAAGGTGGCAGGGGTGGGAAATCCATCGGAACAACAGCCCTGCTTTTTTTTCAAGTCATGAAATATTGAAAAGCTGTCCTTTTGAAGTTGTCCTTGAGAAGTCTGCTTTAGAGAAGAGCTTGTCTCCCGTAGACAGCCGGAGGTTGAGGTTCATGCTGAAGAGGCCATGGGATGATGGTGGGTCGGGAATATAGATACGATGACCCTATTTTCTTCTGAAAAATAAAAGACAAACCTGAAAAAGGGCAAATATGAAAGAGGTTCATAAGGATAAAAATGTTGAATTGTTATGACTTTCCTTTACAAAAGAAAATTCAAGAGCAAAATCAAGAAAAATGTTACAAAAATGCATATTCTAATAGTTAGTTAGTTACTTAGTTTAGTTTATTGATTAGCTCATAGGCCCATGATGGCGAACCTATGGCACGCGTGCCACAGGTGGCACGCAGAGCCCTCTCTGCGGGCACGCGAGCTGTCGCCCCAGCTCAGCTCCACCACGCATGTGCACGCGCCTCCCGCCGGCCAGCCAATTTTTGGGTCTCTGCTGCGCATGCGCAGGGGGTAGGGCACAAGCGGGAGATGCGTGCGCATGTGTGGGGTGAGGGGCGGGTCACATGCACATGTGTGGGGGGTCACGTGCGCATGCATGGGGGTGGGGGAGCACAGGGCAGGGGAGCATGGGGGGTCGCACGACATGCGTGGGGGGCGGGGTGTCACGTGCACATGTGCAGGAGGGCATGGGGGGGTCGCACACGCATTGCATGATAATCTTTCAATTATCATGCAGGCGCATTGTCGAGTGCGCGTGCGCGCGCTTTCGGCACACAACAACAAAAAGGTTAGCCATCACTGCCATAGACCAGATCAAAATACAGAGTTCCAAACACAAATTATTAATAAAATCCTATGAAAACAATTTAAAATGAAATCGGAATAAAATACAACAATTTAAAATATAAATTGTATATAAATTGTATATAAAATTATTATATAAATGTTACTTAATAATTAAGTAGAATAAGATAAAATTATATTTCAGCATCACCCCTATCAATCCCACATATACATATTCTAATAAAAACATCTAAAATCAAACAGTACAAGTAGTTCATTTAACATCCACTCATTCAGTGACCATCTGAAGCTATAATGATGCTGGATGGGGGGGGGGCATGACATGACAGGTCTTTGTAGTTTTGGCCGTTGCAGTATCATGTGTGTGGGAAGCCCCCCCCAAAGAATGAAATATTTTGAGGAATATTAAAACGGCAGGATATTATATTTCCCCAAAGGGAGAAATGGAGAAACATGCTCTTAAGGGAGTCAGAAACCAGCCCCAGTTTCCCTGCCCCAAGCAGACACTGAGGAGGCCAGCTTTTAGAAATGCAGATTTGGTAATCTGTTCAAGACAGGATATTTTGAAACTCCTTAACAGAATGGTAGGATTAGAAAGCAGCCCCTCACCCAAGATCCAGCACAGGATGAAAGCCATTAGCCACAATAGGCAATTAGCCCAACACTTTCAGTACCCAAGCCTTTCATTGCATCACCCCCAGAACAGTTAAAACTTCAAAGTCACAGAAAACTATAAAGAACCTTCCACTCATTCAACCATTTTGTCAGCTAACCCTGGACTGCTGTTTAGATTTTATTTAGATTTATTATTAGAGTTGGAAGGGACCTTGTAGGTCATCTGGTCCAACCCCCTGCTCAAGCAGGAGCTCCTACACCATTTGAGACAGATGTCAGTCCAGTCTCTCCTTGAAGGTCGCAAGTGTTGGGGCTCTCACAATCTCCGCTGGCAAGCTGTTCCACTGGTTGATCGCTCTCACCGTCAGAAAGTTTCTCCTCACTTCCAGGTTGAATCTCTCCTTGGTCAGCTTCCATCCATTATTCCTTGTTTGGCTTTCTGGTGCCATAGAGAACAGCCTGACCCCCTCCTCTCTGTGGCATCCCCTCAAGTACTGGAACACTGCTATCATGTCACCCCTGGTCCTTCTCTTCGCCAGACTGGCCAAGCTCAGTTCCTGCAACCGCTCTTTGTATGTTTTATTTTCCAGACCCTTTATCATCCTGGTTGCTCTCTTCTGCACTTTCTCTAGGGTTTCAATGTCTTTTTTGTAGTGTGGTGACCAAAACTGGATGCAGTACTCTAGGTGTGGTCTGACCAAGGCTTTATAGAGTGGTACTAGTACCTCTCTGGTCCTTGATTGTATCCCTCTATTTATGCAGCACAGGATTGCGTTGGCCTTTTTGGTTCTGTTCATCATTAAACTTTCTTTCCAATCATCCTCCGTGTTTCCAGTGTCTTTCTCCCCAGCATGGAACCGAACCAGATGGATTTTCCTTCCAACACATGATTGTGATTCTGGACCTGGCCACTAGCTCATAACATTGCAGCATTCTGCAGTGCTGTGATTACAATTTACATTCTTCACTGTAGTCAATGAGGAAATCAGCAGGAGGTTGTAAATGCTGATCACATGATCATGGGACACTGTGTCAGGCTCAAGACCAGAGACACGACAATGAGATTCAATCAAGTCCAATCCCACCCGGTCACATGACCTTTAAGACACCCCCACCCCATCACATGACCGTCAAGCCACTCCCACCTTGTCACATGGCTGGCAAGCCACTCCCATCCAGTCACATTGTCGACAAGCCACTCCCACCCAGTCACATTGTTGGCAAGCCACTCCCACAAAATAAGCCACGCCCACAGAGTGGTAGTAAAAAAATTGGGAACCCTACCCTGCTTTATTACCTAATGGCAGAATCTTGCCAAACTAAAGCTATAACTTTCTAAGCTACTGGATATATCCTGAGAGATTCTAGGGAATGGTTGTTCTGAATTTCCTTCCCCATGCTCAGGGAAGGGAAGGGAAGGGAGATTTCCAATGCTCCCTGCCAGCTTCCCAGAAGAAAACTCAATGGGAAAGCCAGCAGGAAGTTGAAACTCCTGCTCCCATTGCTTTTTGGCTTGCTCATTCTGTTCTTTTTTTCCTTTGGTCATTCTGTTTCTCTGTTTAAGTAAGGAACTATGTTGCCTCCGATCTGATCTAAATGTCGTTCATAAAATCATATATCAAAAAGTCCTTCCTGTCAATGACTACTTCAGCTTCAACCGCAACAATACACGAGCACGTAACAGATTCAAACTAAATGTAAACCACTCCAAACTCGACTGCAGAAAATACAACTTCAGCAACAGAGTGATCAATGCCTGGAATGCACTACCTGTGGTTTCTTCCCCAAACCCCAAAAACTTTAACCTTAGACTGTCTACAGTTGTTAGGATGAGAAAATAAATCTTAGAGGTGATGAATCTTTTCCTTTGGAAACTAATCTCTGACAAAATAAAACGTGAGTAAAAATCTAAATAACAAGATATTTATTTCAGTAGAAAATAATACAAAAACAATAAAACTTAATGACTACATTTTGACAATCTAAGAATAGGTCCTTCTCCAAGGAAGGACAGCGTAAGAAGAGTAATGGAGGAGAGAATGGAATGTGCATATGCGCAGTTCACTCTTCATGTGACTGGTTTACTTTGCTATAAATCTCTGGGTCATAAAGTCTGACATATGAGTACAGCTGACAATCAAAAAATCACATTGTGACAACAGTAGACCTTTCCCCATTTCTAAGAGGTCTGTAAGGGGCGTGCATAAGCGCATCACTGTGCCTACTGTCCCTGTCCTACTGTCCTATTGTCCTCTTTTATCAGTATTTTTTTTCTTACGTTATGTTTATACAAACAACTACTACCCTGTACATGTTTGACAAATAAATAAAATAAATATCTCTGAAATGATGAGCCAACGGGTTATCCAGTGATCACTGTAAATGTAAGGGACATCTGCCCTAGGTGAGAATTATCCTCTTTCAGAGGTATGTGCAAATTGCCTTCTGGAGGAAAATATTCCCCTGTGTTTCTAAGAAGCAAATACCCACTTAATCCTGCCATTCCACTAGCTTTATACACCAGGTTTAGTGAATGTAACAGAAAGCATGTCTGTCAAATTATTTCCCTAAGTGGTACCATTGGTCCAAAACGCATGGAAAATCCCTTTTGGTTTTTCCTCCAAAATGGAACTGCTCTAAAAGAATAATGGCCATGGTGATAGGAAAAACAAGAGAGTTAGAGATGGAAGACAGTGATCACCAGCTCCCTAAAATAATGCCAAAAGTACAATTTATTTATTTATTTTATTTATTTATTTGTCAAACATGTATAGGATAGTAGTAGTTTGTATAAACATAAGTAAAACGTAACGATAAAAGAGGACAATAGGACAGTAGGACAGGGACGGTAGGCACAGTGGTGCGCTTATGCACACCCCTTACAGACCTCTTAGAAACGGGGAGAGGTCGACTGTAGACAGTCTAAGGTTAATGTTTTTGGGATTTGGGGAAGAAACCACAGAGTCAGGTAGTGCATTCCAGGCATTGATCACTCTGTTGCTGAAGTCGTATTTTCTGCAGTCGGGTTTGGAGTGGTTTACATTTAGTTTGAATCTATTACGTGCTCGTATATTGTGGCAGTTGAAGCTGAAGTAGTCATTAACAGGAAGGACATTTTGGTATATGATTTTATGAACTACATTTAGATCAGATCGGAGGCGACGTAGTTGTAAATTGTCTAATCCCAATATTTCGAGTCTGGTGGAATAAGGTATTTTGTTGTGAGCGGAGGAGTGAAGGACTCTTCTTGTGAAATATTTCTGGACTCTCTCGATTGTATTAATGTCTGTTATGCAGTGCGGGTTCCAGACAGGTGAGCTGTATTCCAGAATTGGTCTAACAAGTGTTTTGTATGCTCTCGTTAGTAATGTGATGTTGCCAGAGAAGAAGCTACGCAAGATTAGATTAACAACTCTTAGTGCCTGTTTGGCAATGTTGTTACAGTGGGCTCTAGCACTTAGGTCGTTGGATATGAGTACTCCAAGGTCTTTGACAGAGACAATGGTGATGGTGTCATCGTAGGAGGAAAGCTGCAGGTCATGAAAGCTTCTGCCTTTTTTAAAAAAAAATTTGGTTGGAAAGGTGTTACCGGATTCCTGATTTAAGTGTGATGGTGAGGAACTGTCTAATAAATTATTACCTGAAGGTATCGAGGGTTAGCTAAAGAACTTTGTGCAAGACGCCATTTCAGTCTTGATCTACCTACTCTTTGTCCAGCGTGAATTCATTCCCTCCCACTGACATTGCTCTTGGCTTCCAGCTTTTTCCAGTTCAGCTCCCATGTTGGCATCTTCCCAATCTTTGGTTGCAATTGCATTCCCAGCAGACCTTGCAGAAATCAGGCTGTCACTCATGCTGGCTGGGGAATTCTGGGAGTTGAAGTCCACACATCTCAAAGCTGCCAAGGTTGAGGTTCAGAGAGAGGGGGCTCTGTATCTCAGCCAATACCAATCTATCATAGACATCACTGCTTTCCAAATTAAGCAGAGAAGGTCAACCATGCAGAAAATATGTACAGTTAACACGCACGACATGATCCCCGAAGTTGACAGTCATTGTTTCAGTTTCTAGCAACAGCTGGATTTTGTATATTAAAGATAATCATGGAAAAGCCACCTATGGGAAAGCTGCTGGGATGGATATGTTGAAATTCATCTCTCTCCAATTGGCATCCCACCACTCTGTCATGCTGGCTAGGCAACATTGGTGTGGATTATGGGGATTGTGTCCAGGAGATGTTTAATATGCCAAGAGAGGGCAGACTAATTGAAAACCCAAACTTTGAAGGATAAAGTTTGCATTGAAATTAACCTGGGAAAAGGCTTTGGCAGGATTCACGTGTTGAACTAAGCCAAGATATATTTTAGATAAGGTTGGTTAAACAAATCTCAGTGGCTGAGTTCATACATCACTCTAAGCCAATATTTTTCAACCTTGGCAACTTTTAAGATAGATGGAGAATTTTGCTTGTTGGAAGTCCTCTGATCTTAAACTTGCCAAGGTTGAGAAATACTGTCCTCAGCTATAAAAAGTGGTTTAGAATCCGCAGCAGAGGTGGGATTCAGCAGGTTCTGATCAGTTCTGGAGAACCTGTAGGGGAAATTTTGAGTAGTTTGGAGAACCGGTAAATACCACCTCTGACTGGCCCCGTCCCCATCTATTTTCTGCCTCCCGAGACCCAGCTGATCGGGAGGAAATGGGGATTTATTTATTTATTTATTTATTTTATTTTGTTATTCTTATATGCCGCCCAACTCCCGAAGGACTCAGGGCGGCGTACAACAGGGAGAAATACAAGAATAATCAAAAATTACATATAGTTAAAAAACAAGTACAAAATTTAAAAACAATTTTAAAACAACAACATCCATTCAGCACCATACATACTTGGGGGGTGAGCTCAGGTGGATTTAAGCTGTCCCCCCCACCTGCAGGAAAAGCCATGTCTTAACGGCTTTTCGGAAGGCCAGCAGAGTGGGGATGGTCCGGATCTCTGGGGGTAGTTGGTTCCAGAGCACGGGGCCGGCCACAGAGAAGGCTCTCCCCCTAGGGCCCGCCAGCCGGCATTGCTTGGCCGACGGGACCTGGAGGAGGCCAACTCTGTGGGCCCTAACCGGTCGGAGGGAAGTATGAGGCAGAATGCGGTCCCAAAGATATCCTGGTCCTAAGCCATGAAGGGCTTTAAAAATGGTGATCAACACCTTGAATTGGACCCGGAGACCGATGGGCAACCAATGCAGCTGGCGGAGTATCGGTGTCACGTGGGTGTACCTTGGCACACCCACCACAGCACGCGCAGCCGCATTTTGCACCAGCTGAAGTCTCCGGATACTCTTCAAGGGTAGCCCCATGTAGAGCGCATTGCAGTAGTCCAAACGCGAGGTGACAAGGGCATGAGTGACCGTGAGTAGAGCCTCCTTCTCCAAGTATGGCCGCAACTGGTGCACCAGGCGAACCTGTGCAAAGGCCCCCCTAGCCACAGCAGAAAGATGGTGGTCCAATTTTAGCTGTGGATCTAGGAGGACCCCCAAGTTGCGGACCTGGTCTGAGGGAGTCAGTTTCGCACCCTCAAAGACCAAGGAGGGATAGTTGTCATGATCCTTAGGAGGCAATATCCACAGCCACTCAGTCTTGTCGGGATTAAGTCTGAGTCTGTTCCTCCCCATCCAGATCTTAACGTCGTCCAGGCATTGGCACATTACATCCACTGCCTCCTTGAAGTCAGACGGGGTGGTGATGTACAGCTGGGTGTCGTCAGCGTACTGATGGAAACACACCCCATGTCTGCGGATGATCTCACCCAACGGTTTCATGTAGATGTTAAACAGGATGGGCGAGAGAACCGACCCCTGGGGCACCCCACATGATAGGGGCCTAGGGGACGATCTCTGCCCTCCTGCCAACACCGACTGCATCCGATCGGCGAGATAAGAGGAGAACCACCGTAAAACGGTGCCTCCCACTCCCAACTCGCCGAGTCGATGCAGAAGGATACCATGGTCGATGGTATCGAAAGCCGCTGAGAGGTCAAGTAGCACCAGGATGGAGGAGTTCCCCCCATCCCGGGCCCGCCAGAGATCATCCATCAAGGCGACCAAGGCAGTTTCTGTACTGTAGCCGCGCCTGAAACCCGACTGATAAGGATCTAGATGATCTGTTTCATCCAGGAGCTGCAGAAGCTGAGTCACCACCACCTTCTCCACAACTTTCCCTAAAAAAGGTAAGTTGGAGACTGGACGATAGTTCTTCAAATCAGCTGGATCCAGGGAAGGCCTCTTCAGGAGGGGTCGCACCACCGCAGCTTTTAACGACTGCAGTACGGATCCCTCCCTCAAAGAAGCGGTGATCACCGCCTGGATCCAGCCGCGTGCCACCGCCCTGCTGGCCGAGACCAGCCAGGAGGGGCACAGGTCCAATAAACAGGTGGAAGTACCCATCGCTCCCATAGCCCTGTCCACATCCTCAGGAGAAACAGGCCCAAACTCCTCCCATAAAGATGGACTAGGACTTGCCCCTGTCAACTCTATGGACTCTGCCCTGCCAGAGTCCAGGTTCGACCGAATCTGAGCGACTTTATCCGACAGAAACTCAGCAAATTCCTCAGCTCTGCCTTGCAAGTGTTCCTTCCTTTGCAGTAACCTTCCCCTGGAGTGGGGAGGGAATGGAGATTTTACACTATCCTTCCCCTGCCATGCCCACCAAGCCACACCACGCCCACCAAGCAACACCCACAGAACCGGTAGTAAAAGAATTTGAATCCCACCACTGATCCACAGGGATAGAATTTGAGCATCAGGCTAAGGCCCTGAGCATTTTTAAACCATTATTTATATTTTAACATGTGTGCAACGGCATCCGAAGAGGGTGTTAAAACCAGCAAGATGGCAGACACAATGCCGTAATGCCATCTCTGCCATCTTGACTTGTGAGCGTGGCTGAACACATAATTCTGACCAGTTGTGACTTATTCAATTGCTTGTTCAAACAAGCTATGGATTAGTGCAATGCATAAACCAGACTGATTTGCTTCTTATGATTTGCCACTTTTCGTGCATCTGCGATGGCTTAGCTAAAACTCTTCGAGCCCACCTGTGCTGCTAAATAGGGGGACCAAGAATCTCTCAGAGTGGCTTACCAAAATCAGCTGAATACAGGTAGTCCTTTACTTACAACTTTTCCATTAGTGAGTGACCATGTGAAGTTATAATGGCATTGAAAAAATGACTTCCTGCAGGCGGGGTTCTGAGACAACTTCATCTTGGTCTCCCCCATGTATGTAAGATTTTGTATGCTTTTTAAAATGCATTTTAAATTGTTTTAAATTATATTGTTTAGCGGTTCTTCAAATGTTGTATGCCACCCTGTGTCCCCAGGGAGTAGGGCGGCATATAAGAATCATAAATAAATAAATAAATAAATAAATGAATGAATGAATGAATGAATGAATGAACGAACGAACGAACGAACGAACGAACGAACGAACGAACGAACGAACGAACAAACAAACAAACAAACAAACAAACAAACAAACAAACAAACAAACAAACAAACAAACAAACAAACAAGACTTACAAAAATGTAACCCAATTCATCACCAGAATGTTGGAAATGCAAACAAAATCCGGGAACATACTACCACATGTGGTGGTCATGTCAAAAAGCAAAGCAATACTGGAATAGGTTAAGGAAATGGATCGAAGAGATAAACTAAATGTCTTATGATGATTTTCACTCATTCAGGTCATGGTTGTCCCAAATGTGCCTTTTCAAAAGGCAACTGGACTTTCTTGTTTTTTTCTTGAAGACATTTCACTTCTCATCCAGGAAGATTCTTCAGTTCTGACTGTATACTGAGTTAGGGTTAGGCTTCCATTCTTCCATTCCCCAACATTCAGTCAGAAATGAAGAAGCTTCTTGGATGAGAAGTGAAACGTCTTCAAGAAAAAAAAAAGAAAGTCCAGTTGCCTTTTGAAAAACCACATTTGGGACATGTCATAAACTGTTTTATGGCAATGTTTACATCATAATATTGCTTTATAAAATTTGCCAAATTTCAATTTTACAGTCATGGGTCCTAGATTCTGGATGCTTCTGAGTTAGCCCATTTGAGATATTTTGGTTCAAAATACCTTATTTGCCCTAAGATGCACTGTTTTACCCAGTGAAATGTTATGGGAACAAGAGTTTTAGTCAGGGGTGAAATTCAAAAAATTTCCCTACCGGTTCTGTGGGCGTGGCATGGCTTGGTGGGCATGGCTTGGTGGGCGGGGCAGGGGAAGGATACTGCAAAATCTCCACTCCCACCCCACTCCTGGGGGAAGGATATTGCAAAATCCCCATTCCCTCCCCACTCTTGGGGGAAGGATATTGCAAAATCCCTATTCCCTCCCCATTCCTGGGGGAAAGATACTGCAAAATCCCCATTCCCACCCCACTCTTGGGGGAAGGATATTGCAAAATCTCCACTCCCACCCCACTCCTGGGGGAAGGATATTGCAAAATCCCTATTCCCTCCCCATTCCTAGGGGAAGGATACTACAAAATCCCCATTCCCACCCCACTCTTGGGGGAAGGATATTGCAAAATCTCCATTCCCACCACACTCCTGGGAGAAATATACTGCAAAATCCCCATTCTCTCCTCACTCCTGGGGGGAAGGATATTGCAAAATCTCCATTCCCACCACACTCCTGGGAGAAAGATACTGCAAAATCCCCATTCCCTCCCCACTCCTTGGGGGAAGGATATTGCAAAATCCCTATTCCCTCCCCACTCCTGGGGGAAGGATACTGCAAAATCTCCATTCCCTCCCCACTCCTGGGGGAAGGATATTGCAAAATCTCCATTCCCGCCCCACTTCTGGGGGAAAGATATTGCAAAATCCCCATTCCCTCCCCACTCCTGGGGGAAGGATATGCAAAATCCCCATTCCCTCCCCACTCCTGGGGGAAGGATATTGCAAAATCCCCATTCCCTCCCCACTCCTGGGGGAAGGATACTGCAAAATCTCCATTCCCTCCCCACTCCTGGGGGAAGGATATTGCAAAATCCCCATTCCCTCCCCACTCCTGGGGGAAGGATATTGCAAAATCTCCATTCCCTCCCCACTCCTGGGGGAAGGATACTGCAAAATCCCCATTCCCACCCAACTTTGGGGCCAGCCAGAGGTGGTATTTGCCGGTTCTCCGAAATACTCAAAATTTCCGCTACCGGTTCTTGAGAACCTGTCAGAACCTGCTGGATTTCACCCCTGTACTGTATAGATCCTGATCTTTTCACCCTTTGGGTATAACCTTCCCATTTTTCCCTCTCTTGCTGGGGATCAGAAGGAGAACTGGGCCAGTCCATCTGGAATCACCTGCTGGCAGCTTTCCTTTACACAGCCGGTTAAAATCAACTGAGCAAACTACGGTACTTGATTGTTCTCTTTTTAAACCTCCCATCCCAGCCTTCCACCTCCTTCATCTCCTCCTCGGGGCGAAAAATCTTGCAAAATTGCTCATTCCCATCTAGACCATTGGCCTCTGCATATTTTCACTTCTACATGACGGGTGTGCTCATTAAAATCTCCGAAATCCAAATATTTTGGCGAGCTTCATCAGTTTGATTTAGAGGTCACTGGAGTAAGAATTCTCTGCAGCTTGAGAGATTTTTAAGTAGGGAGTGTCCTTATCTGGGCAGAAGTTGCTCTTTGTGAACATTTTGAAAATGATCCACAATATTAAAAAAAACAATAATTAGAAACTTCATTTTTGCCATTTCCAAGGACAAAAGAGTTGGCGCCTCATACCCTTCTCTATTGACCTCCTGCATTACCTTCACCACGAGCCGAGAGAGCCAGGTTTGGGCTTCCTTTGGTCATAGAATTTCATGGGACACTGTTAGATGGTCACAATCTCTCAGCGTAGCCTCCTGCACAAGGTTGCTCCTCTGAAGACAGCATCAAAGGAGATCCTTGTTTTTATTGTATTTGTTTATCTATAGGTACATCTGCCTCGATCACAGAGTGGCTTCAGGGCTTTAGAGAGTAGGATTACAGTGAAACAGGAAGGAAGGAAGGAAGGAAGGAAGGAAGGAAGGAAGGAAGGAAGGAAGGAAGGAAGGAAGGAAGGAAGGAAGGAAGGAAGGAAGGAAATACAAGTTATGTATTAGAGAAGGGTAACCAAACATTTTCCCACACATGCATTGCCCTTAACTTCCAGAGGGAAGGAATACTGTAAATGTAATCAATCAACCAACGAATAAAGAGAAAATACCATTGTGCAGCATTCCTAGGTACACTACTATTGAAATGGGAAAGTTTATTCTACAGTTTATTCCTTCTTTCCTTTCCTTTCCTTTCCTTCCCTTCCCTTCCTTTCCTTTCCTTTCCTTCCCTTCCCTTCCCTTCCCTTCCTTCTTTACTTTCCTTTCCTTTCCTTTCCTTCTTCCCTTCCCTTCCCTTCCCTTCCCTTCCTTTCCTTTCCTTTCCTTTCCTTCCCTTCCCTTCCCTTCCCTTCCCTTCCCTTCCTTTCCTTTCCTTTCCTTTCCTTTCCTTTCCTTTCCTTTCCTTTCCTTTCCTTTCCTTTCCTTTCCTTTCCTTTCCTTCTTCCCTTCCCTTCCCTTCCCTTCCTTTCCTTTCCTTTCCTTCCCTTCCCTTCCCTTCCCTTCCTTCTTTCCTTTCCTTTCCTTTCCTTCTTCCCTTTCCTTCCCTTCCTTTCCTTTCCTTTTCTCCTTTCCTCCTTTCCTTTCCTCCTTTCCTTCCCTTTCCTTCCCTTCCCTTCCCTTACTTTTCCTCCTCCTCCTCCTCCTCCTCCTCCTCCTCCTCCTCCTCCTCCTCCTCCTCCTCCTCCTCCTTGCCTCTTCTCTCTCCCTCCTCCTTTATTTCCTTATTTATATCTATATTTATACACATGGCACACTCTCCTTCCATTTGTCCTCACAACAGTATCTCAATGAGGAAGTTTGGGTGAGAGAGATAGGAAATTGCTGAGAGTCACCCAGGAAGCTTCTATGGCAATCTGATGCAATGACTTCACCCATCACATTTCAGATGCCCACTGAGCCCTTGAGGGTCTTCTAGATAAGCCCTTGGTCACGGATACTATTCAGCTGAGAGAATGATTTTCTTCTGAAATCTTGACTTTTCAGCCATGCAATGTATGAAATGGGCCTCAGACAGCCACAGTGTGGGTGTGGATGTGTGGATGTGTGGATGTGGATGTCAGAGTGTGAGTGTCAAAAAAAAACACCCCAAGACGTAGTTTGAATAAACAGAGTTTCTCCATTTCTGAATGCAGAGTATACTGTCAATTTAATTTTGAAGTTCATCCAGTGTTGTCCATGTGTAGAACTTTTTTTAGATTGTTGGAAGGCAGTGTTTGCTGTAAACATTGACTTTTCTTGGCTGAACTCTACTCATTTCACTCCTGTTTTGTTTCGTACATTGAGGGAAAACTTTCTCATTATTCCAGATGTTATTTCATGTTCAGCTTTTATATTCCAGTTTCCTATAATAAGTATGATGGCCCTTGTTCTAATCGGTATCTCCAATATGTTGCAGCAGGTCTCCATGGATTTGTTCATCTTTCAATTTCTTTGAATCTATGTAGACTTGAATCGTTCTATTCTTGATTGGCTTTTCTTGGATTGGAATCAAGATCGTTCCATAATTTGGAATGTTGAATCCAAGCACTTACTTGTGTTAATAATGAAGGCTTCCCGGTTTCTTTTATAATTTTCTCATCTACCATAAAAACCCGGGACGCCTCTGAAATGACCCATTCCTTCCCATTTCAGTTTGCTGATTCCTAGACAATCTGATTTCAGCCTTCACATTTCTGTCCTATCACACCAATTTGGCCAATGGTCACTGTTCAAAGGTTTCAGGTGCCAAGGATACATATCTTGCAAGATCAAACTGTCCTTCTGCTTTTAGGATGTCACTTTCACTTTTGAGCACATCACAAGCACGACTTCTATTTGTGTTTTCCCTCACCACCTCATTGCATACTATACTTCCTTATCTTCAGGTATCATCTTGACAGAGACCTGGTTGCAAAATCCCATTGGGTTTCTTTGCCACTATACTGGTGGGGGCGGGATTTTATTTCCTTCTGTGATCCATCATCTTCCCAACAGTGGAACCTATAGAGACATTGGGATCTGCAAGCTCCTTTGTCATTGCAAGGCAATCATAGTGATAGTTCATCGCTATGATTACCGTTTGAGGGAGTCAAACTATTCTCCAAAGCACCTGAGGGTAGAACAAGAAGCAAAGGGTGGAAACTAAACAAGGAGAGAAGCAACTTAGAACTAAGGAGAAATTTCCTGATAGTTAGAACAATTAATCAGTGGAACAGCTTGCCTCCAGAAGTTGTGAATGCTCCAACACTGGAAGTTTTAAAGAAGATGCTGGATAACCATTTGTCTGAAGTGGTGTAGGGTTTCCTGCCTAAGCAGGGGGTTGGACTAGAACAGGGGTCTCCAACCTTGGCAACTTTAAGACTTGTGGACCAACTCCCAGAATTCCTCAGCCAGCAAAGCTGGCTGAGGAATTCTGGGAGTTGAAGTCCACAAGTCTTAAAGTTGCCAAGGTTGGAGACCCCTGGACTAGAAGACCTCCAAGGTCCCTTCCAACTCTGTTGTTGTTGTTGTTGTTGTTGTTGTTGTCGTCATCATCATCATCATCATCATCATCATCATCATCATCATCATCATCTTTTAGTAACCTTCATTTCTTAGTGTCTAAGGAGATTCTCAGTCATCCAGGTCGTGGTTGTCCCAAAAGGCAACTGGTCTTGTTTTTCCTTGGAGACGTTTCACTTCTTATCCAAGAAGCTCCTTCAGTTCTGAAGACTTGAACTAAACAAGCTTCTTGGCTGAGAAACGAAACATCTTCAAGGGAAAACAAAGTCCAGTTGCCTTTTAAAAAAGCATCTTTGGGACTTCATTTCTTAGCTTATCTCTTTTACAGAAATGCCTCTCTTCTTAAATAAGGGACATGAATCACCAACATCAAGCCTTCTCCTCATGGTAAACATCTAATCATCTAATCAATGAAGTACGTGTCCCAATATTAATTTCTAGGGTGAGAAAGCATTGCAGCACCCCCTCACTTATTAGAATGGCCTATCCCATGAAATCCATGTCTAAATACTCCATATCTTTAAGGCCAGTGAGGTCCCCTATAGATTGTGGATACTTTGGAAATAATTCCGAACAGAGGTGGGGGAAGAGCACAGGTAGTTTTTGACTTCTGATCAGTCACTTAGCAACTGCTGGAAGTTACAACAGACCCTCCAAAAGCTACTTTACATCCCAGTTTTGAAGTTCCAATGTCCCCTCTCCCAGGGTGATGTAAGGCACTTTTCAATTGACCCATATTTATGGCCATTTGACGTGCCCCGTGTCACATGACTGCGATTTACACCAGTGTTGCTGGAAACCAGTTTTTAGTTCTGTTTTCCAGCAAAACCAGCCCATCACAAACAATGGATTTGCTTAATGACTATGGAATTTGCTTAATAACCACCGTGAAAAAGATTGTAAAATTGGATCCGGTCATGTGTGATTCTTTTTATAATTGCCAGCCTCACAGTCATAACTCGAGGACTAACTGTACGATTAAAAAAAAAGTCAATCAGATCGCTGTGACGGTGTAATGACGCTCTATCCTTTTTTATTGTGTGTCACACATTACGATGAGAACAAAGATAGCTTTTGAACCCAGCCTCCCTCAGATCCTCAACGGTAGAGGTACCACACTGGTTATTTTTCTCGCTCAAGCCAAACTATTTCCATTTCATGCCATTTTCATATCTAAAACCGATTGCTTTAAGGTCAACTGCAGCACAACACGTATGAAAGTTACACTTAATGGAAAGTTGGATAAAAATTTTCCTCATCAGTTTGAATTCCAATTACTTGTAGCTGAGTTATTATTTTGAACGTTGAGCCAATGTTCTGGTTTGAATGGCTGGCTTATTGTTGATTTTTTTTAAAAAATGGTTTTCTATAACTGTCAGCCTGATTTGTGAGATAGTTTTACTGTTGTTTTTAAAGTTGAAAAAATTGCAACGTTGCATGGTTTGCTTTATACAAGCCACTGTGGGAGGCAACTTTGAAAGGTTGGAGGAAAATATTGAAAACAAACCAAGCAGTGCTTTTGGTTTCATCCGAATCTTCTTCCAATCTAGTAACTAGACTATTGCTGACCATTATCAACAGCCACAAAAAATGTAAGAAAAAAAATAGCCTGCCCTTCAATTGAACTCAAATCTCGGTGAATCCATAGACATGTCCATGCAGTGGTGTTGGCAGCAGGACAAAAATGGCTGAGGGTTGATGTCTGAGGTGTTTTTTCAAGGTCCTATTTTAGTCCCTAACTCTGGAGTATCCTGATGGTTTCATATTAAAGCGCTAACTGGAACTTAACTATGTTTACTTCTAAACTCAAACCAGGCTCTAGCAATTTCACATCACAATAAGACATGGTAGACCTCAAGATACAACCATAATGGAACCTGCCATTATGGTCGTATGTTGTGAATGCGATTTTATGACTTTTTCATGGTGGTGACTGTTAAGTGAACATTGTGGTCTTTAAGTAAATTTATTTATTTATTTATTTATTTATTTGTGAGATTTATATACCGCCTCACAGTACAAGCACCCTCTAAGCCAGTGATGGCGAACCTTTTTCCCCTCGGGTGCTGAAAACGCGTGCGCGCGCGCTGTCATGCACATGTGAGTGCCCACACCCATAATTCAATGCCTGGGGAGGGTGAAAATGGCCTCTCCCGCCCCCGCAGAGGCCCTCTGGAGGCCGGAAATAGCCCATTTCCCGACTTCCGGTGGGCCTGGTAGGCCCGTTTTTCGCCCTCCCCAGGCTCCAGAGGCTTCCCTGGAGTCTGGGGAGGGCGAAAACACCCCTTCGGAGGCCCTCTGGAAACCTAAAATGCCCTCACAGAGCCTCCACATGAGCCAAAAATCAGCTGGCCGGCACGCACATGCATACTGGAGTTGAGCTAGGGCAACGGCTCGCGTGCCGGCAGATATGGCTCCGCGTGCCACCTGTGGCACGCGTGCCATAGGTTCGCCATCACTGCTCTAAGCGGTTTACACCAGTAAGCAATGTATATTTACATTGCCCCCAACAATCTGGGTCCTCATTTTATCTACCTCGGAAGGATGGAAGGCTGAGTCAACCTTGAGCCGGTGAGATTTGAACCGCTGACCTGCAGATCACAGTCAGCTAAAGTGGCCTGCAGTACTGCCTCTAACCGCTGCGCCACCTCGGCTCAGCGGTTCGCTATGGGCACAGTTTTGCCCAAAACCAGAAAGGCAGCCGGGTGCTTGAAATTTGGTCACTGCAGAGAGGGGACCAGACCATCAAAACTTTGAATCCAGATTGTAAGTACCCTTTGACTGGGTCAGTCATAACTTTGAATGGTCACTAAGCAACTGGTTGTAACTCGAGAATTACCTGTACTATCAGCTTGCAAATAATCTTTCTTGTTTAGCAGTGATGAAGCATGTCACCCAAATGTAGGTTATTACTACTTTAGATTAGTTGTGTGTGTGTGTGTGTGTGTGTGTGTGTGTGTGTGTGTGTGTTTCAACTTATTTAAACTCACCTACCATAAAATATGGTTTCCTCTCTGGTTTCTGATCCATAGAAATAGTTGCATCCTGCACACAGGCAACACATATGGCCAGGAGATGGCAAAACCTTCTGACTTCAGGTCCCATCATCTCCTCTAGTAGCTTGACCACAGCACATTTCACAGTCCACAAAATCTTGTGAGATCTCACATGGATTCTCCCAAATTAATGAAACTTAGTGAGATTTCTCCAGGAGGCTTCTGTATTTACTTATGAGTTGTTAAAGAGCTTTGCAAGGGAGGTTTGGAAGTGCCCCTTAAGGATGTGAGGCTGTCGGATTTCTCAAGCAGTAAAAAAAAAAACCAGTCCAAGGAGCAGCCCTGTTTTTTCTCAGATTTGTATGATTTTTCCAGGAAAAAGTCAAAGGAACAACAGAAGAATTGTGACCTATATTTTACTTTCAGAGTAGAAGCATATATGTACATAAATCCATTCTTGAATTCTTCTTGTTCTTCTTGTTCTTGTTCTTGTTCTTCTTGTTGTTCTTCTTCTTGTTGTTGTTCTTCTTCTTCTTCCTCCTCCTCCTCCTCCTCCTCCTTCTCCTCTTCCTCTTCCTCTTCTTCTTCTTTCTTCTTCTGTCACTTCTGCTCCTCCTTCTTTTCCTCCTTCTTCTCCTTCTCCTTCCCCTTCCCCTCCTCCTCCTCTGTGGGATGCCTGCTTCTTTGGAAAAAATGGGACAGCCTGTATCTGTAGGTCATTGAGAACCAACTCTCAGAGATACAGTATATGTCATGCTGCTGAGCTATTCAATAAAACATTGCCATGTAATAGCTGATGATTTGAACAGAATCGGTCCTTTTCCACCTACTTATTTATTTATTTTATTTATTTGTCAAACATGTATAGGATAGTAGTAGTTTGTATAAACATAAGTAAAAAGTAACGATAAAAGAGGACAATAGGACAGTAGGACAGGGACGGTAGGCACAGTGGTGCGCTTATACACGCCCCTTACGGACCTCTTAGAAACGGGGAGAGGTCGACTGTAGACAGTCTAAGGTTAAAGTTTTTGGGGTTTGGGGAAGAAACCACAGAGTCAGGTAGTGCATTCCAGGCATTGATCACTCTGTTGCTGAAGTCGTATTTTCTGCAGTCGAGTTTGGAGCGGTTTACATTGAGTTTGAATCTATTATGTGTGAATCTATTACTTGTGAAGAATAACATTTTGCAGGGCACTGGCATGACACACTTACAATACTCCTGTTCTATAATTAATACTGTTGTGTAATTAATACTAGAGAGCTAATTTGGTGTAGTGGAAAAGGCATCAGGCCAGAAACCAAGAAACCCTAATTTCTAATCTTGCCTTAAGGCACAAAGCCGGCTGGGTGACCTTGGTCCAGTCACTTTCTCTCTCTCAGCCCCAGGAAGCAGATAATGGCAAACCACTTCAGAAATCTGGCCAAGAAAACTACAGGGACATATCCCACAGTCTTCAAGAATTGGACAGGATTAAACAGAAGACGTTAATAAGAAAACAATTAATGCTATAATCATGCATATTACGTTCCAACCATCCTTTAGTTCAGCACACCTCACATACATCACAACATTGGAAATCCCCAGGTCTGAACAGATCCAGATGCAAAGCATAGATTTCCCATACTGCTTGGCCTTGCGGTTTGGCCCTTGTCAAAAGGTAGACCTTGCCTGTCTTTTGGTTTAAAATTAAAATTCCATTCCACCCCCTCTCCTTTTTTTTTAGAGTCCACTCAAATCAACAAGGTTTTTGTGTACTTGATGCCTTCGGCGTTTCCCAGATTTTGGCTCGAATTGAAGAGCGGTAAGGGCAGGCTTTCCAAAGTCCAAACTACAACAGAAAAAGATGAATTGTGTGGAATGATCTCACCTGGGCCAAGCACCAAGAGCTGCAGAAAGCAGCAAATTCTTCTCTCCTTCTTGAAAAATGACTCCAAGGACATCAAGAGAGCAACCAGGATGATAAAGGGTCTGGAAAATAAAACATACAAAGAGCGGTTGCAGGAACTGAGCTTGGCCAGTCTGGTGAAGAGAAGGACCAGGGGTGACATGATAGCAGTGTTCCAATACTTGAGGGGCTGCCACAGAGAGGAGGGGGTCAGGCTGTTCTCTATGGCACCAGAAAGCCAAACAAGGAATAACGGATGGAAGCTGACCAAGGAGAGATTCAACCTGGAAGTGAGGAGAAACTTTCTGACGGTGAGAGCGATCAACCAGTGGAACAGCTTGCCAGCGGAGGTTGTGAGAGCCCCAACACTTGCAACCTTCAAGGGGAGACTGGACTGCCATCTGTCTCAAATGGTGTAGGAACTCCTGCTTGAGCAGGGGGTTGGACTAGATCCCTTCCAACTCTAATAATAAATCAAAATCTAAAACAGGAGGAGGGTAAAAAATATATAAATCAAGGTGGCGACCAAGATGTTATGGTCACATCTTGAATTTGTCCCTGCACCTACAGATCCAGTTGAAACATATCTATACTAACCATATTGCATAATCATCAACTTCAATACCAATCACCCAATGACTCCAGGGTTGAGTGGGGACTAGAACCTGGGTCTCACCAATGCCAAGAGATCCTGATGAAAGATATGCAGTTGACAGGGGTACCCTGTAATCTATAAAAGACTTTGGAGGGCAAAATCTGAGAGAGCCATTAAGAGGAGAAGGGAGAAACCATTGAAATAGTTGAGAAGCAATTACAGGTAGTCTTGGCTTATGTCCACAATTGCGATCAGCATTTCCTTTGCTAACCAAGGTGGTGTTAAATAAATTGCACTTGATTTTATGACCTTTTTTTGCCATGGTTGTTAAGCAAATCACTGCAGCTATTAACTGAATCATATGATCATTAAGCAAATCCAACTTCCCCCTTGACTTTGCTTGTAGAAGACGGCTGGGAAGGTCCCAAAAGCTGATCACATGGCCCCCAGCACACTGCATCCATCATAAATTCGTGCCAGTGCCAAGCGACTGAATTCTGATCAGTGGGGATGCTGCAACAGTTCGTAAGTGTGAGGACCGGTCAGGAGCAACGTAAACGTTATAAGTCGAGAATTACCTTTAGACAATCCAAAGATCAAATCAGGCATGGGAAAGAAACTCATTATAATGTTATAGAATAGAATAGAATAGAATAGAATAGAATAGAATAGAATAGAATAGAATAGAATAGAATAGAATAGAATAGAATAGAATAGAATAGAACAGAAAATATGGAAGGGAAGGGAAGGGAAGGGAAGGGAAGAGAAGAGAAGAGAAGAGAAGAGAAGAGAAGAGAAGAGAAGAGAAGAGAAGAGAAGAGAAGAGAAGAGAAGAAGGAATAGAATAGAATAGAATAGAATAGAATAGAATAGAATAGAATAGAATAGAATAGAATAGAATAGAATAGAATTCTTTATTGCCGAGTGTGACTGGACACACAAGGAATTTGTCTTTGGTGCATATGCTCTCAGTGTACATAAGGAGAATAAAATACATTCGTCAAGAATCACAAGGTACAACACTTAATGATAGTCATAGGGTACAAATAAGCAATCAAATAATACTAGGAAACAATCAATACAGGGGTGGGTTCCTCCCAGTTCGGACCGGTTCACCCGAACCGGTAGCAACCCGCTGGTGATGTCACAATGACATCACCGACCCAGTTCGGTCGGTGCCGATCCGTGGGTGCCGCCATCCTTTTTTTGAATTTTTTTTGAATTATTTTTTTCTTCAGATCATGCGCAGAAGCCGATTTTCTGGCACTGTGCATGTGGTCGCCATCTTGTTTTGGGCTTTTTTTTCTTTTCTTTTTGGGTTTTTTGGCACTGCGCCCACACGGCATGGGAGGAAGCGAACTGGCAGTGAGGTATGTTAGAACCCACCCCTGAATCAATATAAATCGTAAGGATATAAGCAACAAGTTACAGTCCTGCAGTCATAAGTGGGAGGAGATGGGTGATAGGAACGATGAGAAGACTAATAGTAATAGTAATGCGGACTTAGTGAAGTTTGACAGTGTTGAGGGAATTATTTGTTTAGCAGAGTGATGGCGTTCGGGGAAAAACTGTTCTTGTGTCTACTTGTCTTGGTGTGCAGTGCTCTATAGTGACGTTTTGAGGGTAGGAGTTGAAACAATTTATGTCCAGGTAGTGAGGGGTCTGTAAATATTTTCACAGCCCTCTTGATATTTATCTTGATATTGTTCAATATTAGATGGAACAAGAGAAAACTGGACAGGCTTTCATGATTACAGTACATTACTTTTGAATAATAATAATAATAATAATAATAATAATAATAATAATAATAAACATTTGGGATAGGGAAATGCAAGTATTATTGGGAGAGTAAACTGTGACTTTTGGGAATGTGGAACTGCCACACTGTTGGAAGCTAACTGTTAAGGCATCTGAGGCAGGGGTGAAATTCAAAATTTTTCTCTACCGGTTCTGTGGGCATGGCTTGGTGGGCATGGCAGGGGAAGGATACTGTAAAATCTTCATTCCCTCCCCACTCCAGGGGAAGGTTACTGCAAAATCCCCATTTCCTCCCGATCAGCTGGGACTCGGGAGGCAGAGAATAGATGGGGGCAGGGTCAGTCAGAGGTGGTATTTACCGGTTCTCCGAACTCAAAATTTCCGCTAGCGGTTCTCCAGAACCTGTCAGAACCTGCTGAATTTCACCCCTGATCTGAAGGCATCCAGTTGGGAGTGGCTACCGTAGTATATACGGTATTTTACTCATTTGAATTCAATTTACGCATTGAATGGTTCTTCCAAGAACTTAAGGCTGGATTCAGAACATCTCTTCTAGAGACAGTGATTGACTCAAAGTCACCAGTGAATTTCCATGACTGAAGTTGGAATTCAGGACCATCCATGGATGGAAATAGAAGAAGTCAAGATGGTGCCTTTGGCTGCTCAATGGAAAGCCCCACCCTTTTTTCTGTGTCTAGTAACATATGGTAGGGCTTTGGCCACCCACTCATGGGTACCATCTTGTTTTTTTTTTAACTCTCGTTCCAAATACTCCTGAGTGGGTTGAATCTGGGTCTCTTCTTTCCCTATAATTAAGATTAAAAAAATAAGCCAGGCATGACTAAACCAGATGTCGCTTCCCCAGGCCAAAAAGTCTGCAATTTTCTTGAGTAAAGAAAGAAGAAAGAAGGAAGGAAGGGAAGGGAAGGGAAGGGAAGGCCAATCCGTATGAAATTCCATGGGTTGGAGCCATAAATATTTACTGGAATTAATAAGTCCAGATTGACCTTCGCAGGAAAGAAGAGTGTTTCTCTAAGTAAACAGATTGTACTCAAAAGAATGCAATTTAGAAATCTAATTTCAAATGGAAAGTCTTTCAGTTCAAAATATTTACACAGGCTTGTTTTCATGCAGAGAGTCTTCAGAAGTGTCATAAGTACAGAACGGCTGGCTTCACCCTTTGCCCTAAACTATGGTTTGATGAAAAAGCCATAACTGAATGCATTCAGACAACACTCTGTTTCCAGTCATAGGGTTACAAGATTAGCAGGAGCCCATGGAATGTTGTTCATTTATTAGATGCATGGTTAGTATAGGTTGTATACAGGGGTGGTCTTCAAAAATTTTAGCAAGGGGTTCTCTGCCCAGTTGTTGGGTGGGTGTGGCCATGGTGTGCATGGTCTAGTCGGCCTCCTGCACCATGGCAGAGGGTGGGCTTTTCACCCTCCCCGAGCCTCCGCGTGGTTCCTGCACTTACCTGCATCCAAAATGGGCCGCGTGGGGACTCCTGGGAGGGGAGGGGAGGGGAGGGGAGGGGTGGGTGGGGCCAGTCAGGAGTGGGATTTGGAGGTTCTCCGAACTGCACAGAATCTTAACTAGAGGTTCTCCCAAACCCCTGAGAACCCCTAGCAGCCAACCCCTGATTTTGTATCTCAATTGTTTGGGAGTGGGGTTTATTTTATTTGGCATTTAATCTCCCCCAATGCATTCTTTGTAACTATAATTTGTTTAAATTTTAAGTGCTTTTACTTTGTTGACACTAATAGTTTTAGATACTGTTACTTTGTTGTAACTTTAGAGGCTACCATACTTAATATAATTTTACTTTTTCATTGTAATTTAATAGAGGCTATATCCTGGACCTCACATATAGATGTTAGATTATTTTGCAAATGTATTTTAATTCTGTCTTAAGTTTTATTTTGTTTATTCTCTGTACTGGTCTATGACAGCAATTAAACTGAATTGGAATATATGGCATTTTATTAACTGTTAGCCACCCAAAAACCAAACATAAATCATAAGCCTGATTTACAAACCAGAATGGTAGGATTTACAGATATGTCATGAACCAAATCCAAATCAAATAACATTACTGGTAGTCCTCAACTTATGACCATAATTAAGCCCAGAATTTCCCTTACTAAGTAAGACAGTTGTTAAGTAAATCACTGCAGTTAATTTTTAGCAACATAGTTGTTAAGTGAATCTGGCTTCTCCATTGACTTTACTTGTTAGAAGGTCACAAAAGGGGATCACATGATCCCGGGACACTGCAACCATCATAAATACATGCCATTTAGTTGCTGGGTGTCCAAATTTTGATCACATGACTGGGGTGATGCTGCAATAGTTGTTTGAAAAATGGACAGAAATCACTTTTTTCAGTTGCAAACTTTAAACGGTCACTAAGCAAATGGTTGTAAGTTGAGGACTACCTATATAGCATGATGTGGTCATTTATTCAGCCAGAAGGTTAATACGGAAGTGTTATTGAATTATTCTGCAGAAAGTATGAGATTACTGGGGAGGTGTTTATACAAACTGCCCCACACTCCAAAGGCACACGGTCCAGGGGTGAAATGCTACCGGTTCAGCCCGGTCCGAACTGTCAATTTATCAAGCCCGATCACATAGTTTCGTAGCGAAGCACGGGTATCCAGCCACTAGTTATTTTATATGCTAAAACATATAAAGAACAGGTGCTGGAACTGGGTATGTCTAGTTTGATTAAAAGAAGGACCAGGGGTGACATGATAGCAGTGTTCCAGTATCTCGGGGTTGCCACAAAGAAGAGGGAGTCAGGCTGTTCTCCAAAGCACCTGAGCGTAGAACAAGAAGCAATGGGTGGAAACTAATCAAGGAGAGAAGCAACCTAGAACTAAGGAGAACTTTCCTGACAGTTAGAACAATTAATCCGTGGAACAACTTGCCGCCAGAAGTTGTAAATGCTCCAACACTGGAAGTTTTTAAGAAGATGTTGGATAACCATTTGTCTGAAGTGGTGTAGGGTTTCCTGCCTGAGCAGGGGGTTGGACTAGAAGACCTCCAAGGTCCCTTCCAACTTCTGTCCTATCCTCTCCTATCCTCTCCTAGTCTCAGGCCCATCGGTAGAGGAGGGTTCTCAAGTTTCTTCTTCACCCCCAAACTCCGGAAAATTTCCGCGCAGCCACATCCTGACTTCCCGGCGATTGCTGACCGGTCCAGCCTGCCAGGCCCCCGCTCGTTGGAACAAGGCGGAAAGGTCCCGGGGCTGTTGACTTGGGAGCGCGTGTTTTTGGCCCCCAAACGATCTTCTGCGAAGCGGGTCTCGCTCGATTCGGGCCAGCCAAACGACCCGGGCGGGCTTCCAAAAGCCAGCAGGGGGGCAAAAGGACGGAGGGGGCGGGAAGAGGCGGAGGCCGGAGAGGATGGGAGGGCTCCAAGCCCCCCCCCCCCCGCCATCCTCCCGTTGCCCGCAGGAGGCGGGGAGCCAGAGATCGCGGGGTGTCCGGACTTCTCAGGGGGAAGGCGGACCAGAAGCCCACTGCAAACCCGGAGGAGTTTGCCGGCAGGTCCCGCCGAGGAAGGTCAGGATGGGAAGCTGGAAAGTCCTGGCATATCTCTTGCTGCCCGCCTGGGCAGGGATGCGGCCGGGGGTGCTGGGCAAGGGGGGCCCGGAGCGCTCTCAGCATCGCCTGCAACACGGATCCTGCACCTACACGTTCCTGCTGCCGGAGGTGGGGGGCTGCGATGGCGCGGCTGCTCCTGCCGCCGCCGCCCCGTTCCAAGTGTCCAACTCGCTCCAGAGGGATGCGCCGCCCTTGGCCGAAGCCCAGTGGCCCGTCCAGCGACTGCAACAGCTGGAGACCGTCATGGAGAACAACACCCAGTGGCTGCAGAAGGTGGGGAGGAAGCGGGCGAGGGTGCTAAGGCCGAAGGACCTGGGCAAAAGCTGCAAAATCAGCCCCTGGGGATTGGGGGAGGCGCTGGGAAGACGTGTGTGTGTGTGTGTGTGTGTGTGCGTGTGTGTGTGTTGTATGCATTCACTGCACTCGGTTGGCTTGGCTTTAGGGTGTGGGTGGAGGAGTAAAAAGCCTGGTGTCAACTCAGAACAGTCCATGCTCTGGTGCAATGTCCAAGAAATGGATTCATTACAATCAGGGTTTACCTGGTGTGTGTGAATGCAGGAACGACGTTCACTGGTTGGGGTCTAAGGTAAACCATATAAGGTAAGGTCTTTCTTTGGTGGAGGTCCCAGGACTGGGCTGTGCTAGTTTCTTTGCAACAGTGGCCCAGGGAAGAAAGACAGACCCCCCCCCCACACACACACAGAGGTCCTTCATCTGCACTGCACTGAAGCCTTGCAAGAAAAGCAACAGGCTGTGAAAAGCGCCTATGGTGCCTGGCACATTGTTTTGCAGCTTTAACAGCAGCTTGCGTGTGGTTTAACCTATTCTGAGTCCCGCCGTAACAGTTTGATTAACAGATTGTAAGGATTTATGACTTAGGATGCTGTGCAGACCAATGGCAAATGAGTCAGTAAACCAACATGTGAAATCAGGACTAAGACATTATTTATTGATTATTTATATATTTTGTTGATTAGACTTTTATCTAGAACTAAGAATGACTTGCCTGCAGAAGTTGTGGGTGCTCCAACACTGGAGGTTTTGAAGAAGAGACTGGATAACCATTTGTCTGAAAGGGCATGGGGTCCCCTGCTTGAGCAGGAGTTGGGCTAGAAGACCTCCAAGGTCCCTTCCAACTCTGTTATTCTGTTATGTCAACTTTATAAGTAACTCAAGGCAGCAAACATACCTACCTGGTAATGCTCCTTCCTCTCCCAAACCCCCAACAACAACAACCTTTTGAGGTGAGTTGGGCTTAAGAGAGAGTGTCCAGCCAAATTAACCCAACCAGCTGTAATGCCTAAGGCAGGATTAAAGCTCAGTGTCTAGGTCAGTGATGGCGAACCTATGGCACGTGTGCCACAGGTGGCACGCGGAGCCATATCTTAGCCATAGCTTAGCTTCGGTGCGCATGTGCGCGCTGGCCAGCTGATTTTCGGCTCACGCGGAGGCTCTGGGAGGGCGTTTTCGGCTTCCGGGGGGTGGGGGAGGGCATTTTCGCTCTCCCCAGGCTCTAGGGAAGCCTCTGGAGCCTGGGGAGGGCAAAAAGTGGGCCTTCTGGGCCCACTGGAAGTCAGGAAACGGGCCCTTTCCGGCCTCCAGAGGGCCTCTGAGGGGGGCGGGGGAAGCCTTTTTCACCCTCCCCAGACATTGAATTATGGGTGTGGGCACTCGTGCGTGTGCGATAGCGCGTGTGCACGCGCTTTCGGCACCTGAGGAAAAAAAGGTTCGCCATCACTGGTCTAGGTGATTGGCCCCAAAGTTGCCCAGCCAGCTTTCTGCCTAAGGCAGGACTAGAACTCACAGTCTCCGGGTTTCTAGCCTGGTGCCTTAAACTACTAGACCAGATTGATTGTCTCTAGTGACATGGTTAAATGGGTGAGTTCATGCAGTGTTATACAGGGGTCTCCAACCTTGGCAACTTTAAGACTTGTGGACTTCAACTCCCAGAATTCCTCAGCCAGCCATGAATGATAGAGTTGGAAGAGGCCAGAGGGGTCTCCAACCTTGGCAACTTTAAGACTTGTGGACTTCAACTCCCAGAATTCCTCAGCCAGCAAAGCTAGCTGAGGAATTCTGGGAGTTGAAGTCCACAAGTCTTAAAGTTGCCAAGGTTGGAGACCTCTGTACTAAACTAAAACCAAGCAAATCACATCACCCTGTCCTAATGTTCCCTCTTATCAGTACCCATCTTATATATATAAACAATGTTATATCTATGTATATTACTAACATGTACTTGACAAAATAAATAAATAAAATAAAATAAAATCACAGGACGATGCTCAATTTTGCAACCTTTTTGCTGCAGTCGTTAAATGAATCCCACAGTTCCCCATTGATTTTGCTTGTCAAAAGCTGGCTGGGAAGGTTGCAAAGGGTGATCACATGACTCCGGAATGGGGATTTTGCAGTATCCTTCCCCCAGGAGTGGGGAGGGAATGGGGATTTTGCGGTATCCTTCCCCTGCCATGCCCACCAAGCCACGCCCACCATGCCACACCCACAGAATCAGTAGTAAAAAAAAATTGGATTTCACCATTGGCGGGGTCTGGTCGTATGTCACTTTTTTCCAGCAACGTCATAACTGCAAACAGATTCTAAACGAATGGTCATAAGTCGAAGACTTTCTGTACATTCGTTGGAAGTGTAGCCAGAGAAGAAAGAAGCTGTAGTTCATTAATACCCCTAGATTCCTTATCCCATCTTGTGGGTTCCAAAGATCTCATCTCCTTTTTCTATCAGCTGCTGAGCAACCTACATTGGGCACTTAGCAAAATCTGTTTTCATGATTACGGTTCAGGGCTGGTATGAAGCTTCAGCGAGGCTGCCAATTCTTGGAATCCAGCACCAGATGTTCCTGAAAATCATCTCAGCAGGAAGGAGATGCAGTGTGTGTGTGTGTGTGTGTGTGTGTGTGTGTGTGTGTGTGTGTGTCACACACACTACTACAGGTAGTCCTCGACTTACAACAGTTTGTTTAGTGACCGTCCAAAGTTACAACGGCACTGGAAAAAGTGTCTTATGACCGTTTTTTCACCCTTACAAACACTGCAGTATTCCCATGATCCAAATTCGGACTCTTGGCAACTGACTCATATTTATGACGGCTACAGTGTCCCAGGGTCATGTGATCCACTTCTGGGGAAGGCAGATTCGCTTAACAACCATCCTACTAACTTAACAGGTGCAGTGATTTGCTTAACAACGGTGGCAAGAAAGCTTGTCAAACGTTGCGAACTTTACTTAACCAATGTTTCACTTAGCAACTGAAATTTTGGGGCTCAGTTGTGTGTCGTACATCGAGAACATTTCCTCGGGGAGTTGCCAGTCTTGTCAGTGCTCACAGTCATGTCGGATCCCCAAGTAAGAACACGTGGCACGTTTCCCATCTGTAACGTCCTGCTAATTCCACCCTACCCCACCCCCGTTTCTCTGCCTTTAACCCAGGGGTGGGTTCTGACTTACCTTGCTGCCGGTTCGCTTCCTCCTGCGCTGCGTGGGCACACGCACACTGTGCACTGCACACGCATAGTGCTGACAACTTGGCTTCTGCGCATGTGCAGAAGCCAAAAATGAGGGAGCTGGTTTGGGGGCATGGCCAGCCGGCGATCGCTGCCGGTTCGGTGAGCGGGGAGAAATTCCCGCTCCCGGTTCTATAGAACTGTTCCGAACCGGCAGGAACACACCTCTGCTTTAACCCCAGAGAGATCTTCAGGTTGCAGCCCCGGAGAATCCCATGGCTATAAAGGCACCCGAGGAAACCAATCCCTTTCTCTCCATCTCCATCCATTGGCAGAAGTTAAAACGTTTTGCGGAGCCACATAGACTGGTGGTGGTGGGCCCAGTGATGCTTCTGCCTATATGTTTGAAAAATATCTGAATGGTGGAGCAGAACGGGGCAATTTCCTGCCGTGGACTCGCTGAACCTTTCTCCATCTTCCAGCACGCCAGTTATTTAATTAGAATTCTTGGTCTTAAAATAACAAGCTGGCCAGTTATCAGCACACAAGCACACATACTGGCAGGAAAGGCGAGGAGGAGGAGGAGGAAAAGAGGGTGTTATTTTTAGGGCTGCTTTAGTATCTACTGTTCGTCTTCCAGGCTACGGATTTTGAAAATGTTCTAACCATTTTAATGGCTGGCATAATCTTCCATTTTAAGATGTGTGTGCCATGTTTAAAGCTGATTAAGACGCGCTTGGCTTAATCGTCAAAATTACATAGTTTTTTTAAAAATTAAGTTTATCATATATAAAATAGAAATAAAATTAAATAATTGGGAAATGAGAAAAGGAAAGACGGAGAAAAGAAAAGAGATGGGGGAAAGGGAAAACAAAGCATTAACTTCCAGTATTTTTCAATGCAGCAAAGTACAAAATAAGAATTACAGCCTCAATTTTTTACTTTTACCAGTTTAGTAAGTACCGTCCATTTCTATAACAAGAGCTAATTTAATCAGCAGAACCCAAAGTCAAGATTTTTTTTCTTCTGTCTTGAGCACAAAGTCCAGGAATAGTTTCCAAGTAAAAACAATACTGTCTCTGATTAAAACAGTTAATTTTGCCATCTCTGCTAGTTCCATCACTTTTTCCATCCATTCTTCCATTGTAGTGTTGGAAGAAATGTCTATCTGGGTTCAGTTCCAAGTGGGGAAAAAGACACTAGAAACATGGAGATTGTCTGGAAAGATGGTTTAATGATGAACAGGATCACGTGGTTTGAAGTCCTGGGCAGAAGAGGGAAGGGATGCTGGGAATGCCTGGGTTTTATGCCCTCTGTTGGGTTTTGAATTTGAGCTTGTGTTCTGATTGGTTGTCAGACTCCCATGGGGCCATGCAGGGGCAACTCTGTAGGCTGTCCTGAGTCCCAGGCTTGGTTGACTCTTGCTGGGTGATGATGTAATGAAAAGGCTTTGGGCAATTCCTACTATGGCTCTGCCTGAAGGAAGTAGATCTTTGTTATGTAGAATAGATTGGCCCAGGCCTTAATGGCCCATTGACAAAGGTGGAGGGGGATGAGTTTCTGCCTCTCTTTTAGGGGAAATATTCTGCCCTTTTAATATTTCCTAAAATATCTCATTTTCCTAGGAGAGGGGCGGGTGCTAACTCCCTACAGTAGAGATTGATGCCATGAGCTTAATCATGATTTATTAACTAAATTTGATGGTTGGATTCACATTGCATGCTAAGCCCTGAATTATGTCTTGCAAATATGGGTTTATAGAGTAAGACCAGAACAAATTAGGATGTAATGTGTTCCAGGAACTCTGCCAAAGAGTTAAAAGGTTGAGTTGATTTGTTGAATATCATAATGGTCCAGTTTTGACAATGTAATAAAGTGTAAGCTGTGTTTACAAAGTACGATGATTGGATTCATACAAAACACTAACCTATAATACGATTTATTAAGTTGGACTTAAAAAGTTGCATGAATTTAACCTTTGTGATTCGAAAAACTTGGCTTACAGCTTTGTATGTTATGGGAACCAAATTGTAGCTTATTGACTAAGCCATCGTTAGAGAAAACAAGATTTAAAAGATGTGTGAGCCCAGCCAGCCATTCTATCTTAATTCACACATCCTACATGCTTTGCTGACTAAGACACCACTGGCTGCAATCACAGATCAGATTAAGCCATAAAATATCAATTGCAAAGTACCATGGCTGGTTTTTGATAGCATACTACTCTGGAGAATTCTGGGAGTTGAAGTCCACCTCTCTTAAATTTGCCAAGGTTGAGAAACACTGGACTACTAAACTAAAGCAATCCCCGGTTACTGCAAAATCCCCATTTCCTCCCTATCAGCTGGGACTCGGGAGGCAGAGAATAGATGGCGGTGGGGCCAGTCAGAGGTGGTATTTGCCGGTTCTCCGAACTACTCAAATTTTCCGCTACCGGTTCCCCAGAACTGGTCAGAACCTGCTGAATTTCACCTCTGATCAGCATAATCTAATTCTCCCAAGACAAAAAAGGTAGGTCAAGAATTGGAACCCTGGAAGGTGGGTTTTTTTAAAGTCATTTCAGGGGATGTCACATTTTTAAAAATCCTGATCAGGATCTTAACAAGCTAAGAAAAGTTCAGAATTTATTATTAATACTGTGGCTAGTAGAATGTGCAGGGAAATGTATAGTTAACATTACGAAGGAACCTAGCAAAAAAGGAGGAAGTTTCTGACTTAAGTTATTGGAGACCTTTAGAAAAATACGACAATGTAAATAATATCTACATTTAAATATTTTTATTACATCACTGTCCAGCTAACAGGACCAGCAGGTGGCAGACCAGAGCTGAAAGATTTCTTTTCTTGGTGCTGCCATCTACTGGTTGTAGGCTTTTTTGCAGCCTGTTTGGAGTACCCAACTAGAGCCAGTACTATGGTAGTATCTGATGACAGATACTAACCTTCAGGTGTTCAAAAATGTCCCACCACAAAAACAAAACATGAAATGGAGCCAGGAGATCTTATTTCAGTAGAGTATATGTGTGAGTGTACACGTACAGACAGTCCTCAATTTACAACATTCATTTAGCAACTGTTTAAAGCAGCGGTGAAATCTACTTATCTTCCCTATCGGTTCGGAAGTGCATGCTCCCCGTGCGCTTTTTTCACCCTCGCTCCGCTCCCGCACTCGCACTTTTTCACCCTCTGCGCATGCGCAGAATGCTTTGTGCATGTGCAGAGGGTTAAAAACAAGAAAATTGCGACGTCTGGGTGGGTGGGCGGAGCCTCGCACTATCGCCAGTACCGGTTTTCCGAACCATGCGCCGCCACCGCAACCAGTACATACGGACTGGGCCGAACCAGTAGCATTTCACCCCTGGTTTAAAGTTACAATGGAACTAAAGATTATAAAGTGTTAATACCACTTTACAATGCCTTGGTAAGGCCACACTTGGAATACTGCATTCAGTTTTGGTCGCCACAATGCAAAAAGGATGTTGAGACTCTAGAAAGAGTGCAGAGAAGAGCAACAAAGATGATTAGGGGACTGGAGGCTAAAACATATGAAGAACGGTTGCAGGAACTGGGTATGTCTAGTTTAATGAAAAGAAGGACTAGGGGAGACATGATAGCAGTGTTCCAATATCTAAGGGGCTGCCACAAAGAAGAGGGAGTCAAACTATTCTCCAAAGCACCTGAGGGTAGGACAAGAAGCAATGGGTGGAAACTAATCAAGGAGAGAAGTAACTTAGAACTAAGGAGAAATTTCCTGACAGTTAGGACAATTAATCCGTGGAACAGCTTGCCTCCAGAAGTTGTGAATGCTCCAACACTGGAAGTTTTTAAGAAGATGTTGGATAACCATTTGTCTGAAGTGATGTAGGGTTTCCTGCCTAAGCAGGGGGTTGGACTAGAAGACCTCCAAGGTCCCTTCCAACTCTGTTATTCTGTTCTGTTCTGTTCTGTTCTGTTCTGTTCTGTTCTGTTCTGTTCTATTCTATTCTATTCTATTCTATTCTATTCTATTCTATTCTATTCTATTCTAAAGAAACTGACTTACCACCAGTCCTCGCACTTACAACCATCACAGCATTCCCCACAGTCACATGATCAAAATTTGTAACACAGGTTACAAAGCAACCAAAACAAATCATTACAATCTAGCATAAGATACAGAGGCAACCATTACCTAACCGAATCAAACCAAACACCCAGTAAACCATTTTTCTCAATACCGATAAGAGGAAGGGAGCTTGTGAATGTAACTAAGGCTGTTGACCAATAGGTGGAGGAGAAAAGTACCTTGGGGTGAGCTTGACCTTGGACTCGTAACTGCGTTCAGACAGGCGTGCTATTTGCTGTTCTCCACTGGACAGCATCTCTGCCAAACTCCTTTTGGAGAGGAGGAAAAACCGAGAACAGGATGCTGAGATGATCAATGGGTCATTGTGCTGCCCATATGAGGAAACCCGGTGGCGGGGGGGGACAAAAACAAACAAGCCATCATGGTTTACATGCATTGACACTGTTAAATAAAAGCTTGATTTGGAAAAGCTGCATTGTTTTTATATGCAAAACCTGTCATATTCTACGCCTAGGATGAACTTGACTGTAGAAAATACGACTTTAGCAACAGAGTGGTTAATGCCTGGAACGCACTACCTGACTCTGTGGTTTCGTCACCAAACCCCCAAAACTTTACCCTTAGACTGTCCACTGTTGACCTCACCTGATTCCTAAGAGGTCCCTGTCCTAATGTTCCCTCTTATCAGTACCCATCTTATGTATATAAACAATGTTACCGTATTTTTCGGAGTATAAGACGCACCTTTTTCCTCCCTAAAAGTGGCTGAAAATTTGGGTGTGTCTTATACTCTGAATGTAGCTTTTTCGAAACTTTTTTTACAGCCCTAACTAGGTGCTAACCATCTTCCTAGCTCTTACCTTGCAGGCTCTTTCGTTGTTACTCTCTCAGAAGAATGTTTTTCCAGCCCGAAGTCTTTGCTGGGTTTTTTTCATTGCTCTACTTGCTCCGAATAAGTTTTTTTCCAGCCCTAACCAGGTGCTAACATCTTCCCAGCTCTTACTGGCTTGCAGGCTCTTTCATTGTTTTTTTAAGTCCTAACCAGGGGATAAAATAATGTGCTGAAGCTGACCAGACTAAGGATGCTAGCCAGATGAATACCTGGTAGGCAGATTTTTCCCCCTATTTTCCTCCCCAAAAACTAAGGTGCATCTTATACTCCGGTGCATCTTATACTCCAAAAAATACGGTATATCTATGTATATCACCAACACATATGACAAAAACAAATAAATAAAAAATAAAATAAACTTAGGAGCTATTGATTGATACGATTAAGCATTGTATTGGAATACCCCAATATCAAAGCTGTTTACTTTAAATTTAGTGGCATCTCTAAGCAAGAAGCAATCCAGTGGAAGAAGCATTTACATGATAATCAAATGATCCCAAAGATCCCCTCCCCCCCCGTGCCCCTAAAAAGCAAACACGAGTTTGTTGGGGTTTTTTTCTTTGCAAACATTTTGCTTCTCATCCAAGCTGCTTCTACAGTTCTGAACAACTAAACTGAAGAAGGTTCTGGGATGAGAAGTGAAAAGTTTTCAAAGGAAAAAAACAAGAAAGTCCAGTTGCCTTCTGGAAAAAAAAATCACCTTTGGGACAACCATGACCTGGATGATTGAGAATCTCCATAGACATTGAGAATCAATGGTATCTACCATTGACCTCACCCCATTCCTAAGAGGTCAGTAAGGGACGTGCATAAGCGCACAATCGTGCCTACCGTTCCTGTCCTATGTACCCATATAATCATACCTCTTTTACTCTTATTCATGCTTGTACTATTACATATATATACAATCATGTTTTACTGTCTGTACTTTGCTTATAATCATATATGCTTGACAAATAAACAAATACAAAAAAAAATCAAATTAGTTGAAACAGCAGAGCATACTATGATCTCTTTATCCCAGGTGGAAAAATTCCTAGTTTGGGGTATGGCCTACAGTGTTCCCTTCAAGGTCTCTTTGCTGATTTTCCTTGCTTTGTCTCTATCCATATAAGCCACTCTGCTGACTGGGGGGGGGGGGTTTCTAGGAAAGATTTTCACAGGTCTGGTTTGTCTCTTCAAAAGACACCCACATGTTACCACTGCAATATGGGGTTACACAAATATGCTTGGATTAACTGGAGTAATTTATTCCTTACAATTCAAGCATGAAGCCAGACAGGACGAAACTGCTTCTCCCCTGAAATGTGCTGATTTCAGGAGTTTGTAGAAGCAGCTGTTTCTTGCTGACAGATTTCAAAAGCTTGGATTTCCAGGTATGAAATTGCATTGAGAAATAAATCACACTCCAGAGCAGAAGAAGAAGGGAACGGCAGAAGTTTTGGTAAATTGCCAAATTACTTTATGGAGGCCAGTAACCAGCAATTTAAGGTGTTGGTTTTAACCTTTAAAGCCCTACATGGTTCCGGGACCGCATCCTACCGCATACCTCCCTACGACCGGTTAGGTCCCACAGAGTTGGTCTCCTCCAGGTCCCATCAACCAAGCAATGCCGGTTGGTGGGAGGGCCTCTTCTGTGGGAGCTCCGTCTCTCTGGAACCAACTCCCTCCGGAGATCCGGATTACCCCCACTCTATTGGCCTTCCGTAAAGCCGTGAAAACATGGCTCTTCCTGCAGACGGGGTGAAATTAAGATCAATCCCCCATGTTTGAATGATGATTTGTTTTTAAATTTTTAAATTATTGAACTTTTTAATCTTGGTATCGTTTTTATAAATTGTTTTTGTATTATGTTGTACGCCGCCCTGAGTCCTGTGGGAGTTGGGCGGCATATAAAAACGACCAAATAAATAAATAAATAAATAAATTAGAGAATTGATATTCAAATATTCTAAATATCCAAAACTAAATTGACCATAGCAATAGCACTTAGATTTATATACCGCTTCCTCATGCTTTACAGCCCTCTCTAAGCGGTTTACAGAGTCAGCATACTGCCCCCCAACAATCTGGGTCTTCATTTTACTGACCTTGGAAGGATGGAAGGCTGAGTCAACCTTGAACCCGTCAAGCTCGAACTCCTGGCAGTGGGCAGAGTTAGCCTGCAACACTGCATATAGTGGCCCTTTATTTCAATGTCAGGATAGTTATGAATAATACAAAATGTTTTGACAGAAGTAACTAGATATTTTTATTTAGTTAATTGTGACGGGCCTTTATTAGTTTTACAAATCACTCAAGGCAGTGAACCCATCCAACACACCTTCCTCCTCTTATTTTCTCACAACAGCAACCCTGTGAGGTGGGTTGGGCTGAGAGAGAGTGACTGCCTAAAGTCATCGAGCTGGTTTTCATGAGTAAGGCAGAACTAGAATTCACAACCTCCCGCTTTCTAGCCTTAACGACTAGGCCAGACTGACCCTCCGTTTGATTAACAGAGGCAACCAAGGCCAAGCAAAGCACGTCTTATCCAGGGTCTTCCATTCTACAGGGGCTCATCCCATGATCTAGCTCAATCCACTAGAGATGTTAGCTGGAGAATTCTGGGAGTTGAAGTCCACCCATCTTAAAGTTGCCAAGAAGAAAAACTCTGCTCTAGAGAAGTGCTGAGTCTTTAAGGCTATGTGGAAGGGTGGAAAGCAGGGATGAAATTCATCCGGCTCTATCCGACTCGTGCGTGTTGCAGAGGCGGGATTCAGCAGTTTCTGACCAGTTCTAGAGAACTGGTAGCGGAAATTTTGAGTAGTTCGGAGAACCGGCAAATACCACCTCTGGCTGGCCCTGCCCCCATCTATTCTCTGCCTCCCGAGTCCCAGCTGATCGGGAGGAAATGGGGATTTTGCAGTAACCTTTCCCTGGAGTGGGGAGGAAATGGGGATTTAGCAATAGCAATAGCAATAGCACTTAGATTTATATACCGCTTCATAGTGCTCTACAGCCCTCTCTAAGCGGTTTACAGAGTTCAGCATATTGCCCCCATTTTACAGTATCCTTCCCCCTGCTACGCCCACCAAGCCACGCCCACCAAGCCATGCCATGCCCACCAAGCCATGCCACGCCCACCTACCATGCCACACCCACCTACCATGCCACACCCACCAAGCCATGCCACGCCCACCAAGCCATGCCACACCCACCATGTCATGCACACCCACCAAACCATGCCACGCCCACCATGCCATGCCCACAGAACCGATAGTAAAAAAATTGAATCCCACCACTGGCGTGTTGGTAGCGCCGGCGGCGGATGGTTCGGTGAGCCGGTAGCGCAGGCAGCAGGAGCTGCACCCCCCCAAACCAGGACATCATCATGTCCCGGTTTTGACCCTCTGTGCGCGCGTGAGTGGAGTGAGCGCATGCGCAGACAGCGCGCACACATTAGTGAGCCGGTAGGAAAGGTAAGTGCATTTTACCCCTGGTGGAAAGATCAGGGCTATTCAAATTTTGCTGATAATGATGTTCCATAAGGTAGGATCTACAACAGAGAAGGAATATCCCACAGATCTTACCGGTGACAATGTTTTCTGAAGAGCGATAAAGAATGCTCATGTCTAGGACTGGGGACAGGCAATCTTGCAAGTACAGGTAGTTCTCAACTCACAACCACAACTCACAACCACAACCATGACTGTGGGGATGTTGCGATGGTCATAAGTGTGAGGACCAATTGTAAGTCACTTTTTTCAGTGTTGTTGTAACTTTGAATGGTTGCTAAACGAATGACATAAGTAAAGGACTGCTTGAAATCGTTTCTGTATGTCTTGGCTCAAGTCACCTAAAAAGAGAAGAAAGAAGAAGTGCGAGGGATTTGCCAAATAGCGAAGATAAGGTTCAGCAAAGCCTCCTGGCAAATGTATTAAGTTCCCCTTTATTTAAACTTTTCAATCAGAAGATGTTGGTGATGCAAGAATCAAGCCAAAATAAAGTTACTGTGTAATGTACATTTTTTATTTGCATTTGTTTTATTTGTCAAGCATATATGATTATAAGCAAAGTATAAACAGTAAAACATGATTGAATATATATGTGATAGTACAAGCATGAATAAGAGTAAAAGAGGTATGAATATATGGGTACATTAGGACAGGAACGGTAGGCACAATTGTGCGCTTATGCACGCCCCTTACCGACCTCTTAGGAATGGGGTGAGGTCGATGGTAAATAATCTGAGGTTGAAGTTTTTGGGGTTTGGGGAAAAAACTACTGAGTCAGGGAAAGTGTTCCAGGCATTAACCACTCTGTTGTTGAAGTCGAATTTTTTGCAATCAAGTCTGGAGCGGTTTACATTAAGTTTGTATCTATTGTGAGCTCGTGTATTATTGCAGCTGAAGCTGAAGTAGTCGTTAACAGGTAGGACGTTGTGGCAGATAATTTTGTGAGCTACAATTAGGTCAGATCGAAGGCGGCGGACTTCTAAATTTTGAAGTCCCAAAATTTCAAGTCTGGTTTCATAAGGTATTCTGTTGTGAACAGAGGAATGTAATACTCTTCTTGTGAAGTATCTCTGGACATTCTCAATTGTGTTAATGTCTGATATGTAGTGTGGGTTCCAGGCAGATGAAAGAAGATATGTGCAGATGCTTTGCAGGCTGGATAGCCCTACTTAGAATTCAAAATACAAATAGAGAGTATGAATACAGAGTAGCAGAGTTGGGAGGGACCTTGGAGGTCTTCTAGTCCAACCCCCTGCTTCAAGCAGGAGATTCTATAGTGTTCAGAAAAATGGCTATCTAATCTGTTCCTAAAACATCCAGTGAGGAAACACCCACAACTTCTGAAGGCAAGCCATTCCACTGATTAATTGTTCTCACCGATGGGAAATTTCTCCTTAATTCTAGGTTGGATCTCTGTCTGGTAAGCTTCCGTCCGTTACCTTTCTCCTGTCCTTAGGTGCTTTGGAGAAGAGGGTGACCCCCTCTTCTCTGTGACAACCCCTCAAATTTATTTATTTATTTATTTATTTATTTATTTATTTATTTATTTATTTATTTATTTATTTATTTATTTATTTATTTATTTATTGTTTTGTCAAGTATGTATTTGATAATATACATAACTATAACATCATTTGAATACATAAGATGGGTACAAATAAAAGAGAACATTTGGACAGGGATGGTAGGCACGTTGGTGTGCTTATGCACGTCCCTTACAGACCTCTTAGGAATGGGCTGAGGTCAACAGTAGACAGTCTAAGGGTAAAGTTTTGGGGATTTGGAGAGGAAACTACAGAGTCAGGTAGTGAGTTCCAGGCATTAACCACTCTGTTGCTGAAGTCGTATTTTCTGCAATCGAGTTTGGAGCGGTTCACTTTGAGTTTGCATCTGTTGTGTGCTCGTGTATTGTTGTGGTTGAAGCTGAAGTAGTCGTTGACAGGTAGGACGTTGTAGCAGATAATTTTGTGAACTATGCTTAGGTCATGCCAAAGGCGACAAAGTTTTCTAAGCCCAGAATTTCAAGTCTTGTGGCATAAGATATTCTGTTGCGAGCAGAGGAGTGGAGGACTCTTCTCGTAAAATATCTCTGGACACGCTCAGTTGTATTAATATCCAATATGCAGTGTGGGTTCCAGACAGATGAGCTGTATTCAAGAATTGGTCTAGCAAATGTTTTGTTTGCTCTGGTTAATAGAGTAATATTACCATAGAAGAAGCTACGTAAGATTAGGTTTACAACTCTTAATGCCCTTTTGGCGATGTTGTTACAGTGGGCTTTGGCACTTTGGTCATTAGATATGAGTACTCCAAGGTCTTTGACAGAGTGAGGGTCTTCTGCAAGGCTGCAAATTTAATCCCCATTGTTTATGTTCTTTCAGCTGGAGAGTTACATCCAGGACAATGTGAGGATGGAGATGTCAGAGACCCATTTCAGTTCTGTACAGGACCACACGGCAGCCATGTTGGAAATTGGGACCAACCTCCTTAACCAAACTGCTGAACAGACCCGGAAGCTCACTGATGTAGAGATACAGGTAAGCCGATCTTCTTTTGGTAGCCTTTCCCTGGATTTTATCTCTGGTGATTATTATTTTTTAGAGCAAGGCTAATTTTTGCCAACTTACAAGGCCTGGTTCAGTAGTGGGTTCTAAAACCCTTTACTACCGGTTTGTGCATGTGCACTGCGCATGCGCAGAAGTGTCCCAGGCAGGTGGGCGGAGCCTCCCGCCACTGGCGCTACCGGTTCTTAGAACCGGGCCGAACCGGGAGCAACCCATCACTGGTCTGGTTTGCCTATTTCAGCCATAATGGCCCCACCATTGTTTACTGAATACATCAAAGTTGAGATGACAGCCAGAAGGGAAGATGGTCTCCAAACCACAGTGGCTGCCTTCGCAGAGGCTATGCCAAAACAAAACGGGGTTTTAATGTGATAGCTGGGTTTCTACCACAAGCTTGATTTGCGGGCGGGGAACTGCACCCCCCGCTCCCTGCAGCCCATTTTTGCTCCCAGGGAGGTGCAGGAGGCCAAGTGCTGTCACACCCCCTGGCCACGCCCACCATGGCCACGAGAACCGGTTGTTAAATTATTTGAATCCCACCACTGCTTTCATCCTTCTCCCTCTATTTTCCTTATCCCAGTAAACATTTTATATTTAGCCATTTGACTTTAGATTTAGATTTATTATTAGAGTTGGAAGGCACCTTGTAGGTCATCTAGTCCAACCCCTTGCTCAAGCAAGAGCTCCTACACCATTTGAGACAGATGGCAGTCCAGTCTCCCCTTGAAGGTCGCAAGTGTTGGGGCTCTCACGACCTCCGCTGGCAAGCTGTTCCACTGGTCGATTGCTCTCACCGTCAGAAAGTTTCTCGTCACTTCCAGGTTGAATCTCTTCTTGGTCAGCTTCCATCCGTTATTCCTTGTTTGGCTTTCTGGTGCCATAGAGAACAGCCTGACCCCCTCCTCTCTGTGGCATCCCCTCAAGTATTGGAACACTGCTATCATGTCACCCCTGGTCCTTCTCTTCGCCAGACTGGCCAAGCTCAGTTCCTGCAACCGCTCTTTGTATGTTTTATTTTCCAGACCCTTTATCATCCTGGTTGCTCCCTTCTGCACTTTCTCTAGAGTTTCAATGTCTTTTTTGTAGTGTGGTGACCAAAACTGGATGCAGTACTCTAGGTGTGGTCTGACCAAGGCTTTATAGAGCCGAGGTGGTGCAGCGGTTAGAGGCAGGTACTGCAGGCCACCTTAGCTGACACTGATCCGCAGGTCAGCGGTTCAAATCTCACCGGCTCAAGGTTGACTCAGCCTTCCATCCTTCCGAGGTAGGTAAAATGAGGACCCAGATTGTTGGGGGCAATATAAATATACATTGCTTACTGGTGTAAACCGCTTAGAGAGTGCTTGCACTTTGAGGCAGGATATAAATGTCACTAAATAAATAAAATAAATAAATACTAGTACCTCTCTGGTCCTTGATTGTATCCCTCTATTTATGCAGCTCAGGACTGCGTTGGCCTTTTGGCTGCTGCCATCATTCATCATTGACTTTGATGAAAAGAATTTCTTAGTAACACTTTCCCCTATGAAAAATTCCACAGTGTTTCAGTCCCTTGTGTTTCGGGATTATTGCCAGGTTTATTATGTTCTGTACTTCTGTAGTTAGGGCCTTATATTGTTGATTTATTTTTCCTAAACCTGAGCTGAAGGAAGAAAGGCTGCAGGTACTCAGCTTACAGTTCTCAACTTATGACTGTATTTGAGCCCACAATTATGATTGTAAGTCACACTGGTTGTTAAGCGAGTGGGCCCAATTTTACGACCTTTTTTGAAGCGGTCGTTAAACAAACATCATGGTCATTAAGCACACTGATGTCCAAAATGGCTATTTTTTAATGGAAACTGGAGGTAAACATTTGTTTTAGGAAAAAAAAAACCATTGTAAATCATGGTAATGTGACCGAGGGACATTGCAAACAGCCATCAAAATTTGAACCCAGGTCACAAGTATCTTTTTTCGGGTCCAGCATAACTTCAAATGGTTGCTAACTGACTAGTCATACACTGAGGACTTCCTGTAAATTCTCACTCAGCCAGAACAGGCTAGGGGAGTCAGGTAACAGATAACAAAATAACAGAGTTGGAAGGGACCTTGTAGGTCATCTAGTCCAACCCCCTGCCCAAGCAGGAAACCCTACACTATTTCTGACAAATAGCAGTCCAGTCTCTTCTTGAAAGCTTCCAGTGATGAAGCTCCCACAACTTCCGAAGGCAACTTCTGTTCCATTGGTTGATTGTTCTCACTGTCAGAAAATTCGTCCTTATTTCTAAGGTTGAATTTCTCCTTGACCAGTTTCCATCCATTATTCCTTGTCTGGCCTTCAGGTGCTTTGGAGAACAGCTTGACCCAGTGGTGAAATCCACATTTTTTTACTACCGGTTCTGTGGGCGTGGCTTGGTGGGTGTGGCAGGGGAAGGATACTGCAAAATTCCCATTCCCTCCCCACTCTTGGGGGAAAGATATTGCAAAATCTCCATTCCCACCCCACTCTGGGGCCAGCCAGAGGTGGTATTTGCCGGTTCTCCGAACTACTCAAAATTTCCGCTGCCGGTTCTCCAGAACCTGTCAGAACCTGCTGGATTTCACCCCTGGCTTGACCCCTTCCTCTCTGTGGCAGCCCCTCAAATATTGGAACACTGCTATCAAGTCTCCCCTGGTCCTTCTCTTCACTAGACTAGCCATGCCCAGTTCCTGCAACCGTTCATCGTATGTTTTAGCCTCCAGTCCCCTAATCATCCTGGTTGTTCTTCTCTGCACTCTTTCTAGAGTCTCAACATCTTTTTTATAGTGTGGTGACCAAAACTGGGTGCAGGATTCTAGGTGTGGTCTTACTAAGGCTTTATAGAGTGGTATTAGTACCTCACTTGATCTTGATTGAATCCCTCTGTTAATGCAATTTAGGATTAAGTGATTCAGCTTGATTGCCGGGGGGCCTATCATAAATATCTGAGGGACCTTTGGAAGAAGAGCTCAACCAGCGAGGTCTCTCAGATGGTTATTCTCGGTTTGTATCAGAATTACTTCAGTTCCTATTGTATTTTAAGCCATCAGTCATGATTTACAATCACACACTAAACTGAAGTCAAACTACCTGAAGATGGGGCATGATGCATAAAGGTCAAGAAAAGATATAGGAGATTTTCTCTGCTATTTCTGTTCTCCGGTGTAACCAGGTTTTCTAACAACCAGGTTCTCAACCAAACATCCCGCCTGGAAATTCAAGTTTTGGAAAATTCCCTGTCTACCAACAAACTCGAGAAACTGCTTCTTCTGCAGACCCACGAAATCAGCAGACTCCAGGAGAGAAACAGGTTAGTCCTGTTTGGCTTGATGTTTAATTCATCAGGAATAAGTGAAGCCCACTTAATCCAAGTGCATTTGTGTAATCCTAGTGCAGTTGTGGCATCGTAGAACCCTGGAGAGGAATATTGAGAAACCATTACTGTCACGCAGTGATTATTGCCTGTTACATGTATATGCAGGGAGCTGCATCCCTATCTAATATAATGGTTTATTCCTGAGCACGTGATTAATATGTTCCTAGTACGCATGTGTACATTCCTTTCTTTGATCATCCCTTCTGTTCCTAGCTTCTGGGGAAGCAAGACGTGTTTTTATATCAGAGATGTAATTAATGAGAATTTATTGTTTTTGTACCGAAATAAATATTTCTACTTAGAACTTTAAACTGCGGTTTCATTTCTAATGTCAGAGTTCCAGGAAAAGATCTATTTTCACCTCTAATGAGAGTTATTCTCATCCTGACAATTACAAAAAAGCCCCAGACAAGATGCTAGTGTTAGGAAGAGACTCAGACTATCTTCTCCCTGACTCACTGGGGTAAAGGACGAAGAGGAAAATCACAACCAGTCTTGCCAAGTTAATACATCTTATCTCAGTACAACTGAGTTCTAGTCTTCTTCTGGAGTCAGGTTCCTGATCTGGATAATTTTGAAGGGCGGACAAACATTTTGGTATCTTGTGGAGAGAGAATTCAGCACCTCTAGACATAGCTGGAGAATTTTTTATTGGAAAACCAGTCGGTAAAGTTGGCTCTACAGCAGGGGTAAAATGCACTTACCTGTCCTACCGGCTCACTAATTTGCGCGCGCCGTCGTCTGCATTATCGGCTCACTAATGTGCTCGCTTCATTCGCGTGCACGCCAGCGCATGTGCATGCGCATGCAGAAAACCTACTGCGCATGCGCAGAGGGTCAAAACCGGGAAGTGACGATGTCCCAGTTTGGAGGGGCAGCCTCCCGCGCTGGTGCTACTGGCTCGCTGAACCACCCACTGCCGGCACTACCAGCACGCACAAGCCGGATTGAGCCAGCTGTATTTCACCCGTGCTCTACAGGTAGTCGTTCACTTACAATCCTTCATTTAGCCACTTTTGTTGCAACGGTACTGAGAAATGGCACCAACATCTCCATTCCTCTCTTGAAACAGAATTCAGACTATATATCATTGAAAAGCCAAGCACCTAGTAATGTTTGAAAAGTCAAAAAATGTATTAGTGTAATACTTTATGTTGGTTTATGAATATGATGTAAAGATTAAGGACATGAACTACTTCCAGGAAGAGCCAGGTTCAAGCCCACCTTATACCATAGATTCATAGAAGCTCACTAGTTAACTTTGGATCAGTGATTCTGTCCACTGTTTTGTTTTTTAAAATGAGGATTGCAGTACTCAAATTCAACAGGGAAGTGTGTTTTGGGTCTGGCAGTCAATGGAAACAAGGAAACCATGCCTTTTCCTGGTTCTTTGGCAGACGTGACATTCTAGGAAAATACGCCTAGAAAGTTGCAGCTGCCACACCTATGCCGACACTGTTTTATTATTATTATTTGCCAATGGAATTATTTGTTTTTAATCTTGTTCACTGACCAGAGTTCCTTAGAGACATACCGTGTTTCCCCGAAAATAAGACCCTGTCTTATATTTTTTTGAACCCTGAAATAAGCACTTGGCCATATTGCCATGCACTCAAAAGCCCGATTGGGCTTATTATCAGGGGATGTCTTATTTTGGGGGAAACAGGGTAGATGGCTATAGAGTACGATGGATGGATGGATGGATGGGTGGGTGGGTGGGTGGAGGGGTAGAGGGAGGGAGGGAGGGTGGGTGAGTGGGTGGATGGATAAATGTCCAGTTGCCAAGGTGAGCTGCAGAAAAAAAGAAAGTTAAGGGAATAAGATTGCTGCTTTCCTTCTTCTGAGTAAACAAATACAAAAGTGAATTTTATTGGAATAAAGTGGAAGGGGATAGCATTTTCTGAGTAGACTCAGAGAAGCAAAAGGTGCTGGGGGAATATAAAAGCATGTATAAACATGGAATGTGCTCTGTATGTATGGATCTTTTCATGGGGAATCTTTCTCTATGGAAAATTTTATATATATCATGGTAAAGTTTAAATATATTGTTGAGCTTTGACCACGAAAAAGAATATTCAGCAATCTTTCCCCTGAGACAACGGGAATAACAATAAGTGAACATAAAAGTATAATCCAAGCTTATAAATCTACAGTAACTCTATTTTTCTAGTGCTGAATTATTTCCTTTGCTCCCCAGCAAGCCTGATAATTCTTTAGATAATTCCTCTAAATGACAGGTATAGCATTCAAGAGCGATGTCTCTAAACAGCAATGGTCTGCAAAACATTTAACAGCTTTTTAAATATTAAAATAGAATTTTAATTGAATGAACCCTGACCACGTGGGGAAGTGTTCCCTCAGTCCAAGCCAACCTACCCATCCTTGGGATGAACTAACAGTAACAGAATAATGGAAGGGAATATGGAGGTCTTCTAGCCCAACCCCCTGCTTAAGCAGGGGATCCTATACCATTTTAGACAAATGGTTTTCCAGTCCTTTCTTGAAAGCCTCCAGCGTTGGAGCACCCACAACTTCTGAAGGCAAAGCTGTTCCACTAGTTGAACTGATGATGTTACCTAGTTAGATAATGAAAAGTCTGCAAGAAAACAACCAAGCTCAGAGAGCATCAAGGACCCAACAGCTCAACCCTGGGCAACAAATATTCTCTTCCGTTGGTACACAAAGAATTGCATCAGCTCTGAGTTTGAGGATCAGAATAAATGGTCTCTTTTCTTCAGTTTCCTAGAGAAGAAAGTCTTGGCTATCGAAAACCAACGTGAGGAGGAGCTACAGGGCCTGAGGTCCGAGAAGATGGAAATGCAGAACCTTCTTTCCAAGCAAGTGGACCTTGTTGGGCATCTGGAGCAACGCCTGGGTATTGCCTTGCTGAACAACACAGCCCTCCACAAGCAACAAACATCTTTGGCAGAGACAGTGAAGCATCTGATAGGCCTGGTGTCCCAGTGCAATCGTAAGTAACTTTCCCTAAGTTTCAAGACTTAGCTTATCTGGCCCAATTGGAATTTAAAGTCTGGTGAGAAGAAGCGGGACAATACTAGCATCAAGTAGAGTGTGCCTTTTTGCAGAAAAATCCATGACAAAGTGGCTAAGAGATCTAAAATCTAAGCAGTATGTAGCTCTTTCCCGTCTTTGTTAGCACTTCCTAAAATTTGGAGTCCTTAGTGCTCTCTCAGCTGGGCTCTTTTCTTGCAGACATTTCATTACCCAACTAGGTGACTTCTTCAGATGGTTGGGTAAATGAATCATGCGCAAGAAAACAGCCAAGTTCAGAGAGCACCAAGGACTTTATAGTTCAACCCTCAGCTATGACTATTGTCTTCTATTCATACTTCCTAAAATCTCTAAATGACCTCACAAGTTGCAGGTCACATGGGCGTTTCAAGAAGCAGCAGCTGTAGACAAACAGAGTTTAGGTCCACTCCACAGCACCTCAGGGTCTATTTATTATTTATTTATTTATTAGTGAGATTTATATACCGCCTCATAGTGCAAGTACTCTCTAAGCTGTTTACACCATTAAGCAATGTATATTTACATTGCCCCCAACAATCTGGGTCCTCATTTTACCTACCTCGGAAGGATGGAAGGCTGAGTCAACCCTGAGCCAGTGAGATTTGAACAGCTGAACTGCGGATCACAGTCAGCTAAAGTAGCCTGCAGTACTGCACTCTAACCGCTGCGCCACCTCGGCTCTTTGAAAACCTGTTTTGCTCCTTGGAAACCCTCCATCTGAGGGGTGGGTTCTAATTTACCTCACTGCTGATTCGCTTCTTCCCGCGCTGCGTGGGCACGGGCGTGTTGCTAAAAACCCAGCTTCTGCACATGCGCAGAAGCAAAAAACAGTTTCTGCACATGCGCACAAGTGAAAAACAAGATGGCGGCGCTTATGGTGGTGCCGAGTGAGCCAGTTCGGGGTGTGTCCAGCCAGTCATCGCTGCCGGTTCAGCGAGCGGGTGGAAATTCCCGCTACCGGTTCTATAGAACCGGTCCGAACCAGGAGAAACCCACCTCTGCTCCATCTGCTCTGTGAGGTCTCTAGGACACATTTTATTAGAGAGAGGATGAATTCAGCCTTACAACAATGTAGTTGATGCACATGTGCAGACGACGTGTGAGCTAATTCCCGTGTTTTGTGATGCCGCACACATGTGCAGATGGCGCGCGCTCACATTTTCGGTGCTGAGCGAACCGGTTGTTATGGTATGTGACGCCCACCTCTGTGCACATTGCTACCAGAGGTGGGTTCCTCCCGGTTCGGACCAGTTCTATGGAATCGGTAGTAACTTGGTGTCCTGGGTTGCTGGAACCGGCACCGACCCAGGCCTGCCATGTCCCCGAACTGGCTCTCTTGGCAGCACCATAGGTGGCGCCATTTGGGTTTTTAGCACTGCACATGCACGTGCGCCCGCATGGGGCGCCCACGTGGCGCATCAGGAAGTGAACCGGCAGCAAGGTAAGCCAGAACCCACCCCGGATTCCTACCCGAACTGGGCAACTGTACTGAAAGTGATTTTTGATCTCACCCCACAGATGTTTCTTTCACCCTGCCAGATGAGCAGAAGGTCTTCAAGGATTGTGCAGCTGCATACAAAGCGGGGTTTTCTACCAGCGGAGTCTACACCCTTCGGCTCCCCAATACCACAGCCACTGTAAAAGTGAGTGTATGTACCAATGAGCTTTGTCCTTCTAGACAGGCAGGGTTCATACCTCAGACTAAGCCACAGTATTCTTAAGCACAATTGGTTGAATAGGTTCTAATGACTGTACTTTTGTACAGGTAGACTGCGTCTTACCAACATTTGTTTAGCAACCATTCAAAGTTATTTTTCAGCACTGGGAGAAAATGACTCACGATTGGTCCTTGCACTTACGACCATCCCAGCATTCGAATGGTCATGTGATCAAAATTCAGGCACTTGGCAGCTGGCATGGACTTACATCAGTTGCAACATCCTGAGATCATGTGATCACCACTTGCGATCTTCTGGCAAGCAAGGTCAACGGGAGAAGCTAGATTCACCTAACAATCACCTGATTCACTTAACAAGTAGTGATTCACTTAACAGCCATGGCAAAAAAAGATTGTAAAATTGGTCGCCATTCACTTAACAATTGCCTCACTTAGCAACATAAATCCTGGTCCCAACTAGAGTCATAAGTTGAGTTCTATATATAAAGCTAAGTTACAACAGCTGTGCCCACAAGAAGCCATAATGTGATCTGTTTAATTTTGGCTTTATGTGAAGAATGAAACCAGGCATAAACCATGATTTAATTTGGTCCATAGTTTATGTTGCTTTACCTATAACCATTAAGTATAAACATCATATTTAAGTTTTAGATAATGTATAGATCCACTCATTATATAAAGCAATAATAGGCACAACAAGCCTATGAACAATTATATAATTGGTGTAATCAATTATAGGAGTAATAGGTAATCAAATTTATTTATTTATTTATTTATTTATTTATTTATTTATTTATTATTTATTTATTTATTTATTTATTTATTTATTTATTTATTTATTTATTTATTTATTTATTTATTTATTTATTTGTGAGATTTATATACTGCCTCACAGTGCAAGCACTCTCTAAGCGGTTTACACCAGTAAGCAATGTATATTTACATTGCCCCCAACAATCTGGGTCCTCATTTTACCTACCTCGGAAGGATGGAAGGCTGAGTCAACCTTGAGCCGGTGAGATTTGAACCGCTGACCTGCGGATCAGTGTCAGCTAAAGTGGCCTGCAGTACTGACTCTAACCGCTGCGCCACCTCGGCTCATTTATTATTATTAATTATTAATATTATTAAAAGCTTCCAAATAAGAAATAGGTTTCATCTGATGTCTAGAAGAAAGAAATTTCATAATTTGGGCACTACCACTAAGAACTACATCTGTTTCTGAACCTCCCAAGAATGATGCTAGCACATCACTTAGCCAATTGAAAGGAAAAAGAAGATCGTAGTTTAAATTTAAAGACTAAAATGTCCCACGCAGAATTCTTTTTAAAATTAAATCTGGAAGAAAACTGATAGTGGAGTTTTCCATGTGCTCAACCAGTTGTTTGTCATAATTTTCTTCCACTGATGTTCTGCCATTCTTCCAGGTGCTGTGTGACATGGAGACCAGCGGAGGAGGCTGGACCGTTATCCAACACCGCAAAGATGGTTCTGTGGATTTCCAACGCACCTGGAAGGAATATAAACAGGTAAGAATTGATATACCGTATTTTTCGGACTATAAGATGCATCGTTGTATAAGACGCACCAAGATCTGGAAGAGGTAAGTTAGAAAAAAAAGTTTTTGCCTTCCCCCATCCCCCAGGAGCACTCTGCAGGCCTCCCAAACCCTCTGCGCGCCCTGTTTTTCACAAAAATGGGCCTGTTTTTCACCCGTTTTTGCAAAAAATGGGGCGCGCAGAGGGTTTGGGAGGCCTGCAGAGTGCTCCTGGGGGATGGGGAAAGGCAAAAATGCCCCCGTTTTTACAAAAAACGGCCCTTTTTTGCCCATTTTTTGCAAAAACGGGGGCAATTTTATAGCACTTTATAGTAATAGCACTTTTCTTATATACCGCTTCATAGTGCTTTACAGCACTCTCTAAGCGGTTTACAGAGTTCAGCATATTGCCCCCAACAATCTGGGTCCTCATTTTACCCACCTCGGAAGGATGGAAGGCTGAGTCAACCTTGAGCCTAGTGAGATTTGAACAGCTGAACTGTTGAACTAGCAGTCAGCCTGCAATGGCTGCATTTAACCACTGCACCACTTCAGCTCCTTCCCCCAGCCCCCAGGAACACTCTGCTGGCCTCCCAAACCCTCTGCGCGCCCCGTTTTTGCTAAAAACGGGCCCATTTTTCACAAAAATGGGACTCAGGGGCGGGGCTTTGAGAGACCAAAAATGGCTGTATTTGATGTATAAGACGCACCAACATTTCCACCCTATTTTAGGGCGGGGAAGGTGCATCTTATGGTCTGAAAAACACGGTAAGTCTCTCTGACTTAACGTGACGGAAGAATTCAGAATGAATTGGATTCCGACTGATTATTTTGCACATTGAAAATGAGATGACCCGGAGAAGATTGAGTAAGAAGCATTCTTCCTATTTTCTATGTGCAAGCAGAAAAATCCATCATTTGAACTTCTACTGCAATCAGTAGGACTTGAGCTCAGTCACAGCAACTGCTGGACTTTTGTTCAGCTTCTGCCAAGGTTGACAGGTGTTTTCTTGATCAAAGAGCCGAGGTGGCGCAGCGGTTAGAGGCAATACTGCAGGCCACTTTAGCTGACTGTGATCCGCAGGTCAGCAGTTCAAATCTCACCGGCTCAAGGTTGACTCAGCCTTCCATCCTTCCGAGGTAGGTAAAATGAGGACCCAGATTGTTGGGGGCAATATAAATATACATTGCTTACTGGTGTAAACCGCTTAGAGAGTGCTTGCACTGTGAGGCAATATATAAATGTCACAAACAAACAAACAAACAAACAAACAAATAAATAAATAAATAAATAAATAAATAAATACCGTATTTTTCGGAGTATAAGACGCACCTTTTTCCTCCCTAAAAGTGACTGAAAATTTGGATGAGTCTTATACTTCGAATGTAGCTTTTTTTCCAGCCCTAACTAGGTGCTAACAGATCTTCCCAGCTCTTACCTTGCAGGCTTTTTCATTGTTACTCTCTCCAAAGAATGTTTTTCCAGCCCTAAGTCTTTGCAGGGTTTTTTTTCATTGCTCTACTTGCTCCAAAGAAGTTGCTTTCTAGCCCTAACCAGGTGCTAACGATCTTCCCAGCTCTTACTGGCTTGCAGGCTCTTTCATTGTTATTCTCTCAGAAGGTTTTTTTTAAGTCCTAACCAGGAGATAAAATAATGTGCTGAAGCTGACCAGACTAAGGATGCTAGCCAGATGAATACCTGGTAGGCAGATTGTTTTCCCCTATTTTCCTCCCCAAAAACTAAGGTGCGTCTTATACTCCGAAAAATACGACAAATAAATAAATAAATAAATAAATAAATAAATAAATAAATAAATAAATAAATAAATTTTTTATATTAAAATTAAAATTAAAATTAAAATTAAAATTAAAATTAAAATTAAAATTAAAATTAAAATTAAAATTAATAAATAATAATAAATAAATAAATAAATAAATAAATAAATAAATAAATAAATAAATAGATAGATAGATAGATAGATAGATAAATAAATAAATAAATAAATAAATAAATAAATAAATAAATAAATAAATAAATAAATAAATAAATAAATAAATAAATAAATAAATAAATAAATAAATAAATAAATAAAAATAATAAAGCAAGCGTTTGTGACTCTGAGCCAGGCTGGTTCTAGGGCGGCACTTAAGCCACCAGGCTTTCTTTAGCTCATACATGGAGAGCTTGTGGCACTGAGATCTTGCAGATTCCAACTTCCAGCACCTCTTACCTTTAACCATGTTGTCTGGCAAACCCATCCAGCAACATCTGGAAACCAACCAGCTCCTTATCCCAGTGGTGTCTGTGCTAAATATAATTGAGGTGGCTGCTAGATTGATGGCAGACTCCACCTCCCTTGCTCTCTGCTCTCAACCCATCCACCTTTCTGCTTATCAAATGGATGTATTATTATTCTCATTCTGTGCCTTTGTCATTTATTTTATTGTTCTATTATTTCACTTCTACAGGTAGTCCTCGACTTACGACCATAATCGAGCCCAATGTATTTGTTGCTAAGTGAAACATTCATTAAGGGAGCTTTGCCCCATTTTACAACACTTCGTGCCACAGCTGTTACGTGAATCACTGCCGTTGCTAAGTTAGTAACACGGTTGTTAAGTGAATCTGCCTCCCCAACTAACTTTGCTTGTCAGAAGGTTGCAAAAGATGATCACATGACCCCAGGGTCATAAATATGAGTCAGTTTGCCAAGCTTCCGAATTTTGATCACATGACCATGGGGATGTTGCAACAGTCGTAAGGGTGAAAAACGGTCATAAGTCACTATTTTTAGTGTCGTAACTTTGAACGGTCACTAAATGAACTGTTGTAAGTCGAGGGCTACCTATATTCCAGTGGTGCCGGTTCGGACCGGTTCGCACATACCGGTGGCGGAAATTTGCACCCACTCGCCGAACCGGCAGCAATGGTTGGCTGTCCATGCCCCCGAACCGGTTATCTGGTTGCCGTGGCTGGCAAAGAACACTTGCGCACGCGCAGAGGCTTCTGCATATGTGCAGAGGGTCATTTGCGTGATGTGACCGTGGCACTCGCGCAAGCAAAGCTAGCACGTGCGCAAAACATGCACTTCCATCGCGATGCGAACTGGTAGGGAAGGTAAGCGGAACCTACCCCTGCTGTATTCCTTCCATTTCTCTTCCTTTTTATTACTGTAACCTGCCTAGAGTAGCCCCACGGTGAAGTGGGTGACAAATAAATTTAACAAATAAATAAACAAGTATTTTGTACCAGACCTTTTTCAATGTCTTCTCACGCTTTCTCACAGGGCTTTGGGTCCCCGCCTGGAGAGTACTGGTTGGGCAACCACTTCATCCATTTGCTCACCGCACAGAACCGCTACTCTCTCCGGATCCTGCTCCAAGACTGGGAAAACAACGAGGCTTATTCTGCCTTTGAGCATTTCCAAGTAGGCTCCGAGGAGCAGAACTACCGGTGAGGCTTTTCATGGAACATCTGTGGTCTCTTTGCTTAGCTCAGGGGACCCCAAACTTGGCAACTTTAAGACTTGTGGACTTCAACTCCCAGAATTCTCCAGCCAGCTATGCTGGCTGGAGAATTCTGGGAGTTGAAGTCCACAAGTCTTAAAGTTGCCAAGTTTGAAGGCCTCTGGCTTAGCTTGAACAAGCTGAAAACTGGAATCCTGCCCCAACAGATGGATGACCTTCCACTCCTAAAATTTCCCAAGGCCACCGCTGAGAATTCTGGGAGTTGATTGTCATAGCGGGAGAGCACTCCAATTCTCACATAGAAAGATCATTTGGTGATCCTGTAAGATTTGGGCCAAATTTAATTTTCAAAATCTCTGTACGATTTTATGTCTGTCCCGTGAGGGTTCTTGATTGTGAGCACTGTTTCCAACCTTTGCACAATTTCAATCTCTCTCTCTCTCTCCCCTCCCTCCCTCCCCCCCCTCTCTACAGCGGTGTGTCCGTCAAACTCAGATAGCAGTTGAGAAGTTCTTTGAAGCTTGAATTCCAGACCTTCTCACTGTTATTCCACCAACTAATCTGGGTGGAAACCAGCATGGAATTTCCCATGCTAGATAGACCAATATTTCCCAACCTCGTACCCTCAACGCTGGCTGGGACTTGGAACAGTTGAAATCTCTCATGCCAGGGGAATTGTGTTGCGTTGGGGAAGGCTGGTGTAGCCCAACTGCAGAAGAGGGAAAAAGGAGAAGAAATGAACGGCTGTCTCTCTAGAGCAGTGTTTCCCAACCTTAGCAAGTTGAAGATGTCTGAACTTCAACTCCCAGAATTCCCCAGCCAGCGAATGCTGGCTGGGGAATTCTGGGAGTTGAAGTCCAGACATCTTCAACTTGCCAAGGTTGGGAAACACTGCTCTAGAGCAGTGTTTCTCAGCCTTCGTAACTTTGTGATGTGTGGACTTCAATTCCCAGAATTCCCCAGCCGGTATGTATTCTGGGAGTTGAAGTTCACACATCCTAAAGTTGCCAAGGTTGAGAAACACTACTTTACAGGTTGATTTCAGTGGCAGCTCCTTGAGCCAGGATCTCACCTAGGAATTTTCTAAAATAAAATGAAATCCTGCAGGAGGTCAACTAGACTTGACCTCCTGCAGAACTGCCTATCTCTGTTCTTTTGGCTTTCAGCAGATCAGGAAGGAGGACCACTCCCACACCTCTGGCAGAAGTTAAAACACAAGTTAAAATCAGGCTAAGACAGTGGTGGGTTGCTACCGGTTCGCCCCGATTTGGGCGAACTGCTAGCGGCGGCGGCGGCGGGAGGCTCTGCCCACCCACTCGAACGTCATCAAAAATGCTCTGCGCATGCGCAGAAGGTTCTGCACATGCGCAGAAATGTTGTGCACGTGCAAAGCACTCCAGCGCACCCACGCGCTCCCAATCCCGAACTGGTAGCAAAAGTAAGTGAAACCCACCACTGGGCTAAGCCCCTCCTTTTTAAAAAGCCCATCTAAGAGGGCAGCTTTCTTGCGCCCAATGGGGACCTCACAGTTTATTTTTCAAGGGCCATCTCATTTGTCCATTCATCTGGATTAACCATTCAGGTGTTCCTTTAATTCAGTGTTTCCCAATCTTGGCAAGTTGAAGATGTCTGGACTTCAACCCCAGAATTCCCCAGCCAGCTTTGCTGGCTGGGGAATTCTGGATGTTGAAGTCCAGACATCTTCAAGTTGCCAAGATTGGGAAACACTGCTTTAACTCTTTCACTTTGTTCCATTCACTGAATGTCTCTCAATTCCCTATACAAGCAACAGCAAATGCAGACTGTCCTTGACTTATGACCAAAACCGAGCCCAACATTTTGGTTGATAAGCAAGACAGTTGTTAAGTGAGTTTTGCCCCATGTTATGACCTTTCTCGCCACGGTTGTTAAATGAATCGCTGCAGTTTTTAAGTTAGTAACCCGGTTATTAAGTGAATCCGGCTTCCCCATTGACTTTGCTTGTCAGAAGGTTGCAAAAGGGGATTACGTGACCCCAGGACACCGCGACCGTCAAAAATATGAATCAGTTGCCAAGCTTCCGAATTTTGATCACACAACAATGGGGATGTTGCAATGGTCATAAGGGTGAACAATGATCATAAGTCACTTTTTTTTGCTGAAGTTGAACAGTTATTAAACAAAAGATTGTACTGTAAGTCGAGCATCTTGTAAGCATCTTGTGTTTTGAGTCTGGGAGGAGAATCAAATTGTCCATTACAGTTGATGGTAGCTTCTTTGCTCTTCCTTCGGCAGACTTTATGCGAGGAGATACAGTGGTACGGCTGGACGCACCAGTAGCCTCAGCCCCTCGGGAACCGACTTCAGCACCAAGGACGCTGACAATGACCGATGCGCATGCAAGTGTGCCCAGATGGCGGGTGGAGGTAAGGAGGGGAGAGCGGGACATCCTCCTTCTGTAGGTCCATCATTCTGAAAAGGATCCAAGCAGGGCCATCGGTAAAAAAGGAAATCAAGATAGTGCCTGCCGCTCTGCAAAGCAGGACTTAATCTGTCTGGTTGCAGGCAGCATCTTGGCTTCTGATACATTCGCTCCCTCCCATCTCGAATTGACCCTGAATTTAAAGAACTTTCTGAAGTTTAAACGGGACAAGCCCTGAAAAATGTAGAATCTCCCTAAGAGCCACAGTATGTGCTATATGTTAAAATAATGCTTAAAATATGTGGTTCATTCTGTTCTTAATACGAGGGTTTTTAGTGGCTTCAGCTAGCTACGATTAAGGGGGAATGGCCAGAAGCTCACATTGAAGGAGCCAGGAGCCCATTTTCAGATCCTAGGCCAGGGGTGGCAAACTCGATTTCATTGAGGGCTGCATCAGGGTTATGTTTGACCTCTGGGGGCTGGAGTGGGCATGGCCAGACTAGACATGGCCAGTTTGATGTCACTCGTGTCGGGAGCGCCTGTGGCGGCCTGAGCACTCTGCCAGTGAAAACGGAGCCCGGGAGGGTCACGTATGGCCCTCCCAAGCTCCATTTTTGCTGGTAGAGGCCCCACAGCCCAGTCCTTTGCTGTTTCCAGGGTGGCCCCGCCGGCCAGATCTAAGCACCACACGGGCCCCTGGGCCTTGAGTTTGACACCCCTGTCCTAGGCCAATAGATTATCATTAGGCAGAACTCACCAGCTGGTGCTAGTGTGCAAATTTTCCCCTCTGTTTCTCAGTTTATTGCACTGCCTGGCTTTACGTACAACACGAAGCTATAGTTTGTTAATTCAGGAAAATACAGTAGCAGGTTGGGTTGGGTTGGGTTGGGCTGGGCTGGGTTCCCACATCACCTTAAGTTTTAACCATGCTTTATATACCAGGGTTGTTAAGTTTGTACAACACTCTGTGCCAATGCTGATGACCTAGACAAGACAGCAGTCACAGCAGCACAATCAAAATCCTGCCATTTTGTACCTCCGCCTGATATTGACTCACATACAAAAGGGCTTCAGTCTTACTGAATTGCCAATTTGAGTTTTTCAGCCCCCTGCAGATGCTGCTTCCGGAAGCCAAAATGAAATACACCGTATCATGGCTTAGCAGAGTGTAAACACCCTGTTTGGGTCCTGTCTACCACTTGGAGGAACAAAGAAGCCATCATCCAGCAGATGATGAGGGGCAATGTGTTGCTGCAAATCTTTCCTTCTTAATTTGCTGCAGAATAGCTGGTCTAAAGAGGGAACTTCCTTGTTATGGCTTGTTAGAAGGCTACCCCCAAATGGGTTCCTATAGCAACTGTGGAAAAAGCAACAGGATGATGGATGGAGGAAGTGTGAGAAGAAGGGATAGGACCTTCTCCCATGTTAAGCAGAACCCACTTCTCCTGCCTCAGATACCATATAGATTAGATTATTATTAGAGTTGGAAGGGACCTTGTAGGTCATGCTTGTGGGGTGCACCCAACTGAACTCAGGTAGCAGTTGAGAAGTTCTCCGAAGCTTGAATTCCACCTCATTGTTGTTCCACCAACTAATTTGGGTGAAAACCAACACGGAATTTCCCATGCTAGATAGAACAGTCTTCCCACCTTTAGTGATGGCTGGGAATTGGGGCAGTTGTAGTCTCACATGCCAAAGAATTGTGCTGGGTTGGGGAAGTCTGGTGTGCCCCAAAACACTCGCCCATCAACCTACATTTCCTAAACCTACAGAGAAAGGTTCAATGAGAGAAACCAATGATGTTGATTCAAAACTTGCTTAATCCAAACTGTTCTGCAAACTTTTCTTAGGAAGTTGAGAGAGCAACCTCTTTTGATGCTTGGGCCAAAAACTGTTAGTTCTAAATATTTTTCTTTTCTCCTTTTTTCCCCCTTCTCTGCCTTCTTCAGGCTGGTGGTTTGATGCTTGTGGACCTTCTAACCTGAATGGCATCTATTACCCTCCCAATCCTGCCACAATCAGATACAATGGCATGAAGTGGCACTACTGGAAAGGGCCTGGACATGGCCTCAAAGAAAGCACCATGATGATCCGTCCAGTGGATTTCAGAGAGGATCAAGGGGGGGTGCTGTGATCTGTCACATGGCAGAAGGAGAGGAGACCGCCTTCGGAAGCTCCCTTTATGGCTTGCAAAAAATTGGTGGACAACTGCGAGTCCTTGCATCATGAACTAAACTTCTTGTAGCCAGATTTTTTTTTAAAAAAAAATCTGTGTGGCACACAGTTCATTGTGGAAATTTCACAGGAGATCTGGAAGGTTTTTCCTTTTTTGTTGCTTTCATTTGGGGGGGGGGAACAATTAGGCCTGAGTTTCTCAACCTTATCGACTTTAAGAGGTGTGTGGATGACTTCAACTCCCAGAATTCTAAGCTGGCTGAGGAGTTCTGGGAGTTAAAGTCCACACATCTTAAAGTTGCTGAGGTTGAGAAATACAGAATTAGACTGTAATGGAGAGGCAAATGCGTATCCTTAAAGGAAATGATCCTACCCTTTGTGTAATATTTGTTGCCCAAAGATAGCAGTGTGATTTTTGGGCTGCCCTGGAAGGGATCAGAAACACGTTTGGGGGCTGAATGAGAATTACCTATCTTTGATTTAGGTAGGAAGACTAGGCACAAAACTGTAACACTCAATTGATAAAAAGCAGAGATGGTAATTCAGCCGTTTCGGACAAGGTTTGCCTGAACCGGTAGCAGAAATCGTGGGTGGTGCTGCCTAACTGCCCCGGCTCTATACTATCCTATTTGTTCCCATTTTTAAGGACGGGTGCATGCGCAGAAGGCTCGCGTGCGAATAAAGCGCATGCATGGGAGGATGTGCACATGTGCTGAGGTGCGCGAGCTCAGTGAAAACCATCCCTGATAAAAAGGTATTTGGGTGATAAAAGGTATTTGGGAGTTGACATCGACAATGACATTCCTTGTCTTCCCACCATTCCTTCTTCTGAACATCTCCAAACATGAAACATGTGCGCTACCGTAGTATCTCAGACAGCTGTACCTTTTAGCACCAGAATTCAGGAATTCCAAGAAATGGCAACTTGACAAACAAGGAAACTCAGTGGGTGGGTGTTTGGTGTGTGTGTGTGTGTGTGTGTGTGTGTCTGCTCAATGCAGGTGTTTCTCTTAGACCTGCGTGACTATGATTCTCAGGGGAAACAGGTACAGGTAGTCCTCAACATACAACCACAATTAGGACAAGAATTTCTGTTGCTCAGCAAGGCGGTCATTAAGTGAGTCACACCTGATTTTATGACATTTGTTGCCACTGATGTTAAGTGGATCGCTGGATTTGTTCAGCAGATCATATGGTCATTAAGCAAAATTCCCCGTTGACCTTGCTAGTCAGCTGGTCAGCTGTGAAGGTTGCAAATGGTGGTCACATGATCCCAGCTGCTGCAACCATTATAAAATCCATGCCAGTTGCGAAGCATCTGAATTTTGATCTTGTAACTATGGAGATGGTGCAAGGGTTGTAAGTGCGACGTTGCAAGTCACTTTTTTTCAGTGCCAAATGGCGGTTATACAAATGGTTATAAGTTGAGGACTACCTACATGCAAATTAGCTACCAATTTTCTAGCATATTATATCTGCATCATTGCTCTCTCAGAGCCCATTTGTTTACATATTAATTGCTGAGCTCATGAAACCTCTTATGCAAAGTTTAATTGCCAAATACGTAGGATATTTTCAATTTTTAAAAAAATAAATAAATAATAATAATACTGGGATTACCGTATTATGGTTCAGAACTCTTAAGACACTTGGGGCCGTTTTAAAATTCAAGTATTTTATCTACAATGTGTTGTTGTTTTTTAAAAAAAAACTGTAAAAAGGAATCCAATAAAACAGCGGTCTGCCTTTTCATAAATACCGTTGTGTTCTTGGGACTGAATCAAGAGAAGGGAAAGGTATGGAAGGAAAAAAGACATCAAAAGACATTCTGGGATGAACTCCCCATAAACCTTGGCTGATGTCAGAAAAGCTGATGGGAGCCCTTAACACGTGGATAAGGAGGCATTTCCAGGATTGAAGGCTGGACAGGAAAGGGGGGAAATACTCTAGAAAACTCAAGGGGAAACAACTTCCATATTGCCGCGGAGAAAACCAAATAATAATAATAATAATAATAATAATAATAATAATAATAATAATAATAATAATAATAATAATAATAATAATAATAATAATAATAATAATAATAATAATAATAATAATATTGGCAGAATACGTCAAAGAAAGTAAAGAACCTGCATTGATTGGAGTAAACAACCGGAAGCTTCTGAAAGTGCAGCAGACCAAGCATCAGTATAGGAAAACTGCAATGCAAACTAGAGCCGACAGTTGGCGCAATAAAGCCTTGCATGGGCAATTCCTCAACAAGATTGAAGGAAAAGTTGATAAGGAGAAGACCTGGTTATGGCTCACTAATGGAACACTGAAGAAGGAGACAGAAGGCTTGATTCTTGCAGCCCAGGAGCAAGCAATTAGAACAAATGCAATCAAAGCCAAGATTGAAAAATCAGCTGATGACCCAAAATGCAGACTTTGCAAGGAAGCTGATGAAACAATTGATCATATCCTCAGCAGCTGCAAGAAAATCGCACAGACGGACTACAAACAGAGGCACAACTACGTGGCTCAGATGCTTCATTGGAACCTGTGCCACAACTACCACCTACCAGTGGTAAAGAACTGGTGGGATCATAAACCTGAGAAAGTAGTTGAAAACAAACATGCCAAAATACTTTGGGACTTTCGAATTCAGACTGACAAGGTTTTGGAACATAATACGCCAGACCTCACGATTGTGGAAAATAAAAAAGTGTGGATCATTGATGTCGCCATACCAGGTGACAGTCGAATTGATGAAAAACAACAAGAAAAACTTAACCGATATCAGGACCTTAAAATCGAATTACAACGACTCTGGCATAAACCAGTACAGGTGGTCCCAGTGGTAATTGGCACACTGGGTGCTGTGCCAAAAGACCTTAACCGGCATTTGAAAACAATAAACATTGACAAAATCACGATCTGTCAGTTGCAAAAGGCCACCGTACTTGGATCTGCGCGCATCATACGAAAATACATCACACAGTCCTAGACGCTTGGGAAGTGTTCGACTTGTGATATAGTGATACGAAATCCAGCATATAAATCTCGTTTGCTGTATATTATATTTTTTGTGAATAAATAATAATCATCATCATCATCCTCATCCTCATCCTCATCCTCATCCTCATCATCATTTCAAAGCTGCTGGGTTGTGTGTGTTTTTAAATTATTTGGGGTGGAAAAATAAAAGATAGTATTTTAGAAATAGCAAAGAATGACACAAAATCTATAGTGTAGGCCAGTTCAAACCAACATACAGTACCTGCAAACCAATCAACCAACTAGCAACTCAAATTTAATTCCCCCTTCTTCACATTGGTACTTTCCAAATATGCAGGATTCCAACTCTCCTTCTCAGCCAGGGCATTCCTAGCCGTGCTTGCAGAAAGTGAAGAAATCTGCAGCGTAACATTATATGAGGAAAAAAATGCCAACTTGAAAAAAATTGCCTTCTCTGATGCAAATCAGTCTGCAGTCTGAATACAGTTATCTTTATTTTGGATTCAGACTGGCAGGCAACCAGGTTCATCACCAAAGTTGTTTGGTGTAACTTACCTTTAATTATAGACAGGGGTGGGCTTCAAAAATTTTAGCAGGGGGTTCTCTGCCAGGTTGCTGGGTGGGCGTGGCTTAGTCGGCCTCCTGCACCACGGTGGGGGGGAGGGCATTTTTGCCCTCCCTGGGCTCTTCGAGCCTCCGGGAGGGCAAAAACGGTCTCCCCAGGCCAGGGGTGGGTTCCAAACTTACCTCGCTGCTGGTTCGCTTCCTCCCACGCCCCGTGGCGGTGCCTTGTGGCCCCGCGTGCGCATGCACAGTGCAAAAAAACAATTTAAAAAAAAATGCCGAAAACAAGTTGGCGACTGCATGCACAGTGCTGGAAACTCAGCTTCTGCTCATGCGCAGAAGAAAAAAAATTGAAAAAATTTGATTTTTTTTTTTAAAGATGGCATCACCCATGGACCGGCACCGACCGAACCGGTTTGGTGATGTCATCATGATGTCACCAGCTACCAGTTCGGACGAACCAGTCTGAGCTGGGAGGAACCCACCCCTGCCCCAGGCTCCGGAGGCCCTCTGCAGGCCAGAAATGGACCCGTTTCCGGCGTTCCCGAACTTCCGGTAGGCCCATTTCTCACCCTCCCCGAGCCTCTGCACGCGCCCTGCACTTACCTGCATCCAAAACAGGCCACGTGGGGACTCCTGGGAGGGGAGGGGCGGATGGCGCCAGACAGGAGTGGGATTTGGGGGTTCTCCGAACTGCACAGAATCTTAGCTAGAGGTTCTCCCAAACCCCTGCGAACCCCAAGCAGCCCACCCCTGATTATAGACATCCAAGTTTATTTTGCTTTGGGTACTGGATCCAGTTTGTGGTGTGTGTGTGTGTGTGTGTGTGTGTGTGTGCGTGTGCGTGTGTGTGTGTGTGTTGCCTTTAGCACCTCTCACTGCTCCTGTGTGAACTTGTTCAGGGCTTCCCTGCTGATTGAAGGATTTAGAAGCTGGTTGCAGGTTCCCTAAGACATGGAATGGACACAAGCTGATTGTTGAATGGCTGCTTTGACTGTCCCTTTGTTATTGCTTTAGATACAGATAGTCCTTAACCTACCATCATAGTTGAGTCCAAAATTTCTATTAATAAGCAAAACAGTTGCTGCCTCATTGTATGACCTTTCCTGCCACAGTTGCACTGATGATATTACTTAGTTTGGGTTATGAAATGTCTACATAAATACAACCAAATTCAGAGAACATCAAGGATCCCTCATTTCAACTCTGAGCTACAAATATTCTCCTTTATCAATTCAGGGGATTCCCTTTGCTACAGATTTAAGCAATGCCATTGCTTTTGATTAAAGTAATAAGAATCAAATCAGAACTGAATAGGAAATAAACGGTAGCTGAAAAAGCCTCATTTTTCCTACATTATTACACATTCCAGATCAGTCTGATGAATTCTACACAATAATAATTTTCTTTTTATCAGATAACAAGACTTGTATTATAGGTAATGTTGCAAAATTACCCAGGGCTGCGGTAAACATCTGCAACCAGCTATCCTTGGCTTCCAATGATTTAAATGTTCATATGGGTCTCTCTGGGCCAGGGGTATCAAACTCGATTTCATTGAGGGCCGCATCAGGGTTGTGATTGATCTTGGAGCTTGAAGTGGTGCAGTGGTTAAATGCAGCCATTGCAGGCTGACTGCTAGTTCAACAGTTCAGCTGTTCAAATCTCACTAGGCTCAAGGTTGACTCAGCCTTCCATCCTTCCGAGGTGGGTAAAATGAGGACCCAGATTGTTGGGGGCAATATGCTGAACTCTGTAAACCGCTTAGAGAGGGCTGTAAAGCACTATGAAGCGGTATATAAGAAAAGTGCTATTGCTATTGCTATTGCTATTGTGGGCGTGGCCAGGGTGGGCGTGGCCAGGGTGGGCGTGGCCAGCTCGACGTCGCTGTTGGGGGCGCCTGTGGTGGCTCGAGCGCTCTGCCAGCAAAGACAGGCTCCTGAGCTCCGTTTTCGGGTGCCACGGTCTCCTGCAACCCTCTGCCATTTCAGAGCCAATTGTGGTCGTAAGTCGAGGACTACCTGTAATGTGCTTCTTGCCCGAACAGCCATGACATCGGTTGCCAAACGCAGCCAAACAGGAGCAACTTTGTGGTGGTCAGGGCCAAGCGATGGAAAGGCTGGGGTGGTTTTGAAAATGGAGCCGCAGGGGGAAAGCTTTCAGGCAGGCAATTCTCCACAACGTTCTCATGGAAGACACCGTTGCGCTACTGTGTCTCTTCCTTTCCAGGGTGGGTCTCTGGTTAAGAGCTGGGAAGGCTTCCAGAAACCACCAGAAGCTGAGAGAACTTGCCTGCCCGGTTTAATTTCTCAGGCTTGCTTTGAGGTCTGAAAGGCAGACAATCTGCTGAAGGCAGCTATGCGGCAATTTCTCAGCAAGACCAGTTTCCAGGAAAGTTTCCTTTTGCCGACACACCATGTTACGACACAATAGGAGCCCTGCCGTTATTTCACCACCCTTGTCTGCTCAGGAGAAGCCTCAGGAGATGGCATGGCTTGGCTGAGAACACTTACAGAACCCAACATTGGATTATTATTTTTATTGGATTGTTGTTGCTGTTATCGTTGTTATCATTGTTGTCATTATTGTCATTATTTGATTATTATTATTATTGGGTTATTATGATTATGATTATTCTGATTATTGGGCTATTATTATTGTTGTTGTTGTCGTTACAGTATTATTATTATTATTGGATTATTATATACACAAAAAACAGTAATACACAGCAAATGAGATTTATATGCTGGATTTCGTATCACTATATCACAAGTCGAACACTTCCCAAGCGTCTAGGACTGTGTGATGTATTTTCGTATGATGCGCGCAGATCCAAGTACGGTGGCCTTTTGCAACTGACAGGATTATTGTTGTTGTTGTTGTTGTTGTTGTTGTTGTTGTTGTTGTTCTTGTTATTTATTCACAAAAAATGTAATACACAGCAAATGAGATTTATATGCTGGATTTCGTATCACTATATCACAAGTCGAACACTTCCCAAGCGTCTAGGACTGTGTGATGTATTTTCGTATGATGCGCGCAGATCCAAGTACGGTGGCCGTTTGCAACTGACAGATCATGATTTTGTCAATGTTTATTGTTTTCAAATGCTGGTTAAGGTCTTTTGGCACAGCACCCAGTGTGCCAATTACCACTGGGACCACCTGTACTGGTTTATGCCAGAGTCGTTGTAATTTGATTTTAAGATCCTGATATCGGTTAAGTTTTTCTTGTTGTTTTTCATCAATTCGACTGTCACCTGGTATGGCGACATCAATGATCCACACTTTTTTCTTTTCCACAGTCATGAGGTCTGGCGTATTATGTTCCAAAACCTTGTCAGTCTGAATTCGAAAGCCCCAAGTATTTTGACAATTATATATATATAATTGTTTTGTTGTTGTTGTTGTTATTATTATTATTATTATTATTATTATTATTATTATTATTATTATTATTATTATTATTATTATTATTATTATTATTATTATTATTATTATTATTATTATTATTATTATTATTATTATTATTATTATTATTATTATTATTATTATTATTATTATTATTATTATTATTATTATTATTATTATTATCTCTCTTATTCATTAAACATGAAACTCAGTCAACTGAACAGTTAAAAATGTATCACAAATATAATTGACTGGCGCTAATAGTTGATACACGTTGCTGCCAACCGAGTATCTTCTTAAGATGTACGATGTTCCGAGTGGCGCAGTTTTTTGCAGTTCCGCTGGTGTTATTGCAGGAAGCTGCAATTTCTTGATTGTTTTTTTTTTAAGCGGGGGGGGGGGCAAAACCCTTCTTTTACCTCACCTCAGGAAAACTGCAACAGTTGGGTCTGTGAAGTCCGCAAGAGCTGAGCTGGCTTTCACGTACCTTCCCGCTTGAGCGGGCTCAGCAAGTTTACCTGTTCTCACCTGTCCGAGATACGGGCCGTAGGATGCACGGGGCGGGCGTCCGGCTGCGGAGTGAGCCGGTCTTCGCCCTCTAGCGGACAAGCCGGGAAGAGCAGTTCGGCGGCGACCAAGGAGGACGATCGAGCGGTTGAGCCTGCAACTTGGCTCCGCTCTGGCCAGCTGGGCTGGGCTGGGCTGGGCTCAGCTCGTCCGAGCAGTGGAGGGGGGGGACACCCCCGCCCCCGTGCCCAACGCCCGCCCTTCCTGGTGTGCAGAAGCAAGAGGCCCAGAAGTTGCTGAGGAAGGAGGGACCGGGCTGCTACAGCTTGGTAAGCATAAAGAGTCAGCCGGGAAGGAGCTCCTGGTTCGCGCAGCAGACCGCAGCCTGTCCGCGGGTGGCGGTGCTCAGCTTTTCCCCGCAAGCCTGCGGGCTGCAGAGGCGGGGAGCCTGCCTCGTGATCGACGTTGTGCAATAACTCTGCACTTGCAACAGAGGCGGGCAGACGCAGCCGGGTGCAGAAGCGGCTGGACGGAGGGATCGCGGGAGAAGGTAAGATGGAAAGGTGGCGGGGTTGGGGGGGGGGGAGCGAGCGCGCGAGAGAGCAGCGACCTGTTTCGCCCTCACTCCATCAGCAACCCTTAACCAACTTGGGTTGGTTAACTTCCGGGGCTGGAGAGCACCGAACCAGGTCTGGCACCGCTGGGTTCTCGAAGGGTGCAGAACCTGGGAGAAACGAGCCTCCGTGGGGATGTGGGTGGGGTGGGGTGGGCAATCCCAGCCTTGAAAACCAAAAGTGGAAAAAGTGCTGGTGCCAGCCAGAAAGTTGGCTGCATAGCTGAGAAGTGTATTGTTCTGCTGCTTCTGGAGGGTGACAGGTAGGAAGTAATCCAGGTGTTGCACTCCAAAAGCCACATAAGCTTAGATCCCGCTCAGGGCTGCAAACTAGACTGAGAAGGAGTAAAAGTGCAAGGAGTGAAAGCGCAGAAAACCACATTGTTAACAGATTCCTATGGTTGCCCAGAAGAACAGGTGTGCATCTCTAAGTCCTCTTTCCCTTTGATCAAAGGTCCCCAAACTTGGCAACTTTAAGACTTGTGGACTTTAACTCTTAGAATTCTCCAGCCAGCTATGCTGGCTGAGGAATTCTGGGAGTTGAAGTCCACAAGTCTTAAAGTTGCCAAGTTTGAAGACCTCTGCCTTTGATCATCAATTGATTGTTCCTGATGAAAGCATGACTTTCAGTAGGGCAAGGGTACTATGGGATGAAAATCAAAATCTCCTGTTTCAAATAGTTCACGTCAGCCTGTTTCAGCTTTTGCGATTTTAGCTTTTTTTAGCTTTTTATGGGATTAGGCATCACGTGGATCAACACAAAATGTCCATTAGTCCAGGGGTCTCCAAACTTGGCAACTTTAAGATCTGTGGACTTCAACTCCCAGAAAGCATAGCTGGCTGAGGAACTCTGGGAGTTGAAGTCCACAAGTCTTAAAGTTGCCAAGATTGGAGACCTCTGATCTGGTCTGTCAATCTTTGCGTCTTGTTCTCCATGTGGAAAGGATCTGTTCATAGGCCACGTAGATCTGTGGTATGGTTGCTTCGGTTCCAGTTTCGTGGGTGGCCATACCCAAGCCTGGCATCCGCAAATGATGGCTTGTTAGTGGTGAAACCAACTAACTATGGCATGTTTAGCAATGCATAGATAGACTCCACGTGGCTTCCTTGATGGAGGACTCCCCCTTGATGCTCAGGGTTCTTGTTCTTGTAAGGAGCCGAGGTGGCGCAGTGGTTAAAAGCAGCACTGCAACCTATTTCAGCTGGCTGCTAGTTCAGCAGGTCAGCGGTTCAAATCTCACCGGCTCAAGGTTGACTCAGCCTTCCATCCTTCTGAGGTCGGTAAAATGAGGACCAGATTGTTGGGGGCAAGATGCTGAACTCTGTAAACTGCTTAGAGAGGGCTGTAAAGCACTATGAAGCGGTATATAAGTCTAAGTGCTATTGCTATTATTGTAGGGAAATGGCTCCGTTTTGGGGACAGCGCTGATCTCAAAAATAGTGAGCCGTTTCAGAGCAGATGAGTAATACTTAGACTGAAGTCCACCGCAGGAAATAAAATTCTAAGACAGAGAAGATAGTAAAAATGTCTATGGAGAGTCTCAATCATCCAGGTCATGTTTGTCCCAAAGATGCTTTTCAAAAGGCAGCTGGACTTTCTTGTTTTTTTTCCTTGAAAATGTTTTGTTTCTCATCCAAGAAGCTTCTTCAGTTCTGACCAGTTTCTTGAATGAGAAGCAAAATGTTTTCAAGGGGAAAAAACCAAGAAAGTCCAGTTGCCTTTTGAAAAGCACCTCTTGGATATTAATAATAGATAGTAATAGTAAGTATTAGTTAGATAGCAATTGATTTTTCTTTAGTTCTTCTTTTTTCTGTATTTATTTATTGTTGCTGTTGTTAGTTGCCTGACCCATCGTGCCTGACCCATCGCGACCCCATGGACAATGTTCCTCCAGGACTTCCTGTCCTCTACCATCCCCTGGAGTCCATTTAAGCTCACGCCTACTGCTTCAGTGACTCCATCCAGCCACCTCATTCTCTGTTGTCCCCTTCTTCTTTTGCCCTCAATCGTTCCCAGCATTAGGCTCTTCTCCAGTGAGTCCTTCCTTCTCATTAGGTGGCCAAAGTATTTGAGTTTCATCTTCAGGATCTGGCCTTCTAAAGAGCAGTCAGGGTTGATCTCCTCTAGAACTGACCGGTTTGATCGCCTTGCAGTCCAAGGGACTCACAGGAGTCTTCTCCAGCACCATAGTTCAAAATTTATTTATATCCTGCTTTTATTATGTTTGCAAATAATTCAAGGTGGCAAATACACACTTCCTCCTATTTTCCCCACAGCAACAACCCTGGAAGGTGAGGTGGGTTGAGAGTGACAGGCCCAAAGTCACCCAGGCGGCTTTCATGGCTAAGGCGGGACTTGAACTCACAATCTCCTGCTTTCCAGCCTTTTTAACCACTACTAGACCAAAGACTCTCAGTTATCTATCTCAATAGATAGTAATAGTAAGTCACGGCAAGCTACCTTCCTTGTCTTGCCAAGAAGAACCACGTTGTGATTTCATAGACACCTTCATGGAATTCTCTTGTAGGCTGTTGACTTTCTAGAATCCTCAAGAAGATGCTTATCTTGTTTAGCCATGTTATACTCGCATTGTGTGCACGTAAATCTCCTTTCCCAAGAAGATTTCACTGACTTGTTTAGGCGTTGGTCCTGAGAACGTTTCTAATTCTTTAAAAATCAGCACAAGTCCCAGAATTCTATGTTTTTTGCTCCAGGGTTCAGGTGAACACCTTTTCAATGAGGTATCTTCAGAAGAGGGTGTTGCTTCTGTCCTTACAAACACTTTACCTGTTTCTTGGTTCGTTATCTTCGCTCTGTTCTCATCATGATCTCATCTCTGTACAGAAGGTGCTACTGAAGCAAAGGAAGCAGCCACATCAGCAGCCCTCCAAGGAACACAATGGTCATAGGCTCGGGTCCTACATTGCACAAAACCATAGTTGATTTATAGAGTTTATTGGGTAAACCACAGTTGGCTGGATATTCATACAACACGCAATACACAAAACAAATCACATTATGGATTCATCTTGAACTATGCTTTTACATAATTGTTAGGAAATTTTCCTTTCTTTTCTCTTTCTTTCTTTCTTTCTTTCTTTCTTTCTTTCTTTCTTTCTTTCTTTCTTTCTTTCTTTCTTCTCTCTGTCTCTCTGTCTTATTTATTTATTTATTTATTTCTCTAATAGACAAATATAATTTCTTTCTTTCTGTTTGGGTTTACATATAATAACATTTTTCAAAATTGGGCTGTCTAGACCCTATTTTCTTTGGATGGCTGAGGCGTTCTATAGGACTGGCATATGGGCTCATCAGTAAATGAACGTTGATATCAGTTGGGATGAATCCACATTGTTGCAATGCTTCCTTCTTCTTTTTTCTAAAGAGCTAGCGTGGAATACATGATCCCTCCATCTTTGTGTCCCCCTTCCCCAGTGGGATTGGCTGCCATTGACCCACATCCAAGCTTGGATTTGAATCCAGCTCACCCCACCAGAATATCAAATATTGTGCCTTGGTGATTTTCTGCAGTCTCTTTGTGGCACTTGGCTGGGTTCATAAATTGCAGTGAGGTGTAGTTTGTTGAATAGATCACAGTGCCTGGATTCACAAATCGGGGTCATATCAAAACCCATTATGGTTTCCTGCACAATGACATTTTGTCATGGTTAATATAATGAGCTGAGATCACACTGTGGATTGAGTTATCATGTGGTTTAATTTTGGCTTAGCATGATTGTGAACCAGTGACTCGGTTTGCAAGTCAGTTCATGGTTTAATGTGCAGAGCCAATCATTTGTGGTTAATTCAGTGAGCTGTGAAGAAACAAAAGCTGGTTTTGAATTGTACGAGCAAGGATACGGTGGATGAATTCAACCACTCTACCCAGAATTAATGAAGCTGGTTTTGAATCTCCCTTGGGCTTTTCTTAATAAACCATTAAAGACTCATTACAGGATGAAGGGCCTTTGGAAAAAGCGGAGAGTCCAGGGATCTCCAACCTTGGCAACTTTAAGACTTGTGGACTTCAACTCCCAGAATTCCTCAGCCAGCAAAGCTGGTTGAAGAATTCTGGAAGTTGAAGTCCACAAGTCTTAAAGTTGCCAAGGTTGGAGATCCCTGGCTGTAGACTTTTGTGAAGTTTCCTGTAGAAACTAGTTCTTAGATGAGATTACCAGGGTGGGGGCTGGAATGGAAAGTAGGAAGAACATTTTGGAAGAAGGAACATTAAGCCACTTCCAAGATATGCAAAAGAAAAAAAGAGAACACCCCTATCTGGATGACAACTCATCTCAAAGGCAGGTTCCCCTACACCACAAACTCGCCACACATTGAGCCGTGATGACGCAGTGGTTAGAAAGCAGTATTATACAGAGGCTAATTCAGCTCACTGCTCACTGCCAGGAGTTCGATCCTTACCGGCTCAAGGTTGATTCAGCTTTCCATCCTTCCGAGGCTGGTAAAATGAGGACCCAGATTATTGGGAGCAATGTGCTGACTCTGTAAACCGCTTAGAGAGTGCCGTAAAGCAATATGAAGCGGTATATAACTCGAAGTGCTATTGCTATTTTCTCCGTTGCAGACAAAATGATGGCTTTTGGTCGCCTTGCTGCCCCATTGTTGTTGGCTGGGCTCTGCTGGGGATGGGACTTCCCTTTCAGGGATCCCACATTGTCTTGGGAGGAACGAGTGGATGATCTGGTTAAGAGGCTGACCCCGGAGGAGATGATCCTGCAGGTACGAGAAGCCTCTTAAGTGGTTTGGGGTGTGTGTGATGGTCCACGGGGCTTTAGAAGACCAGTCTGCTTGTCTTCATCTATCAAACCACATCCGAGGAGCGCCTGACTATAGTTATCCGTTCACCATATGGGCTTTCTACTCACAGATGGCGAGAGGCGGAGCTCTGGGAAATGGACCAGCCCCACCTATTGCCCGCTTGGGCATTGGGCCCTACAACTGGAACACCGAATGTCTTCGTGGGGATGCAGAGGCACCAGGCTGGGCGACATCTTTTCCTCAAGCGCTTGGCTTGGCTGCCTCTTTCAGGTAGGAGCTTACCTATTAAGTCAATGTACAGGTAGTCATAGACATATGGCCCCAATTGAGGACAACATTTCCATTTGTCAGCAAAGCAGTTGTTATGTGAGTGTTGCCCCAATTCTGCCTCTGAGCTCACCCACTTAGAATCTCGGTGACCCATTATTTAATTTAATGGATTTAATTTAATGGATTTCTATGCCGCCCAATCCCTGGGGACTCAGGGCGGCTCACAACATGTTAGATCCATTACAAAATAAAAAGCAATAATTAAAATGTATAACCATACAAAATACAATAATTAAAAATACAGAAAATACAAAAGTTAAAAGAGTATCTCATTCACCCCGCCTGCCGGAAGAGCCAAGTTTTTATTGCTTTCCGGAAGGCCAGCAGGGTGGGGATGGTCCTGATCTCTGGAGGAAGCTTGTTCCAAAGGGAGGGAGCTCCCACAGAGAAGGCCCTCCCCCTCGGTCCCGCTAGCCGACATTGTTTGGTCGACGGGACCTGGAGGAGGCCAACTCTGTGGGGTCTAACCGGTCGTAGGGAGGTATGCGGCAGGATGCGGTCCCGAAGGTAACTTGGCCCTGAGCCATGTAGGGCTTTAAAGGTAACGACCAACATCTTAAATTGGATCCGGAGACTAATGGGCAGCCAGTGCAGCTGGCGGAGGATAGGTGTTATGTGAGTGCATCTAGGTACACCCACCACAGCTCGCGCAGCTGCATTTTGCACCAATTGCAGTCGCTGGTGCAATATTTATTGCTAAATATTCAGCAATCAGACCTACCAGCATCGACATCTTAAGAGTCCAGAGTTGCAAAACCTGGTACCATTTTTGGAATTGTAGAGTTGGAAGGGCCACAAGGATTGTCTACTCCAAAGACAATTTACACCATCTACCAGAGGCTTCTTCAGAAGAAGGAACAGATGTACAGTGTCAAGATAAGAATAACTCTCATCAGAGGCGAAAATAGATCTTTTCCTGGAACTCTGACATTAGAAAAGAAACCGCAGTTTAAAGTTCTAAGTAGAAAATATTTATTTCGTACAAAAACAATAAATCTCATTAATCATATCTTTGCTATAAAAAACACGTCTTGCTTCCACAGAAGCTGGAACAGAAGGACTGATCAAAGAAAGGAATGTACACATGCGTGCTAGGAACATATTACCGGTAATCACGTGCTCAGGAATAAACCATTATATTTGATAGGGATATAGCTCCCTGCATATACATGTAACAGGTAATATAAAAATCACTGCCTGACATACAGTTTCTTCAAAGTCTCCAGAGATGGAGAACCCAAACCACCAGAGGTAGACTGTTCCACTGTCAACCTATGAACAACCTAAGAACAACCTTTAGGAAGCCTTCCTTGGTTTTGAAGAAAATCTAGGTAGTGTCACCTTATCTCTGAGTCTAGTTTCCGTGGCCAAGGAAAATGCAATCCCATCTTCTGTGTAGCTTCCATTTATGATCCTGACTATGGCTAACATGTCTCCAATAAGTCCTCCCTTCTTCAGATTGAATATTGTCTTAAAATGGGCTGTTGCTTTTTTGCATTTACAACTGTTGTCCGAAAATAATAAGCTGCTTCTTTACAATATCTTCTTTTTGTATTGGTTTATTTTTATTTTCTTTCTTACTTATTCATTCTTGATTTCTCTGTTTCTTTTCTAATGTTTGTTTTTATCTCGCTAAAAAAAATATTACATTTATGAAGAAGAAAAAGACTTGGGTGTCCACAGGGGAGGGCAAATGATGTCACCTATGCCCGGGATGGTGAACCTATGGCATGCGTGCCACAGGTGGCCCGCGGAGCCATATCTGCCGGCACGTGAGCAGTTGCCCTAGCTCAGCTCCAGCGTGCACGTGCACGCCGGTCAGCTGATTTTCGGCTCGCGCAGAGACTTTGGGAGGGCGTTTTCAGCCTACGGAGGGGCAGGGGAGGGCATTTTCTCCCTCCCCAGGCTCCAAGAAAGAACTCTTATCTTGGCCCTGCAGAGAACTGAGAATGACGACCTAGCATGGCATGGCATGCATGTTTGGCATGACCTCATTTCATGACAATACGAAATCCTTTTCTCTTCAACTCTCCTTATGTCTTCGAACAGCCCTCAACTCATCTTCGAAGTGGCCAACGCTACGGCCACTGAGGTTCGCGCCAAGCACAACTATTTTGACTCCATAGGCTACTACAACGACCATACCGGCTTAAGCTGTTTCAGCCCAGTTTTGAACATCATGAGGCATCCACTCTGGGGCAGGAACCAGGTATCAAAGATTTAGGAACATGAATGGGGAGGGTAAGGATCGAGACCTGGAAGATCAGACCTGGAAGATCAGGGAAAAGATGTCAAGAGACTTTTAATTGTTACAAGAATAGTCCTCTGAAATGCAACTATTGTTGAGTGTCTCCAAAGTTGTGAAGAACGATCGCTGATTCTTGAATCTCAAGATCAATATCTTCTTGTTATCTTCTGGGAGAGGTTATGGGCTATCTAAAGCAGAACCTCTAGATTTAGTCACAGTTTTGTTCCATGTCACATCAACTTTGTGAAGTCTCAAGTTTTCTTTTTGCACTACGTGTTCAGAACGAACAGTGATTAATATATATCTGTATATATCTGTATGGGTGTGTGTGTATACACATGCTATATACCTATGTACAATATGTATGTATGTATGTATGTATGTATGTATGTATGTATGTATGTATGTGGGGTGAAATGCTACCGGTTCGGCCCGGTTCTGGTGTACCGGTAGTGGTGGCCGCCGGTGGTTTGGAGAGCCGGTAGCAGTGGCAGCGTGAGGCTCCGCCCACCCGCCCGGATGCCGTCATTTTCTTTTTTTAACCCTTTGCGCATGTGCAAAGCGTTCTGTGCATGCGCAGAGGGTGAAAAAGTGGGGGAGAGAACCGCACTGGGGCGAAAAAGTGCGCACACGCGAAGCGAAGTGTGCACTTCCGAACCGGTAGGAAAGGTAAGTAGATTTCACCGCTGGTATGTATGTATGTGGAATGTATATAGAATTTCATTTTTAATGCATGCTAGTGTGCTCACAGTAAAACAAATGGCAATAAAGGTTACCTTATCTTATCTCAATTACTATTTGGAACCTTGACACAGGGATTACACTAAAGGTTAATGTCAGGGTTCCAAGTAAACCCCCCAACGAAAGAAAACTCCAAGGCTTGAGTTTCCTCAAAGTTCCACTTTATTAGAGATATCATATTGGCACATCTGGGAAGAGCCGAATCTGAAAGCTTCTGGTTT